>JAQFVV010013035.1:0-304009 GCA_028023455.1 Epiperipatus broadwayi | reverse complement strand
CTATAAATTAAAAGTTGATAGTGAGATTTGTGAGGTTAAAGGCCATGTTAATAATGTTAGTGAAGATATTAAAAGTGTTAGGAGTGCAATAGTTCAGACTAAAGAAGATATAAAAGATGAAATAGAGAAGGAACTAATTGAAAAATTTAAGGAGCTAGATGTTAAAAGAATCGGCGATGAACATAAATATCGATCAAAGGTAGGAGAGAATTTAAAGACGTATGCAAAATGATATAAAAGAGCATGCAGGTATGTTAGAACTAAATAATGATAAGTATATAAAGAAATCTTAGGTAAGAATTTGGATGAATTTAGGAAGGAACAGAAAGGGTATGTTAAGCAAGTGCTTGAACAAATGGATTTAGAGGGGAAATTTCAACAGATGTATGACCAAATAGAGATAAAAAATGTAAATAATACAAAGACAGAAGTATTAAAAGGGAGAATAAGTGATAAGGCATATGATGATTATGATAATTCATCACGAGTAAATAAAATAGAATTGGTAAGGAAGAGTAATAGTAATCAGTCAGAAAATACTATTGTGAAAGAAATTGATAGTAGACCGAGTAGAGAAGTGGTTAATTGTGAAGGAAATGCCAATAATTCAATGGCTTTACGTTTTATGAAAGTCAAACCATTTAAAGGAGAGTATATGGAAAATCCCTCAGAATTTTTAAATAATTTGGACGAATTATTTTCCATATGTTCCTTGTCAGAAAAAGAAAAAGTGGCAGTGTGTAGCAATCATTTGTATGGAATTGCCAAAGATTGGTGGCAATCATTGTTTGAGAAACCAATAACTTACGGCGACTTTAAGTGTTTTATTGTTGGGAGTTTTTGGAACTCTGATAAACAAGATTGCATCAGATACCAAATTACTCAAGAAAAATACCATATTAGTAAAGGCAGCTATACAAGCTTTTTCAGAAATCAAGCTGTTCGGTTGAAAACGTTGACTGCTTGTCCATTATCAGAAGGACAGATTGTAAGAATTGTAAGGCATAACTTACCTAAAAACGTTGAACAGTTGTTGATAGCTGCTGATCGTGGTTCAATAGAAGAAGTATCTGAGGTATTAGATGCTCTTGAAGTAGCTGAATTATCTATGGATAATAGATTTAAAGTAAACAAGGATAGAAATAATTATCCGTTAGCAAATATCAATGTTAACACTGGTGTGAGACCTTCTACAGGGTATAAAAGGAGATTTGAGTATAGAGGTAGAGATAGGATGTCTCCACACTTTAAAAAATTTGTTAAATTTGATACATTTAGAGACAGAAGTGATGATCAAAATAATCAGCCTTCTACTAGTGGTGTGACCACAATTTTAAAAAGACCAGCTAATAAAGCCAGTAGTAAGAAATTAAACTAGAAAGGTCTTTGTATGTTAGTTCCTCTTTGCAAGGACCCGGTGCTAACAAAATGGGGAACGATCAGATGTGGATGCTTAATACTTTAGATCTTGATATTGATTATTTAGAGCCCTTTACTATAGGTGAACCACCTATAACTTATCAATGTCCTATTGTAATTTTATATATAAACAATATCAGAATTGAAGCATTAATTGACTCTGGAAGTCAAGCTTCCATATTATCAGAGTCAACGTATCAAAATCTGGTGAGTGTAGAAAGGGATATACCTTCATTGCCAGTAAAACAGATCCAAGTAACTTTAGCAAATGGAAAGAGGACAAAGTTATCAAATAAACAAGTCTGGATTACCTTCAAAATAAATAATACAGAGTATGGGCATGTTTTCCTTATTATGCCTGGATTAATACATGAAGCCATAATAGGAGCTGACTTCATGATTTTAAATAAATGTCAGATTGATTTTTGTAATAAAATTTTTATTTGTAAAGAAGAAAGGCTTAATTTTGAATATGGTATGCATAACCTTTCTAGTCAATTATTATGCATCCAGAACACATTAATTGATGCCAGCATAAAGGCCAAAATTGAACATGTTTATGCAATCAATTCTAAATTAGGTGAAAATTTATATCAATTAATGTATGATTTTAAAAATATCTTTTCTAAAATCCCTGGTATAATAAAGGGATATACCCATAGAATAAAATTGAAGAGTAATGATCCTTTCCATCAAAAGATGTACCCAATTCCTTACCAATATAAGGATGAGGTACAGAGTCAAATTGACAAAATGCTAGAGTGGAATATAATTAAAAAATGCCCTTCTCCTTACGTAAACCCATTGGTTATTGTGAAGAAGAAGGATGGCAGTATTAGAGTATGTTTAGATGCTCGTATGCTAAATAATGTAACTATACCAGAGCGTGACATTCCTCCACCTGTACATGAGCTCTTAACTAAATTTCACAAGAGGTCAATTTTCTCTACATTTGATCTGACAGCTAGTTATTGGCAAATACCACTGCATGAGAATGATCAGCAGTATACAGCATTTCGATTTCAAGGCCAGTCGTATGTTTTCAGACGGATGCCTTTTGGTCTCATTAATAGTGGTGCTGGCTTGATCAGATGTTTAGACATGATTTTTTCGAAACAATTAAAGGAAAAAATCATCATGTATGTGGATGATATAGTTATTGCTTCTGATAGTTTACATGAGCATCTCCAACATTTAAAATTATTTTTTACAGAATGTCAAATACAAAATGTCAAAATTAATATGGAAAAATGTTCAATAGCAGCTAGAGAAATTACTTTTCTAGGTCATTTAATAAATGAGCATGGAATCCAGCCCCATCCTGAAAAGATTGCAGCTATTCAACGTTTTCCCATTCCAAAAACAGTAAAACAATTAAAATCATTTTTTGGATTATGTAACTATTATAATAGATTCTATAAAAATTTCGCTGAAGATACAATAAATTTGTCTCGGTTATTAAAGAAAACTGAAAAATGGAAGTGGACTGCTGAACATGATAATGAATTTAGTATAATTAAAAGTAAATTTTTAAAACACGTGATTTTAGTGTATCCTGACTTTAATAAAACATTCTATGTGCAGACAGATAGTAGTTACTATGGTCTGGGAGTAGTGTTATATCAGCTCGATGAGGATCAGGTACCTCATGTATTGTACTTCTTAAGCCGACATTTAAGAGGTGCTGAGTTGAATTACACTATTACTGAAAAGGAGACCCTAGCTGTTGTCTGGGCTTTTCAGAAATTACGTCAATTTTTATTAGGTTCAGAGGTAATTGTGTTGACCGACCATAGAAGCTTGGAGTTTTTAAACAAGAGCTACCTCAGTAATGAGAGACTTGTTAGGTGGAGCTTGTATCTCCAGCAATTCAACTATAGAGTTCTCTATATTGAAGGGAGACAGAATATCCCTGCTGATATTCTTAGCCGCCACCCTATTTGTCTGATGTCCCAACATCCTAATGCTCAAAATATAATTATTAGTAGTGTGGATGTAATCAGGGATGAATCTATAGTGGATGATTATAATAATCTCACTATGATTCAAGGTCAGGATCAGAAATTAAATAGAATCATGACTATCCTAAATAATCATGATAATGTAAATAGTAAAAGTAAATATATAAAAAGGATTTTTAGCAAGTATAAGATGTACCAGAATTTACTTATGTATAATTTAAAGTCAAATCAGGGGGAATCATGGAGGATAGTTGTACCTAACTCTATGATTGATAAATTGATAATGTATGTACATTGTAGTTATGGTCACTATGGTGCACCAAAGATTATGTATGTTTTAAAATCTATTTTTTATTGGGATGGAATGTATAAACGTGTCATAAGGAAAATTAAAACATGTTCTACTTGCTTAAAGTCTAAATATTGTAATAAATCGTATGTAGGTGTTATGCAGCCTATTATTCCAGATCGAGCTAATGAATTATTAGCAATTGATTTTTACGGGCCTCTCCCACCATTTAAACAACAGAAATTTATTTTGGTAGCCTATGATGTTTTTAGCAAATTTGTATCAGCGTATCCTGTGCCTAAAACTAGTGCACATTTTGTAATAAAATGCATGCTTAATTATCAATTCCCATTAGTGGGAAAACCAAAAATCATACTTACAGATCATGCTACAGCTTTTATATCGGGTAGGTGGAATGAGTGGATTCAAGATCAAAACCTCAAACATGTTATGAGCTCCATAAGAAACCCTCAGTCTAATCCATGCGAACGTGTTATGCGGGAGCTTAGTCGATTATTTAGGGTGTATGTAGCTGATAATCATAAGAAATGGGTTCATAAACTCCCAGAGGTTATTAACTATATTAATAGTACGTATAATGAATCCACTGGTTTCACTCCTATTCGTTTACATTATGGTAGACATGAGCCATTATTGATTAAAACGCCTATACCAATTGTAAGAGAACCAATTAATAGGGATGAAGATAATAATCAAGCTAAAGTAAAGCTTCATATTATGGGTGCAAAAAGAGTAAAGAAATCCCATAATAAACCACATCCATTTAAAATTAATGATTTAGTTCTAGTTAGAACACCCCATGTTAGCAACCTTCAAAGAAATCAGTTCAAAAAATTTCTTAGTCTATATGAGGGTCCATATAGAATATCTTGCAAAGTAGGTGAAAATGCATTTATGTTAACCACACCAGATGGTGAGAAAGGAACTTATAATGCAAGAAGTTTAATTCCATATCCTTCTGAAGTGTGAATTACAATTTTCAAAGGATGTAATGTGGATAAAGATTTTAGTGTGGTGTTCAGATATTATATTTTATATAATGAAATAATTTATTATCAAGTCAGTAAATGTTAATTTAGGGAGAAATGAATAATATGATAAGAGTGAGTAGATTTTATAAAAGATCAATTTATGAAAAGAGTTATGGATGAATTTGAGAATTTTCATAAATATTGTAGTAGTGATCATAAAACTAATAAATTTTCAGGGATAAAGTTAATCTCTTTAAATGAAAAGTGTCTAAGTGTATTAGATAATGATTCATTAAAAACTGTTAATGAAACTAGCAACAAGTGTAAAAATAAAATACAAAATGTGATTTAAAAGATAGTGTTAACTATAGAAATATGTATTTATAGTTTAGTTTGTGTACAAGATGTTATTTAAAGGAATTTAAACATATGATATTTCATAGTAAGATTAGGGAAATAAAAATGACCTAATTAAAGATATAAATAAAAGAAAAGTGAGACTTAATTTTATAAAGTAAAAGAAAGTCATGATGATTTTATTTAAAAGTGTTTTCTGGTTGAGATTTTAATGTGAAGTTCCAGTGCTTTATAAAATTTCATGTTAAAGTGATTGATTATGATATTTAATGATATGAAAAATGAAGATGTTAATTGTAGATTAATGAAGATGAAGGTAGATGGTTAATTTAAAATTTTTATCCGAAGGAGGAGGATATGTGCCCTTTTGTATGGGTCTCCATAAATTGTTGTATCAATCTATTTAAAAAATTTTAAATTTAAGATATATTTAACTATATGATGTTAATTTTGTTTATAACAATCTTTTAAAAAGTGTAACTAAAGTAATTCATGAGTATTTGATATGTGAAAATTGTGCTGATGTTTGAGAGAGACATTTCAATGGGAATGATAATGGTATATGGTTGGGAAAACTGGCCATAATCAATACTGCATTAATAAATTTAATAAATAAATGTTTAAAGTTAAAGTTTTAAAAGACAAGTTAAAATTAAATGCATATATTTATTGTTGATAAAAATTAATATTTAATAAATGAATATAAATATTTTAATTATTAGTAGTACATAATAGAAGATTAATATTTGATTTTAATAATATCGAATTATTATTTTAAAAATTGTTATAAGATATTATTTATTTTAAAAATATTTATTTTTAAAAAATGAATTGTTAGTTTATTTTTAGATTATTACAAGCGTTTGTAGCTCTGTTGTAAAAAACAGATGTTAATTAGACACATACACACATGCTTGGGAGTTTTTTTAGTAAAGTTGCAAAGCTATTTTAAAAATTCTGTTATAAAATTTATAAATATTATATTGGCTATCATGAAATAAAAATAAAGATAATTAATGTGAAATATTAAATCTGATTTTTAAAATACTGCTTAAAAACATAACGAATAAAAATAGACTTAGTTTGTTTATAAAAATAATCTTATAAAAGTTAAAAGTGAAATAAAGTAAGAAAGTATATTTTAAAAAATGTTTAATGGATTTAAATAAATGATAAAGATTAATTTAAGAATTTAATAATGTGATAAATAATAAATATTAAATAAGTCATTATTTATTTTTAATTCTGTCTTGTTGGTAAAATATGTAAATAAGCTAGCAAGTCGATTGTTTAATTCACCAATCAAGTGGGAGTTTTCTTCCGGTATAAAACCAAGGTTCAATTGTTCGGAGGGGACTTGTGATTGAAATTCTTAAAGTAAAGGGTGCTATTAGAAATAGCTAAGTAATTATAGACGCTCTCAAAATCGTTTTAAAATTATAAGAGAGTAGTTTTTTAAAATAATTTATAAAAGTTACCGATAAATATGCAGTGTTAATTTATTATAGTTCCCTATTGATCGTTTCCCTATTGAAGCTCAATTTACTATCAAATAATCATGAGGACATCGTATAAGGATAAAATGTATTGGAGACTTTATACTGAAAATTTAACAAACGCTGGATTGACTAGGAGAGTTATTAGATGCCTAACAGTAATACGTTGGACTTTGTATAAATTTAAAAGCTAATGGTAGTTAATTTTTATAAAATAGATATTTGAAAAAATGAGAAATACTTCTTTATGAAGCAAGTATTTGTAAATTATAAATTTAAATATATATCTTGGTAAAGATATAATATGTAACAGTAATTGTATAAATATTTGCCTTGTTAAGTCTTTATGGTTTAAAAGACTACATTTTAATAGTTTTAAAAGGCAAATAAATTGGAAATTTAATAGGTAAAGAAATACCTATAAATAAAAATTATTATATTATTAAAGTCTGAACGCTGGTCGTATAGAAGACTTTAAAAGTAATCTTACCTAAATATCTGTTACGGAATGCGCAAATATACGTGGATATCCAAATCAAGTTAAAATAATTAAATAAGAACTTATAAACTATTGACTAATACTAAAAAATAATAACTTTAAAATAATTTTCTTTTAAAGAAATGAATCTGAATTCCATAAACTATTTTAATTATTATTTTCTTCTTCTGATGGAACTGACTTTTATTTTATTTTTTTTTAAAAAAAAGAACGTTTTCATTTATTCCATAAAAACTTTTAAAAACACGTGATGTACCGGAAAAGGAAGTAATGTTTGGTGAAAATTTGTGCCTAGGAAAAAGAACAATTATAGCTGGAAGAAGACACCGTTGGATGTTATGTAATATGTTTTATTTATTAACTAACATAAATATTTAATTAATTATTGATTTATTAAAGATAGGAAAGGTACATTTACATTTTTTTTAAAATAATAACTAAATACTAATATAACTTTTTATTGCATAAAGTTTATTTTATAATTATACAACACGTAATATTTTAAAGAATAATTGTTGAGTGTAAATGTGAAATTATTTTGTAAAACTGAAATCTTGGAGGACATCGTGTGACGGACTGTACATTGAAGTATCATTTATGGTAAAAATTGTGTAATAATAATAATAATTTGATGTATTTACTATGTTTTCTTTAGATCAACCAAATGTTATATGATTATTGAATGAATGTATTAATGTTTAAATAATATACACGCATAAGATTAATAATAGCAGTTTTATTTTAATATGCATATTTTAAATTGATGATGTAAATTTAGTACAACGTAATATGAGAACCTAGAAATAATTATATGATTCTTTCGTGAATAAATTTTAATGTTTCTGTTACAATATTAGGAATTAGATTTTATTAGCGTAAGTTATTTATTTTTCCTTTTAAAGTTAGTAAGAAGTATATAAAGTCTATATTTTTATTTTTATTTTTATTAGATAAGAAAGTTAATTTTACATAGAAATTTATATCTTGATTGAAGGCTTATTGTATATAGAGGATGAGGTATAAGAGAGTTTGGATCGTTATTATTTTTGTTTTTAAAATTGGTCATTTGTTTTTCTGAAATTAAATAAGGTTAAAATGACTTTTGTAGATAGAAGTTTTTTAAGAAGGAATAAGAATAACAAGTAAAGAAGAGTAATAATTTAAATAGAAAAGAATCATAGAATTTCATTTAACATAATACTTTATAAAATTTGAAATTGTTGAATAATTTAAAATGTTATTTTTTAAAAGAACATATACCTATTGCATATTTTGATAAGACATGTGGTATGACATTATATCGGAATGAAATAAACAGTGATAATCAATAATTGTTATTATATTACAAAGTTCTATCAGTTTATACATTAATTGATCTTTGAGTAATATTAATGGTACATTTAATACATACTAGTACATTATAATATAAATAGCAGTAAGACTTAAGTGAAATAGCATTTTTAATTATTAAAGTTTGTTTATTTACATACATGCTACATGAATGATATCTTACATAAAACCTTTTCTTATATTAATTGATAACAAATGATGTTTATTAAAATTTAAAGTCATAAACTTAATTAAATGTTATTGATAGAACATTTAATAAATGTATAAATTATCTACTTATGATTATGGAAATAGTAACAGTGTAAAAAAACTTGTATTATTATTTTTCTTATTTTTTGTTTATTTTCTTTAGTTCCATTTAAATGTAAATAGTGTAAATAAATTATTTGTTAAAGTTGATGTAAATAAATTTGTTAAGTTGTTTTAAAAGTGTGTTGAATTCATTATTTTACACCACAGCATTTGACAACAGATAATTTGAATGTACATAATATTTGCACAATATGAATTTATTATTATTATTATTTTGAGAAAGAAACACAATATTTTCTTAATATAATTTATAGAAATTGATTGACATTAACATATAATATTACAATGGTCATAAAGTAATTATAATGCACAATATAAGAGTATAAGATTATTTATTGCCACAAATTGTTAAATTATAAGATTTTGGTCTATTTTAAAATTAAGATACTATATGGAAATGAAAGACATGTATATGATTTACTTATTTTCTTAATGATTAATAGTATAATCAAATAGATAAGATTAAGCTATACACTAAAGATTATTATTATTGTTAGTTATTGTTATTAGAATAAGTTAGGTGTATTTAGGTTTGATATTAAATCCCTTATCATTCCTATCTACATGAATTATTATTACTTTAAGATAATTAGAAGAACCTGAGATCATTTTAATTATATTTCCTTAACAAAAGATTGAGATTTATTTATCTATTATTATTAAAGATAGTTCATTTATAAAAGTCATAAGAGTGCTGTAGAGTTAGTAATGAGATAATGAAGAGGTAATAGTATTCTTATGCCATTGAGACAGTGTCTTGGAAAGACATTGACTCAATGTAAGTCCAATTACCAATTGTAACTTCACTTCACAGTCTCATGATTTTAGTAAATATTTATTTAATTAGTACATAATATTGAACTATATTAATTTTTGATAAGTCCACTAGAATAAAACTAGAAATTTTTTTAAAAATGCCTATTATTCCGCCATCTTAAGTAGCAACACGTTAATATTTAAATAGTATTAAACTCTCATACCAGTAACGGTCCCATGTGAATTACCTACTTTCCACAAATTGTGAATACTAACACAATTACACTGTTTATTAAATACTTTATTTGTACTATTTATAAAATATGACTCCTTAATTTTTCTTTTCTTCAAATCATTTTCAGTAGGCAAAATAAAAACTCTATCAATGCAGAATTCTCCATTACAAATCACTGCATGTTCTGCAAAAACAGATTAATACTTATCTGCAGAACAACGCAACTTATTATATAATGATTCATGCTCCCTAATCCTCTTTTTCAATGCACATTTAATCTCCAATGTACCTATATCCACAATGACATATCACTTTATATATATAATATTACATTTGTTGCTTTTATCAATACAATTGTTACCATTAATAACCAATCTTCCAGTATTTGCATCCACTTTAAATGCAACATTAAAATCAGCAGATGCCAATTATGTAATTTTATTACAAACAATATCACTTACATAAGGCAATGCTATCCACCTTTTCTTTTCCATATTATCTCTTTTCCGCCTATTTCTAAACATATATAGTGCACATAAAATATTTTTTCTACTATTCCCCATACCCAATAAATCATACACATAACTTTCAAAATTAATCATTTTATCACTCTGAAATTTATACAAAATATCATTTCTAAAAAGAAATGTTCTAAAACCAGCCAAATTGTTACTGTTGCATTTTTGTAAATATTCTTCCAAAATGGCAATATCATGAGTCTATTATACATTGATGATCCCATGTTTTAATAATTGAAGTAATGCTTATAGAATAAAATGTATTTTCATAATCTACTAATCCAGAGCTTAATGACAACTCATATTTATTAATCCTTTGTATTATTTCTCTTAATGCATGAATATGATCTATTGTACTAAAATCACTTTTAAATCCAGTTTGTTCTTTTAATTGGTTAAAGTCCAATGTTCTCTTTACATGAGCAATAATTATTTTGGTCAAAAATTGTATACATCAGATATCAGGCTTGTAGGTCTGTAATTTCTAATATCTTCTTTATTATTTTTTAAATATTAATATTGAATTTCTCCAATCATCAGGTACATCTTTATCAATTATGTATTTGGTATGTCACGTTGCCAAATGGTTTTTTTTTCAATTTTTCACCTGCAACTTTTAGTATATCGATTGTAATTCTATCATTGTCTCAGTTCTTTATTTAAAATCCTGAGCAATTGAAAAGATTGAATCGGTGCAGAAGATAATTGATATTTATTACAATATAATTCTTCTACTCGTTTCATTATATCATTTCACTTTTTAATAATAGTTGCACTTTTTATTGCATTTATGCTTTCTACCAATACTAGAATGTTGTTTTATACTCTTATGACTTTTATTCTCTTCTACAGATTTTTTTTATTAATTCATAATTATACTTTCTTATATTACTATAATCTTGTTTGCCCACCATTATACTAAATTCTAGATATACAACCTTTCATATAGTATCATTTGTATATATCATTATATTCGTTCTTTTCTTCATAAATGTTTTAGTCTCAGTAAACATTTTATTAGTCAATTGCTGCTTCTTTTCTACCAGAGCTGTCTTTGTTGTACTTTTGAAAAATGTATCCCTTGTGTTCCTATTAATGTCATTCAAATCTGAATCAATTCAAAATCTACTAATACTTGAAAACGATTTGCAAATTCTAATGTAAATTTATTCGAATATTTATGAAAATTATGAATATCAACTGTAATTATTGTTTTTTTTTAAAATGTTTGTGTCTCTATTTTTGCATTACCACATATCTTCCATATTATAACCAAAGTATGTATTTGTCAATGTACCTGTGTAGTAGTTTTGTAAGTTTTTATCTATTATAATGAGCGCATAATTTTGGAGCGATTTATTTTTTTCCTGGAACTCTGTACATTGCTTTTCATTAAAAAAATCAATCGCGATATATATACAATATGGTATGCCACATTTGTTTCTTAGCTATTTCTTTATATAGGAGATCTCTTGGAATTTATATAAGGATAAATTCTTATCAGTAACTGCCAAAACTAGAAATTTATTTGAGAAGAATTTATTGAATGTTTTGAATATATTTTAGGTATGTGTCATTAAATTTTTGGTTTATTTCTTACAGATCTTCTTCAGTCCACGTTTGGAATTCCGGGGAATTCCGGTTCATTATTATTTTCATTGCCTATGCTTATATCCTCAATGAAATTTTTGATGGCTCTTTTAAATCTTGTAATCTGTGTTGATAAAATATCTTTTTTTTATTAAACGATATATAATTTGTTTTAATAATATTTGCATAAGTTTTAGAATTGTTTACACTGTTTGAAATTGTGCTAATATCTTTTTTTGTTATCTAATATAATACACAAGGGCTTTGAACTCAGACTTTCAAACGACCCTCAACCATGCTATCTCATACCTCTCATACACTTGGTCACACATATGTCGAAAAAATAAATAATCACCAATATACTTATTTTGTATCTAATATGATATTTTTTTGCTGATGCAATGTTTACTTTTGATACTAACTTAGTTTTATGTAATAAGCATATTTCTTTTTACATTTTTTTCACAGAAAATGTCCTTTTTGTGTTACTTTTTCTTTTCTTATTTCTTGATGAGTTGTGTTCTTTCAAAATTTTGTACTTTTCATTACTTTTTCCTGACTTTTTGATAGTACTGATAAAATATCTACCCCGGTTGAATAACAGGACCGCATAAATTATTATTATTATTGTTATCATTATTATTAACCTAAATAAATATTATGTGAATAATATCACAAATTGGAATTTTTTTATAAAATAATATCATGTGATCGTAACGGAAACTGCACAGTTTAAAATATTCACTTATATTATTAGTAATTTTTTAAATCATATATTATCTACTTTGCCCAAATTAAAAAAAAAAAAAGAAACACGCCATGCTTGTTTTATTTTGATGTTTTAATTATATTTTATTTAATTACTGTATTCAAAAATTAATTACACTAGGATATTATAAAATTAAATATATAAATCAGATAATGAATTTAATTTTGGAAACTATTTTCCCCCGTCATTCTTTTTTGACTACTTGCGATTGCAGGTATTCGTTTCTCATAATATCGTACTGGAGTGGATTTATTTCTTCATTTAGCCATTGTGGGGCTTCTTCGACAGCCTTTGCAAAAAGTCTGTACTGGTTAAGGACAATTTCTGTTGTCATTAGAAATGCATAAAACGCATTAGCAAGTGAATTGTTGTCCGGATACATCGCTTCAAAACCGTAAAAATATTTAACAGTATCATAGAAATTATCAGTTGACACATTAAATTGCACATATAGTTTAAACATCAGTAAGCAAGGATCATTAGGTTTATCGGAATCCATTTTCAGTTTCTTTGTTCAAAATCATATTTGCAACTTAATTTTTGTTTTTTTAAGAAAATTTAAACTTTGCATAAATTTAAATATTCTGGATTTAATACTCTCATCTTCATTCTGTAAAATAATAATGTTATACATTTATTTATTATATTATAAAAATAGTATTATTTATTTTAAACAAAATTAAAAATGGTTATATTATAATATAATTAATAAAATTTATAAACACTTTTAATTCTTCGAAAAACAATACAATAATTAATACAATAACTGAAACACAGGCTTCATATATACCATGTGTCTATATATGTAATATAGGGTATATGAGCACAGACTTTCACATGACCCACCACTCTCCACTCTATCTAATAACACTGATACACTCAAGCACATATATGCTGAAAAGATAAATAATCACCAATATACGTATTTCATGCTAAACCAGCAATCATCAGTTGGTCCAGATTATCATCTCCCACACATATATACTATAAGTGCTCAGATATATATTAAGATAGACAATCTTCATACTTTAATGGACTGGCTCCAACCTACTACACACTCCAACTCTTCAACCGTCCATCCAATTGAAAATCTGATGATGGAATGCTCTAAGGCCGAGATTCTAGTCACACCCATGTTGACCCAAGGTCAATCTGAACCCCACATGTACAGGACATAATCCATTAAATACATATGCAAGGATGGGCAGACATCTCTATAATGTAATAACTGAAACACAGGCTTCATATATACCATGTGTCTATATATGTAATATAGGGTATATGAGCACAGACTTTCACATGACCCACCACTCTCCACTCTATCTAATAACACTGATACACTCAAGCACATATATGCTGAAAAGATAAATAATCACTTTAATATAAGTATTTCATGCTAAACCAGCAATCATCAGTTGGTCCAGATTATCATCTCCCACACATATATACTATAAGTGCTCAGATATATATTAAGATAGACAATCTTCATACTTTAATGGACTGGCTCCAACCTACTACACACTCCAACTCTTCAACCGTCCATCCAATTGAAAATCTGATGATGGAATGCTCGAAGGCCACATACAGTAATATTTACTGAGGCTATAACCTCGATAATATGCGTATAAAATGCGATAGTAGGGACCTCTACAGGTGTACTATCGCATTTTATACGCATATTATCGAGGTTATAGCCTCAGTAAATATTACTTACTTAATCAATGTGCGTTTAATAAATTTATAATAATTAATACAGTAAATAATATTTTAAAAACAAATATCTACTATAATTTAATAGAAGTACTTTCAACTATCTAGTCGTTGTCAACTGTATTCAAATTAAGTTACAAAAAACCGTTATAAATGTCTACAAAAACAATTACGTCATACATCATTTTTCTCACAATTTATTAATTTTTATATTAGCAACTTGTCTATTTATCAAATGCTTCTATTAAATTATAGTAGATATTTGTTTTTAAAATATTATTTACTGTATTAATTATTGTATTGTTTTTCGAAGAATTATATATATTTGTTTATAATTGGAATACAGACATTGATTACTAATTTATATATATATACGAAAAATTATTAACAGCAAAGTTTATTAACATAAATAATAATGTTGTGCTTAGCATACCTTCGACTGATAATCGTCATAAACGTGGCAATGCTTGTAACAGAGGTGCGAGGATAAGACCTTATTAAAGGCTAAGAACAATAGTATTGTTTATGTTAATAAAGCTTGACTTTTAATACATTTTTTTATATTTGTTATATACTATTATAATATAAAAGAGTATTATTTATTTTAAACAAAATTAAATTAACTAATGTTTTTAGAGAGCGAAAAAGAAGGAGAGTTATCACAATTTAACTTGATTTTCCTTTTAAAAAATGGAATGGTATATTTTAATTTTAATAAATATTTGAATTTTTTTTTTCTTTCCTTGATTCTATCTTAAAATTATATATTTTGTACATTTTTACAGAAAAAGTAAACGTTTTATAAATTTATTTTATTTATTGCTTAGGATGGGTTGGACAATTTTGTCATATCCTTAGCTTTTGCACCTTTCTGGAATCTATATAATATTCACAACGTTTATGTTATTTTTTCAGGCTTAATTTAATATTAAATGATGACTTGCTTTATGCAAAATGTGTTTCCTCCAAAAAATGGAACATTTAAATAAATTTGCATAGAGCAAAATATAATTAGATTGTAAATCAAGCCCTGAAAATAATATAAAATCTGTAAATAATATAGAGATTCTGGAAAAGTGCGCTTGTTAATGAATTGTACAAAATTTTAGAAATCGTGCTAAACAGTAAATAAAATACATTTCTATAATAGTTTTTTTCTATGTAAATGTTTAAAACATTTCAATACTTTTATAGTAAATGAAATATATGTGCTAATGCAAAATATTACTGATTAATGATGTATATAGTATAGTATTCAGTAATTTCCCAAACTGGATTCTTAATTATACTATTATTGTAGAGATGTTATTTTTTATTGCAATATTTAAGTTAGGTCAGTAATCACTATTACTAATTAAAATAACATGTAATTCCACAAGATTGAAGCTCAAAATTATAGTAAGTAAACGACATACATTTATTAAAAAGTTTAACACTATTAAATATTTAAAGTCCATTGAATGGTGTCTGGTACAGGAGTTTACAAAATATTCGAACACTAATCGACAAATATATACTATGTATGAAAAACAATTTGAATATAAATATATGTTTATATAATAAAATTTAAAAAGCACTATTTTTTGGGGAATGTATGATAAATGATAAACTGGTCATAAATGTGCTATCAATTACAATTTTATTTTCAGTAAGAAAAATAATATAAAATTGATTTAAAATATTCATAAATTTCGTAGAATAAAATGTACTTAATATTTTGGAAATTTTAAATAAGAAAGATTGAATAATAATAATGTCTAAATTGAAGTTATGCTAATAAGATGAAATACGATAATATTGACATATGAAATGTTATACTAGCTTATTATAATCTGTGACAAATCGGTAGTCACGTATTTACCTTGTTATGACGTCATTATGTTCAACATTGTTTCTGCCGGTAAGCGTCATCGGAAGATTACATGAACGTTGTCATGGCAACGAAGATACCGACATGATTAATCCCAGAGATTTGATTTTTTTTTCTAAAAACAGATAACTTTTTTTAAAAAAAGTTTAAGTTTGTAAACATTTTATAGTATATGTGTGTGAGACTATCCCAGGAATTGAAATTTTTATACCAATGCATTTAAATAAAAAATGTCTGTGTCTCTAGATAAAATAATATGTGCAACACAGTTAAAATTATTTACATTATATTTGAAATACTTCATACATAAAAAGTACATTTTTCTTCCAATGGTTGATATTATAACTTAGTTAGTCATCTTTGAATATTTAACAAAATTATTAAATGTTGTATTCAAAATTCAAAACTTGTCTAAACGTTAGCAGTAAAATATTCAAAACTAACATTATCATCGGAAAGATAAATATAAAAGACTTAAACATATAATGTTCTTGTTATGGTTTAATCTCATTAATTTTAAAAACTGAAGCATTAAAAATATGTTTAACATTTTTCGTCAATATCATTTTCATATAAATGAAAATAAAATTTATATTCATAAAATAAAACATATGTTTGAAACGTTCAGAACTTTAAATAGTACTAAAAACATTATTTTATTTTCATCAATAGAAGTTATATATATTTAAATCGCAGGAAAGCCCCAGCCAATATCAAATAGCAACATAATATTTACAGTTTTATTATATAAATAATTATAAATTTATTTAAACGCACATTGATTACCTAAGTAATATTTACAAAGGCGGTAACCTCAAAAATGTGCGCCTAAAAATGCGATCGCAGAGACCTCTACAGGAATGTATGCGTAAAAATGTGATCGTAGAGACCTCTACAAAGTCTTAAGACCTGTAGAGATCTCTAAGATCGTACGTGCACATTCTTGAGGTTACAGCCTTGGTAAATATTATTTATGTGGTTAAGACCTGTAGAGGTCCCTACGATTGCATTTTTACAGCACATTCTTGAGGTTACAGCCTTAGTAAATATTACTTATATAAATAATGAAATTATTAAAGGAAGAAAATATTTTTCCAAGGCATACTTGCAGATTTTTGAAAAGCATACAGAATTTTTGCTACGTGGAGATTTTTGATAATTAGCATCTAATCAAATAATTCTTGAAAATATTTTTACTGTAAATATAAGTTTGATTTGGTAGTTAATCAATATAATGATAATGTTAGATTTTGTTTATATATATATATATACATTTCAATAGTAGAGGAAATCAGGTAGCAATACTTGAAGGAACTCATATATTTCTAGAAAATAATTATGTACAGTTTTTAAGCTGATTTATTACACAATAAAAAAAAACTTTTACACCGTCAACAATCACAATGCTTGTCTGGTCGCTGCCTATTTAAAGATATAAACCTGTTTTGTTTCACCATTATGTGTGACATTGGCAGGTTTGAAGTCCTTCTTATTTAAAAGTAATAGTCTTTGCAAATATTCATCAGATAAAGGCAAAAATATTGAAATATATTCGAATGAATTATTAAATGTTGGCTACAGTTATAATCACATATATAATGTTATTAGAGATTTTAATACAAAATAAAAAAATAAAAAATTTAATAATAATATTGATTCTCCTGCTAATAAAAAAATATAAATATCAATCCCATATATTTCAAATGATCAAGTAAAGTTTATAAGAAAAAATTAGAAAGGATATATGTGATATTGCATTTTACACACCTCCTACATTAAACAAATTAATAAATAACTCCAAAGATAAAACCTCATTTATAAATAAAAATTTTATCATTTATAAAAGGATATGTAGGTGTGGCAGTGGATATATAGGTGAATCTAGGTGTAGGTTGGAAAAAAGAACTAAAGGACACATGCTATTATTAAAGTGTGATCAGAAATGGAAACAAAATTGCATAATAGATAATATTTCAGCATCTGTTTTTTACGACCATAATAAATCATGTATTTATGGTTTTGACTTCAATTTTAACTGTGTAAAAATATTGCAAATTGAAAAAAATAATAATAAATGAAAAATAAAGGAAGCTGTGCTAATATACAAATATAAACATGACTTAATTAACAGGCAAGCAGCAAATGTTTAGATCACGGAATTGTGGGAAAATTAGCATTTCAAAGCTTTTAGTTGACACAGATTACTGCAATAATTGAAAGCACTCCTAAGTAAATACAATTTTTAATTATTTAGTTACTGTATTTACAAATATTCAGTTATATAATTATGTATATTGCTTTAAAAATACAGACATTGAATATTATATATATATATAAGTACTAAAATGGAGATTATATATATATATATAAGTACTAAAATGGAGATTAAATATAAAATTTACAAAGGTTTATTGTGCCAAGTATACTTTAAAACCTTTTACATCATATTCATAATTAGTCTGCTAAAGCATTAAAAATATACTAAGTACAAGGACAACATACTCAATTTAATATTTAAACTCTGTTTTATTATTGTTTACATTAATATTTAGAATGGAAGAGTATCAAAATATAATATATATATATATGTTGATACCAAGATTTTCACGGGTTGCATATATAAAATACATATTTTGTGGGTTCATTTATGTTAAAAAATGTAAATATTAATATACTGACGTTCTTAATTTAACATTTTGCTATTGGTGGAATTTTAACGTGTTTTTTTTTTTCAAATCAGTGATTGTAGTAGCTCTACAAACGTCGGTATATTAATATTAAAATTTTTTAACATGGATGAACCCGAAATATATATATATATATATATATATATATATATATATTAGAGAGAGAGAGAGAGATGATAACTCTTTATTCTCATTCTTTAATGTATTTTTAACGTCATAATTGGCAATTATAAATCAAATTTCATCTTATTAAGTTCATATACGTTGTATTATATAAGATCACAATGATAAAGGTCTGCATATATTTTTCATTTACAAAGATAGAGACACTTTCATTTTAGTTAAATTTATTTTTAATAAATCTGTTTTACAATTCATGACATAAGGGGAAACTTACTAAATAATAAAGTATAAAACCTCAATTATTTCAATTTTTATTTTTATTTATTGATAACTCTTAGAAAATACAGTTTTAAAGCCTGGATTCTTGTTGTGAAAATGTTGAATTTCAATTAATAATATGTTGTGACATCTATAAACAAGCAGATTTATTTAATTAAAATTTTATGAACTGAATAAATGAAAATAATTACTGGTTTATTTAATTAGAGAAATGTGTAAATAGATTATTATCAGTTTTATTAATTAAAAACATTGGTAAATAAGAGGGCTTGTTAATTAATACAAGTGAATGACGTAAATATACCAGTCCAGAATTATTCTGTTCATTCTTCTTCTATTTGGCATTAAGAATGCTTCTTCCATGACTTTTGCGTTTTCCCTGATGTGCATTGAACTTCTCTCAGCATCTGAAAAATCATGATGTGGTGTTAACTGCCACCTGAATGAATTTCAATTTTTCAGTATGTAGTCTATAGCACATTAGATATCCAACATTATTTGCTACATTTGAGCCAACAGTGTACCAATTACCATCAAGTTTTCCATTCACAGACATGCTTTTCATCCTTAAAGGAAAAATTTTATGACAACGTTCTACAAGATTAAAACAGATAAATGAAGATAATTCATATCTAAACTACTAAATATCTCTATCTGTACATGTATGTAATATATATAGTATTCAACTTTTTCAGAATGTAATATTTCCTTCACCTTCTTTTCCTATGACTAAAAGATAATCTCTTATTTATGAACTATTATATAAGATATTTAATTATGTTACCAAAAAGGTAGCAATATTTAATTTAAGTGGTTTATTAATTTATGTAACTTTTTTAACTAATATTAATCTGTGTATTTATCATTTGATGTTTATAACATAAATGATTCATGCATTTATATTGAATTATTTTAGTGTTTCCATATTATAAAACTTTTTTTGTTATTGAATTTGATATTATGTTAAGTATTGATTATTAAAAATCATTTATTTTGCAGTCACTATTGGTGGTCGAGAGGTCAGCGACAGCTGCTTTACAAGCAGTTGTCCCGGATTAGCGGGTTCCCTTGCCGGCTGATGCTATGACACATGAGGAAAAAAACAATTGAAGTGGAAGAAACAGTTTATTTCTTAAAATTTAATCTTCTCCTTTTAAAAACGAAACAAATTTGCTTCCTTGATTGTTATCAATTATTTTTGGATCTGTTGATTTTAAGAAAAAGTTTTAAGCACATAAAAAAAGAAAAAATAAATATAGATAAAATGTTGAATTTTTATTTTATTTTATAGATTACAGTTAATAATTAATTTAGCATCTTTGAAGATATTCAAAATTAATTTTATTTATGTCTTTTTAATGTAATGTATGTAGAACTAAATGAATCATTTTAATATAATTGTAAACAGTTTGCTAATTTACCTGTTTGCATCACATTTGCTTAAATTTAAAGAAATTGTTATATGTATATGCATGCATTGTTATAGTGTTTCTGGATGTCATCTACCACATATAAAATAATTATATATTTTTTATGAATCCCTGTAATATATATTATCCCTACTTGTGTTTTCCTTAAGGTAGAAATATTTCTCCCCATGAATTATATTTTTGTTTTATATTATGGGTGATTAAGAGCCAATCTATTATCAATCTTTATTATAATGGTGAATGTTTATGTGACAGTGTAGAAACTTAATTTTGTATGTGCAAATGTTTATAGTGGATTAACATTTATTTATTATTGGTTGTTTTTAATACAAAGATGAAATATTTATGTGTGTACATATTGATGTTTCGCAGAGCAATTATGTATAATATTATAAATTACCAAGTATCAAATGCATTCCAAGCTAACATGAAAAATGTTCATTACCATTTAAACACATTTGTATTTGAACTGCGATATGTTTTAATCGTGATATATTTCAATTATTCGTTGCAAACTTTGTTATATATTTGAACAATTATATTAGAATTCTGATATATGTAAGCTCCATTATAATTGAATTGCAATATCCCATGTTATGTTATATTATTAAGAAACAGTTTTATTTATTGTTAGATATCTTTCAGCATTTTTTTCTATTGTCTGTTCTTGCAATTGATATTTGCAAAAAATCCCTGCTCTACATAATCTAGAAGAAATGTTAAATGTATGTGTTATGGTATATCTGTGGTAGACATTTATACTTGGCATCATTACCAGTAAAAACGTCTCATTTTCTAGGATACAGGTGGCATCCTTTGTTATTAGATATTAGTATGCCTGATATTCATGAGAATATATATATATATATATATATATATATATATATATATATATATATATATATATATATATATATATATATATATATATATATATATATATATATATATATATATATATATATATAAAAATCAAAACAATAATGTGTCATTAATATAAACTGAGATCAAAATATATGTAGTCCGATAGATGATTATGGATGAGATTGATAGCTGAAAATTGTAAATTAATCAACAATTAGGCTACTTTTAAATAAAAAATTGAATACTAAAATAATTCGTGCAAAGATTGTTTCTTGGATCTTGATGATTGAATAGAGGCTTTTTGGCAAAAAAATAATTACACAATTCATCTAACCTTCATATTCACATGACTTATCTCCATGTGATTTATGGTTAATTCCAAAATTTAAAAGTATGCTGAAAGAATGATGATTTTTAACTACAACATATATCCCAAATAATGTGGGACAGCCATTCAACAATATTTCAAGAAATTCTTTCCAGGTGTACTTTCAGAAATAGAACTGTATTTTACTCAGTGTTCACATGTACAAGAGGACAATTTTTTGAAGATTACAGTTATTACTAGTATATTGTGAATATTGAGGTGTATCGCACAGAGTACCAAGATTAGGTATACAACTTAATAGCAGATACCAAATGCAGATAATTCAGGTTTATTCTCCAACAAGTTCTCATCGTGATGAAGTAGTAGAAGATTTTTATATGGATGTACAAAAGGCTTTTGATCAGAGTAAACAAAATTTTAAAATTGTTATGGGAGACTTTAATGCTAGAATTGGTAAACAAATGAAAGCTAAAAGTGCTGTAGGTATTTTTGGTCATGATAATAAAGATGAGAGAGGACATCGGCTTGTGGAGTTTGCAAAAAAAGAAAAACTTTATATTATGAATTCTTTTTTTGAGAAAAATGTTAAAAGGAAATGGACATGGAAGCATACTAATGAAGGTACAGCGGAATTGAATTATATTTTCATTAACAGGAAATACATATTTGAAGATTGTAATGTTCTTAATAAATTTAACACAGGAAATGATCATCGATTAGTAAGGTGTAAGATACGTGTTAATGTAAAACTAGAAAGACAAAAATTATTAAGAAAAACAATATTTATACTTGATATTCCTAATCTTCAGAAATATTATAATGAATTTAAATTAAAACTTACAAATCGGTTTCAAGTATTAGTAGATTTTGAACATGATTCAGATTTGAATGAAATTAATATCAAAATAACTGATACACTTTTAAAAACTGCAACAAAAAATTAGCTGGTAGAAAAAAGCAGCAATTGACCAATAAAATTTTTGCTAAGACTAGAGAATTTATGAAGAAAAGAAGAAATATGAAGTTATACAAAAATGATGCATTAAAAAGGTGATAAAAAGATATTAGAAATAACAGACCTATCAGTCTTTATCAGATTTATATAAAAAAATTTACCAAGATAATTACAACTCGTCTACAGAGAACATTGGATTTTCACCAACCAAGACAACAATCTGGATTTAAAAGTGGTTTTAGAACAGTAGATGATATCCAGGTATTGTGAGAAGTTATAGAACGGACAAATGAATATGAGTTGTCATTATGTTTTGGATTTGTAGATTATGAAAAGGCATTTGATTCTATAAACGTTTCTTCAGTGATTAAAGCATTGGATCATCAAGTTATAGATCCAGGATATTGTCATATTTTAAAGAATATATACAAAAATGCAACAGCAATAACTAAATTACATGATACTGGGAAAGTCAACATTGAGAAAGGTGTAAGACAAGGTGATTCCATATCTTCAAAACTTTTTACAGCAGTGCTGCAAGAAGTATTTTGTGGAATAAAATTGGAAACTAAAAGAGTAAATTAAATGGAGATTATTTAAATCATTTAGATTTCGCAGATGATGTAGTTGTTTTTGCAAATAATGATTCAGAGCTGCAGGGAATGTTGCAGGAGTTATCAGATGAAAGTATGAAAGTAGGACTAAAATTAAATGTTAAAAAGACTAAAGTAATGTTTAATCGATTTTATGAAAATATGAAAATAAAGATTGATTATGATGAATTAGAAGAAGTTAACAATTAAAAATATCTTTGTCAGATTATTAATACAGATGGAAATATAATAGAAGAAAATAATCATAGAATTAAACTTGGTTGGAGTGATTTTGGTAGAAATAACTTGATACTAAAAGGCAATATGCCTATGTGTTTGAAAAGGAAGGTTTTTAACAAATGTGTTTTACCAGTTCTTACTTATGGATCTGAGACTTGGACACTTAATAGAAGAGCAATACAGAGACTTCAGACCACTCAAAGAAGTATGGAGAGATGTATGTTCGGAATAACAAGAAGAGATCAAAAATACAATGTATGGGTAAGAGAACAAACACGTGTTACTAGCCTCATTAAAAAAATTAAAAGATTGAAGTGGAGTTGGGCAGCCATATTGTTAGAAGAGATGATAATAGATGGACAATTGAAATTTTAAACTGGATTTCAAGAGATTGTAAAAGACCCAGAAAGAGACCACATGTGAGATGGATGGATGAAATAAGAAAGTGTGCAGGGGTGATGTGGAGAAGAGAAGCTAAAGGTTGGAGAAGATGGTTTAAACTTGGAGTGACATTCATTCTGCAGTGGATTGATAATGGTTGATGATGCTGATGATGACTAGTATATATTTCCACACGCATATTTTACAAAGTGCATTCCAGTAACTCAATCATCATTTATTGTACATAACAAAATTGTATTCACTCACTTGCTGATAATGAATGTATATGTTTGCACATGATTATAATATCATTGCTGCTACTGAATTTTATTCCAGAAAATACCTACTTCCTAATAATAGTTTCAATACCACTAATAGTTCTTATGGTAGATTCATGTAAACCCAAATACTTTCCTATAGGCATTGCTTCTCCAGTTACATAAATATGTAAAACTTGAATTTTATTATCATCATGGGGCAGTACATATATATTTTATTTCATAAATATAGTTTATTCTTCAATTGGTACAATATATGCAGACAAAAATTGTATCATTTCTCCCTATAAAGTAGATTTAAATGGCAAAGAACAAAATTAATATTTTTTCTTTATCCTTTACATCCTTACAAATATTACTATTAAATAAAATACTTTTAATAAATTTATCTGAGTAGCCAACACTCAAATAATCTTTATAAAATTGACCTTTATAAAATAAATTTGTTAAAGTATTATTTTTAATAGTAATATTTGTAAGGATGTAAAGGATAAAGTTAAATATGATTTTATTTCTTTGCAATTGTAAATTGTCTTCTTATAAAATTGTTTGCATGAATAGCCATTTGGTTGGAAATAAAAAAATTCCTTGGAAAATAAGTTTTTCTTTGAATAATTTATTGAGTAATACAAAGGAAAATTTTGATAGGAGGATTATTCCTATTGGTGTATTTTGTCATTTGTTTTTGCAAGAAGGTTTACATAAGACAGAGTAGTTCGAGTTTAAATGAAATAATAAAGGTTCATAAAAGTAGGGTTAAAAATAAAAATTATTTCTGCTTTGTATGTCCATGAAAAAAATACAGGCCACACTATTGATTTTGAAGAAGCTAAGGTTGTCTTCTTTGAGAGAAATGAAATCAAAAGAAGAATTAAAGAATATTTATTATTCAAAATTTATTATTCTGAAGCAATTAATTTATTTAAGAGTTCTTTTAATATTAAGAGTTGATGGGAAGTAAATAAATTTATGAGTAATGTTTAATATTTATATATTATAACGGTCTGGGTTTGCGAGATCATAAGTAGTTTTACTGTATATCGCCGCTACAGGGCGCCACTGAGCATTTGAACCTGGAAAATTTATAGAGTAGACAGATATGTGCTGTTAAAGATCCAATTTTTATTTATTATTTAGACCATTAGCCCCAGTCACTAGCTCAGTGGAGACACAGAGATAATAATATATAACTTTGCTTAATTTGTATCTTAAATATAAAAAAATAAAAGCTACTGCCAGTAATTAACACACAAACAACATTTATTAACGCACATATATAATCATTTAAAATTTGAGGAATAACATTTATTATTTTAGATTTTAATATTAATTTTTAATTTAAATTATTATTTTAAAAATTTAAACCATCCATAGGAGATAAATTTAATAATATATTTAAGAGTGTCGAGTATGAATAAACTACATAGATTGCATTTGAAAAGAAAATATTCTATCCCTGATTTATCCTTAGGCCAAAAGTTTGCAGTCAAACCAGTGTCAATCCATCTGATACATTGATGTATTCAATGCAGCATGAAATACGATAGCACAAAATACCATACTGTCAGGAATATACATCTGAACAGTATGGTTAGAGAAGATATTGACTCTTGTCCAAACAGAAATTCTACATCTGTCTGGAAAGAAGAACAATAAAAAAACTCCATAGGAAGGGACTGCATTTTCCATCTTACTATCCCTTCCAAAGGCAAAAAGAGGGTCTGCGGTGTATAATGAATATCCTGCCCATAGCGGACCTCATACTATGTTTACTAATTACACTGATATATCCAATCCATTGACCCAATCCAACTATGAAACAAATAACCTAAGATTAACCCTCCCTTAATTTATTAATATAACTTTACAAATCTATATAGCCATTCATACCCGACTTAAATTTAACATTTATATAAGTTCGCACAGATGAATTTTATAATAGTTTGTTTTTTAATGTTAAGTACAGATCGGCTACATAAATTACATGGTTAAAAACATTTCAAAATAAACATAAATGATCAAAATATAAAGTCATTGATGGAATTGCAGAGGGATATTTACAATAAAACCTTTGGCATTCATCATAAGATGCTGCATTGAAACCAATAACTCAAAAGACATCTGAATAAATACATTTTAGATACTCACCTTAAGGTATCATTATTTACCGAATGTCTATATATTTTAATCAAATATGAAAACAAAAACATAATTAAACGTTAACGAATCAATGCAAGCCTCTGTACCCAACTTAAATTTAATGCATTTAAAAGACTTATACAATAAATATTAATAACAAAAAAATGGAAATGATTTTTAGCAAACTCAAATTTATAAAAATTAAACATTAATAATTAATTTGAAAACTTGAAAGTCAGATAATAGTTCATTTTAAAATTTACGTTAGCTGAATCTTAAAAGCTTGTCAAATCTTAACGAAAGTTCTTAATTATTTTTAAATTTTATAGTTCATGTCTTACAGTAGAAGAATCCTGGTTCCTAGTTCCAATTCCTGCAATGTCTCTATTCGAAGTCCGGTCTGTTGTTCTGGAGGTGGCTTTAGCTGGTTCAATCCTGGTATTACAGTCATTTTATTTGAAGTAAGTGAGAGAGAGCGACAAGTGCGTCTTATCGCCCTTCTCACAAAATTAAGCTGGAACTGTTTTAATTTGAATTTTTTTTCTTTTGTAGTACTCCTCCGGATTCATTGAACATAGTTTCCTGTTCCAATAATTTCCATTAAGGTCTGAGCAATTGGTTACTGCTTCTATTGGACATTTTATTTTTTTTATTCTCTTATCTATATCTTTATCTGACTTTTTTATATAAGAGCCCCAAGTGCTAGTTTGCTTTTCGTTTAATTAATAAACACATCATTTCCATTTACGAAAATATTTTATCTTTAGATCTTATACTTTTTTATAAAAAAGTACCTTCAAATATATTTTTTCTAAAAAAGAAAATAATTTTTAAAGTTTTGCATCTGTGCGAATATATATATACATTGAACAATTTTTTAATTTTAGCTTTTAGTTTTTTTATTTACGATCTAAAAAAAATTTTATTCGAATTTTAAATTAATGTAACAGCATATACCGTTACAATATATATATATATATACAAACCATTATACAATTACAAATATCCAGTAATGCCCTCTGTTTAAAGATCTATATCTCAATAATAGCAAACCTTAAAATGATACCACTTTAAGGTTGTATGCTAAATGATGTTAAATATTGAAATACAGACCTACTCAAACACAGAGCATGAAATTTTTAAATAAGCAAACGATCTTAAATTTTGCTAATAAACTAACAAGTTTACAAAGTTATTAAAGACAAACTAAACATTAGATTTTAATCATTTTAAGGTTTGCTATGATTGAGATATAGATCTTTAAACAGAGGGCGTTACTGGATATTTGTAATTGTATAATGGTTTGTATATTTTCTATAATTATTTCAGTTAGTGTTAATAGTAACTTTCTTTTCATTTATAGTTTGGGAGGAGTTTAAAGATTAAAATCCAATATTTAGTTTGTCTTTAATAACTTTGTAAACTTGTTAGATTATTAGCAAAATTTAAGATCCTTTGCTTATTTAAAATTTCATGCTCTGTGTTTGAGTAGGTCTGTATTTCAATATTTAACATCATTTAGCATACAATCTTAAAGTGGTATCATTTTAAGGTTTGCTATTATTGGGTTATATAGATCTTTAAACAGAAGGTGTTACTGGATATTTGTAATTGTATAATGGTTTGTATATTTTCTATAATTATTTCAGTTAGTGTTAACAGTAACTTTCTTTTTATATATATTGTAACTTCTAGATAGACACCAGAAATATTGATTGTATAGCTTGTAGCATCTTACTAAAAAAATTAAATAACTTGAAATTTTAAAATTTAATAACATAAAATTGTGTTTAAAAGCACTTATAAATATAATTTGAAGGTTTTGATATGTTTAATATTTTCCTTTAGTGAGTAATTAATGATAGGAATGGGGAGTGGCTTGTCACAGAAGTTGTCAGTTTAGTTTAAGTTGTTTACAATTTGTTTTATTTGTCTGCAGAACAGTAATGATATTTGTTTAGATAATTCTCTGGTGTATTTGCTTATAATATTCTAATCTATAGTGTAAATAGTACAGTATGTTTATCTCATCATCATAGAAACTTTCATTTCTGTCAGATCAGTTTAGTACCTATGGCATAGTAATTGTGAATGTTCATATATGCTTGTGCCATCTTTCAGCTACATTTTCTATTCATGTACTTCATTAAACCACCAAATATCATGTCTCATAGCAAAATATTTGATTTCACAACCAATAGCTTGAATAACCAGCTTAGTTATATTTTAAGTGAATTAATGGGTCACTGGACTAGTGGATTGTTAAACAACGATATAATATTAAATATCTTATTTGCTGAAATAATTATCATTAATTTTATTCTGTTACTTTAGAAATATAAAATATTTTATTCGTAGTTCAATTTAATATTTTCTTTTAAAAGACAAAATGATGTTTTTCTTTCTTTTTCAAGACAAAAAAAGGTTCTTGCATATTTTTCTGCTAATTAAATTTCAGTGCAATGGGTGGAGCAATTCTGTTTATGTAGATCATTGAACTTTCAAATGACCTTGTATTATTGGAAAAACAGATGCTTGGGTAATAGTCTGGGATATATAGACGGGAAATCATTTTACAAAAAGTTGACTTTATTTGACTTCACTGAACTTCAGTTTGCTTTTTGATTTCATCATTTCTCTCCCAATAAAAGTTTTTACTAGTACAATTTTGTTTTACAAGCTGATTCTTTCAAGACCCAAGTTTAAAAATGAAAAACTATTATTAATTTTCTGGACCATGAAAACGTAAAATGACAGTAACAAGGTATATCTTACTTGCTTCTAATTAACTATTTTAAATTCTAAAGCCATCATTTGAAATGTATATGGGTGCTTATATTATAAACCATTTAAGTTTAATTTCTAATATTAAAGAATTAATGCAGATGTGTGTTTATATTTCAAAATTATTTTACTTAAATCTTAATTCTAATATTGAAGAAGTAATTGTAATGGATGGATTTTATTATTTTGGGAAAATTTTGTTGAAGTTGTTCATTGGTCATGTCAGAGATGCTTTATTAGTAATTTTTGCTAACTATAAAGGAACGAAGTTTAAACGGATTGTGTGTGGATAATTTATTCTAACCTGCTTTATTAATATTTTTGTTAAAACATTCACCTAACCATTTGTATCTAAAATAAGGAACAAATGCATAACGTATAATTTAATGGATTATTTATTAACTTATCTTTAAATATTCTGAGGAATAAATGGGTAGAAGAGCATAAAACTGAATATGAATTTCTTTTATTTATTGTTCTCCTCATTTGCATTTGATTTTTTTTTAAATGTTATCAATAAATTTATGTGAATTTAAATGGATTCTATAAACTTAGTCATGAATGGCCTTTGCGAACTCAGAATGAATGCTTAAATATATCTAATGAATTAAATAATAAATTATTGCTCTGCTTATGCCATAATAAATGTTTAGAGTTATTATGAAGAATTCTCATATGTAATATTGACAGCAGTTTGATTAGCTGTTGCTAAAAAGTTTGAATGCTGCTAAATTGGATCCAAATTAATATTATTTATCTCCCCAAAAAAAGTTGTTATATGTTTATCCATATGTATGACATCCATGATCATCATCATTTAGTATATGACTAAGATATGTCATTTACAGACTATGAGTGAACTATTATTTTGTTAGCTTTTAATAGGTAGATAGATGTAAAAATTTGTCTTATAATTTTATTTTTATTATTATTTTTTTTGTTTCTCATCAAGAACATCTCACCAAGGGAATAATTTGGAAAAGTATTATACAGGGTAATTAGTATTATTTTAATATTGTTTTATTACGTGCTTATAATTTTACATGCGCATGTTAGTGATAGAAATGTTCACTCGCTGTTAAGGGGTGAACAGCTTGTTTTGAAAAGAATTAATTATTTAAAATTTATTGTTTATCTTTGCATTTTTCAATAAATTATAAAATAATTATTTTTTAATATTTGTTTTACTCAGAATTTAAAGATCTGTTGTTCATCTTAAACCAAACTTTTATTTCAATTCACACTAAAGAATTATTTTGTCTTTGTCTGCCAGAAGTTATTTTGTCTTGCTTATTTAATAATAATTAGTATATTTCCAAGTTAAAATATTATACTTGTCAGAAATGAGAGATTGATTCAATATTACCTTTACAATTTATTAATTGATATAGTTACAGTAGTTCTTTATCTACTGGGATTTGATATTGTTTGTGTATTATTATGCTTATATATACGTGTCTGTTATCGAATGCAGATATAATAAAATGTTTGAATTGGAAGTAGAAATAATTTAATCCATCAGTTTTATACAATGAAAATGTGCCAAGAGATTAGAGATTTATTTAAGTGTGAATTTATTATTTCTTTATTATGCTTAGATTGAACTGTATTTAGTGGCTATACAGAATGAAAGTATTTATGTTATATAGTATATTGTCTGTGATAGAGATAAGCTCTCCCTAATTTATTTGAATATTTGACCTGGTTGGATTATATAGTATATTGTCTGGGATTGAGAAAGGTCTCCCTTAGCTTGTTGAAATATTTGTTAGGAGTAGATTGTATCCTCCAGATTTCATAGTTGTATTTTATGAATTATAGTATGAAAAGCCAAGTAGTGTATTTCCCTTATTTTTGGTGATGAGACCATGTCCACACCAGTTTGTTTTAAGCCTCAGAACTTAGACTTAGGAGCTATTGTGTATTGTTATTTAAATGATTAGAGTTATGAAAGTGTTTTATCTCTCATGTGCCCTATGAAATGTTTTCTATCATTTATTCCTAGACAAATAAGATAGTTTGCTGATAAAAAAGGAAAATAAAAGTAGAATTGATTTTTCTCACAGAACAGCTGAAGTAGAATTAGTATTAAAGCTTGGTTCGCCATTGTCATCATCCGTTTTAATTATATTATTTTATGACAGATAGCATAATTCAGACACATGCATAAATTATTAGTTTGGAAGATATGGAGAAATCCATCATTAATGTGTAACTTTTAATTATTGTTTAAATCATATCATGTTAATTATTTCGATTTTATATCATCAACTCTCATAATGCTTCATCCTCACCTAAATGAGAAAGCAAGAGAAGACAAAGTGTAGCTAATTAATAGAGTTATTCATTTAACTTATAAAGTATAGTTTGACCTCTTATTCTTACTCTTACTCTTAGATTTAAACTCCTCTAATATTATTTTGATGTGCATTTGAAGTAAAATGCCAAGAACTTTAGTTTTACTTTATAATTTTAATGCCAGTGTTTAACAGAGTTTGTTTTTCTTGAGCATATCAGAAGTGATTGATAACTTGAGTGTGCTGAAAATAAAATATCAAATATAAGATAAAATTATATTTAATCATCTTAGTGTAGTATTATAATGTTTCTGTGTCATATGTTTATCAGAATGGGCTGATAGCTTGAGTAAATTTAGCAAGTAAAATATCAGGAAGTTTAATTTTGTGTTATTATTTTAGTACTGAAATTATAATATTTCTTCCATATGTCTATCAGAATGCACTGATAGCTGGCATATGTTAAAATAAAATATAGATAGTTATCTTTGTGTGATTTGTGCTTATATAGACCATTTAATCATTGATGTTAGAAACATTCAAAACATATATATGTATAAATTATAAAACCAAATATTTGTTTAAATTATCTTGTGAATAAATGCTTTATTTATTTAAAGTTGTGTTCAGAATTCTTCTTTGACATGCATTCGTATTCCATATTTCCACACATGGACACACAATTACATTTCTAATATGATATGATTGCACTATTCCATTTAATTTAATGATGGACATGTCCAGATCTGATGATATTGCTTTCCTTGTTCCAAACACTGTATGAAATGTTGATTATTTAATGATTCTCTGAAAATTTTATCATTTCGTTATTATTTAGATGATGAATTGAAATTAAAATGCACCCTATTTCTTTTATTATCTAACAACCATTATTTTGTTAGGATATTGCTTAATTTGTATCATTATTTTTATAATAGTAATTAGTAGTTGTTGAGAAGTATAGATTTAAAAATTAAACCATGCAATAAATTAATTCCTTGAGATATTCACTTATTATTTAGATTAGACATTAATTCAGTTACTTAGTTTAAATTACTGTACAATTAAAAGTTAAGTAATATTATATTTATTTTATATTTAATTCCAACTTGCTATAAAGTATAGTTAATCAGCATTACATCTTTATTTTATTAATTTAATTTTCTCACACAGTAGAGGTTGTTCAATGAATGTGGATGATGGGAAGAAAGGAGGCACAGACTATAACTTGTCAATTTAAATGGTAGAACTTTATCAATTCCAATTATTTATTTATTTTAGAACTTAATAGATGGTTTGTTCCTATTAATCATAATGTTTCCTCCCATGTCTAATACACAGTTTACACTCTATAGACCTCTGTAGCCCCAACTGAGCTAAGCTAAGGTAGAACATCTTTTAAGAGCCTCATTAATGATTTTAAAATGAGATCAGATTAATAGTTTATTCTATGATCAATAGAATTGGTGCCCCAGGTATTTGTGGTTAAGAAAGGTAGATGAGGTGTTGGGAGAGGGTTACAATATATATATATATATATATATATATATATATATATATATATTTATAGAGTTACATATATATATATATATATATATATATATATATATATATGTATATATGTAACTCTATAAATAAATATTTGAAAATACAGTAATTTGTAAATTACAAAATAATTGCTTTAAAATGTAGGTTGCAGTTTCTATATAACTGTAAAATGTTAAAAGTTTTCCCAAATTGTTGTCAAATAAAATTTAATATGTCTTGTAAGTTGTCGTACAATACAATATGCTGTTTAAAAATGATGGTGCTACATAATATTATTTCTTCATGCAAATATCAAATCTTTGATAAAAGGCGTTATTTAAAAAGTTTAAATCATTTGGTTGATTTGAATAATCGAAATGACTGGTTCAATTATAAGAGTAATTCTCAAATGTTTTTTGAACGATATTATAACAGATTATGTAAAAAATTTAATAAGAAAATTAACTTTTTGTTTATGAAAGAATTCAAAAATAAGCTTCAAGATAATAACTTTGTTAATTTAGCTGGTGTGGATCTCAATTTACAAGAAAAATATATTTTAAATCTATGTGCAAAATACGTTGGTGGTCAATGGAAAGATCGTGATTTGGAATTGAGGTCTGCTGTTGAAAGTTCATTAGGAATAATTAAATGTGATTCAATTGTTGGAAACGATTTAGTTAAAAAAGTAAAGGAAGAGAATTTTAAATTTGCAATAAATAATAATTGGAACAAATAAAATTTCTAAATTTAGAAAATTTACATCTGAAAATAATCTCATATGTATAAAGGAGGTTAAAGGTTTACGGATGCGCTTGTTACTAAAATCGGATTATGAAAATAAAGTTAGTACTCAAATGAGTTTACTCAATTTTACAAAGGTTAATAAAGTAAATATTAAAAGTTTACGAGTTCAATTTGTTAATAACATTTTAAAAAAGGCTAAAAATAATGTAATTGATAATTCTACTTATTATACGATTTATCCCTCGGCTGCAGTATGTCCTAGAATATTTTCAAATATAAAATTGCATAAAGAAAAAGAACTATTACGATTAATGATTGACTTTGGGGGTGCATTTTATTATGAAACATGTAAATTAATTGAGAAAATGTTACAGGAAATTCTTGGTTTTGGTTTGTTTACAATACGTTCATCATTTGATTTCGTTGGTAAAATTAATAATGTTGTTATTAATAATTATGATGTAATTTGTACCTTTGATGTCAGTGAAATGTATAGATCAATTGACAGAATGACTTCTATTGAATTAATTAATAATACACTAAAGTTAAAAAATGTTAACGTTAAAATAATAAAATTTATTGTTGAAACATTAAGCTTTATTGATAGAAACATTTATGCAATTTTTAAGCACAAATTTTATAAAATGAATAATGAGTGGCCAATGGGTCTTTCTACAGTTGCCCAAATATGTAATTTTGTTATATCTACATATGAAGAAAATATTTTTAAAAAAAAATAATTATCAGAATGATAATATTTTATACAGTCGATATGTTGATGATGTTTTTGCTTGTGGAAAGCCAAATGCTATTAATGATTTGTTCAAGGAATTAAATAATATAAAGGGTTTAAAGTGGATTAAAACAGATGAAAATTCAATGAGTGTTCAATTTTTGGATCTCAAGATTACTAGAAATAAGGATAAAGTGGATTACTATATGACTCTTAAACCAATAGCAAAAAGAGGATATATTCCATATGAAACAAAAGTACCAATGTCACATAAAATGGCAGGTTTGAAGTCCTTTTTATTTAGAAATGATAACCTTTGTAAATATGCATCAGATAAAACTAAAAATATTGAAGTTTATTGTAATGAATTGTTAAACGTTGGATACAATTATGATTGTGTATATTATACTGTTAAAAATTTTACTTCTAAATATAAAAATAATAATAATGTTAATTTTTCTGATAAAAAGTTGTGGATATCAATACCATATATATCGAATCAACAGGCAAGTTTCATTAAGAAAATTTATAAAGGAATATGCGATATAGCATTTTATGCACACCTACATTAAATAAATTAATAAACAATTCAAAAGATAAAACTTTATTGACAAATAAAAATTGTATCATTTACAAATGGACATGTAGGTGTGATAGTGGATATATAAAGGTGAATCGAGGTGCACATTGGAAAAAGAACAAAAGAGCACGTATTATTATTTAAAAGGTTTCAAAATACGAAACAAAATTTTAAAAATAGTGAGAATTTATCAGCTTCTGTTTTTTATGACCATAATAAATCATGTATATATGGTTTTGATTTTGATTATAACAATGTAAATATATTGGAAACTGAAAGAAATAACAATAAAAGAAAAATTAAAGAGGCGATGTTAATATATAAATACAAGCAAAATTTAATTAATCGGCAAGCAGCAAACGTTAAGATAACAGAATTATGGAAAAGTTGACATTGAATTATGGGAAAGTTGACACTTTAAATGTGATAGTTGACAAAGCTACAACGTAGTGAAAGCGCTTCTAAGTTATAGTTATACATATAATTTTTATTGACTTTTAATTACTGTATTTTCAAATATTTATTTATAGAGTTAAGTATATTATTTTGAAGAAATACAGACATCGATTTGTAATATTATTATAATATATATCAATAGAAATGAGTTCTAGAAATGATACGTGGATTATTAAAGAATGGTGGAATGTAACTTACAAAATAATTGCTTTAAAATGTAGGTTGCAGTTTCTATATAACTGTAAAATGTTAAAAGTTTTCCCAAATTGTTGTCAAATAAAATTTAATATGTCTTGTAAGTTGTCGTACAATACAATATGTTGTTTAAAAACGACGGTGCTACATAATATTATTTCTTCGTGCAAATATCAAATCTTTGATAAAAGGCATTATTTAAAAAGTTTAAATCATTTGATTGATTTGAATAATCGAAAAGACTGGTTCAATTATAAGAGTAATTCTCAAATGTTTTTCGAACGTTATTATAACAGATTATGTAAAAAATTTAATAAGAAAATTAACTTTTTGTTTATGAAAGAATTCAAAAATAAGCTTCAAGATAATAACTTTGTTAATTTAGCTGGTGTGGATCTCAATTTACAAGAAAAATATACTTTAAATCTAGGTGCAAAATACATTGGTGGTCAATGGAAAGATCGTGATTTGGAATTGAGGTCTGCTGTTGAAAGTTCATTAGGAATAATTAAATGTGATTCAATTGTTGGAAAAGATTTAGTTAAAAAAGTAAAGGAAGAGAATTTTAAATTTGCAATAAATAATAATTGGAACAAACAAATTTCTAAATTTAGAAAATTTACATCTGAAAATAATCTCATATGTATAAAGGAGGATAAAGGTTTACGGATGTGCTTGTTACTAAAATCGGATTATGAAAATAAAGTTAGTACTCAAATGAGTTTACTCAATTTTACAAAGGTTAATAAAGTAAATATTGAAAGTTTACGAGTTCAATTTGTTAATAACATTTTTAAAAAAGCTAAAAATAATGTAATTGATCATTCTATTTATTATACGATTTATTCCTCCACTGCAGTATGTCCTAAAATATTTTCAAATATAAAATTGCATAAAGAAAAAGAACCATTACGATTAATGATTGATTTTGGGGGTGCATTTTATTATGAAACATGTAAATTAATTGAGAAAATGTTACAGGAAATCTCTTGGTTTTGGTTTGTTTACAATACGTTCATCATTTGATTTCGTTGGTAAACTTAATAATTTTGTTATTAATAATTATGATGTAATTTGTACCTTTGATGTAAGTGAAATGTATGGATTAATTGACAGAATGACTTCTATTGAATTAATTAATAATACATTAAAGTTAAAAAATGTTAATGTTAAAATAATAAAATTTATTGTTGAAACATTAAGATTTATTGACAGAAACATTTATGCAATTTTTTAGCACAAATTTTATAAAATGAATAATGGGTGGCCGATGGGTCTTCCTACAGTTGCCCAAATATGTAATTTTGTTATATCTACATATGAAGAAAATATTTTTAAAAAGGATCATTATCAGAAATATATTATTTTATACAGTCGATATGTTGATGATGTTTTTGTTTGTGGAAAGCCAAATGCTATTAATGATTTGTTCAAGGAATTAAATAATATAAAGGGTTTAAAGTGGATAAAACAGATGAAAATTCAATGAGTGTTCAATTTTTGGATCTCAAGATTACTAGAAATAAGGATAAACTGGATTACTATATGACTCTTAAACCAATAGCAAAAAGAGGATATATTTCATATGAATCAAAAGTACCATTGTCACGTAAAATGGCAGGTTTGAAGTCCTTTTTATTTAGAAATGATAACCTTTGTAAATATGCATCAGATAAAACTAAAAATATTGAAGTTTATTGTAATGTGGTTGTAAAACGTTGGATACAATTATGATTGTATATATTATACTGTTAAAAATTTTACTTCTAAATATAAAAATATTAATAATAATGTTAAATTTTCTGATAAAAAGTTGTGGATATCAATACCATATATATCGAATCAACAGGCAAGATTCATTAAGAAAATTTATAAAGGAATATGCGATATAGCATTTTATGCACCACCTACATTAAATAAATTAATAAACAATTCAAAAAAATAAAACTTTATTGACAAATAAAAATTGTATCATTTACAAAAGGACATGTAGGTGTGGTAGTGGATATACAGGTGAATCAAGGTGCACATTGGAAAAAAAACAAAAGAGCATGTATTATTATTTAAAAGGGTTCAAAATACCAAACAAAATTTTAAAAATAGTGAGAATTTATCAGCTTCTGTTTTTTATGACCATAATAAATCATGTATATATGGTTTTGATTTTGATTATAACAATGTAAAAAGATTGGAAACTGAAAGAAATAACAATAAAAGAAAAATTAAAGAGGCGATGTTAATATATAAATACAAGCAAAATTTAATTAATCGGCAAGCAGCAAACGTTAAGATAACAGAATTATGGAATAGTTGACATTGAATTATGGGAAAGTTGACATTTTAAATGTGATAGTTGACAAAGCTACAATGTAGTGAAAGCGCTTCTAAGTTATAGTTATACATATAATTTTTATTGACTTTTAATTACTGTATTTTCAAATATTTATTTATAGAGTTACGTATATTATTTTGAAGAAATACAAACATCGATTTGTAATATATATATATATATATATATATACATATATATTGTAATGGTATGAAAAATAGAGCTGCTTTAACACAATCTAGAGATGCAGGTTGAGGGAGTTCAAACCTCACATACTCCTTCAGACTGCGACTAAGCGACTTACTTCCCAAGACCTCACTAGAATTTCTTCTCAATATATGCCCGGTGGTCAGGGAGGGACAAGACTCAGAGGGGGAATTTACAGATAAGAAAGTAGTATGTGAATGTATTAAAAATAAAATAGAAATTTATTGTTTACAAAAGAATTACAATTTATTATATCAAACAAAGAAATAAAAAAAGATCACTCTCTAAAGAGGCGGTTAGTAATCTCTCAGCCTACCCAAGAGCATTGGCTGGATTGCGCAATAACTATAGATATGCAGTAAACTTCGGTTTACAAATTATCACATTTACTGGGCATAGAGTGAATGATTCAAGGAAATGAGAGAGAGAGAGAGAGTAAAAGGGTCATTCAGAGGTGGTAGAAAAGAGAATCTTAACAAACAGATCATTAGTTAAATAGATGTTCTTTTAGCTATGATTTAAAACATAGCCAGCAACTTAAATTTGAACCCCCATTGTTCTTTTCTTTTCCCCTTTACCTCACCAATATCATCAAGTTGTTCCATGTAGTGCTTTCAGTATAGAAGATAGTCAAGCTTAATAGAACAAATGTATTACTAAATATGTATTACTCAGAGATTCATTAGTTTTCTCCTTTTCTTGGTAGGCAGGGTTTTCTGAGATATTTTTCCATATGAGGAATGTAAAATGAAATAAGGCTGGATAGCTCTCCGACCCTAAAACATAGTAGGATGAGAAAGGAACCCGTTCGCAGAGCGTCATCCGGGTTCAAAACAGAGCATATTGCTTATGTCCAGTCATTTATAGATTTTACATATAATGATTTCCGGAATTTTATCCAGAGATTTCCGAAGATAGGCCCACCAATATGGAGATTGAACTAAGACACATTTATAAAGGTATTCCCGACTCCCCAAGTAATACATGAAAGATTTAGATGGAATAATAATCCGTTTTTTAAAAAAATTAAGCCTGAATTAAATATGAGTATCTAAATTCTCATCACACCAAAGCTCTACAAAACTGAGGTAAAAGTTTAGATTAAGAAAAGAAATCCCCTTATATTTATCGATCTTTATATGATCGATTTAGATATATACTAGTGGCTTAATAAAATATGTTAGAACTCCATTTAACCAACTCTACCCACCTCTGTTAATAAAACTTCTTTAACATTTCTAGATTATATAAAAAAAAAAAACTCTCTCCCGCATTTAAAATGTACAAGTTATTTGAAATCACTCCACTCTAAATAAAATGATTACATATATATATAAAAAAAAGAATAATGACAGAATATTTTATTATTCTGCCCTTTTAAGAAAAACGCTTTAAAAATTAGTTAATCACACAAATACATTATATATAATAAAACAAAAAGTTACATATACGTTTTTGTTAATGAAAACATTTAAATATATAACAAACACCAATACAATGATTTATATTACCGGTAAATGAGAAATGCGTACATCTTTTAAAGAGATAGTCTTATGGAGATTTTAGTGCACTTCATGATCCGTGTCCAGCAGTAGACATTTGGTCAGGCAGGAAAATGTTCTAACACCGACTCTTCATTTTGATATTAAGTCATTCCAGTTCCAGTTACACGGAAAAACGACGAGAGAGAGAAAGATCTACTCGGCAATTCCTATTACAGCGCATGAATATTCTTTTGGTTTAAATTTCTTTAAATGTTTGTGGTTAATATACCATTCTTTGCAGGAGCTTTTACTCACAAGTTGACTATATTCTTTTTTCACTAAAATATCTTGTGATATTTTCTTAGTCCTCACAGTTGAACTGGCTCAGGGAAATGCCGCACAGAAATTAACTGTTTTCTCTCTATCTACCCAAGTTGTTGGCCATCTTGCATTCCAATCTCCATTGTTCTCTATCTTAATTTTAATTACAGTGTTTTTAAATCAATTATTTTTTTTATCTAATTAATCTTTTTCTCTAATGAGTTCTAGAAATTTTTATTTCTTTATCTAAAATAAAATCTTTCAATTTCATTTTCTGAAATTAAAAGAACATTCCGTAAATTTTTCTACTTTACATTTAGTTTACATTCATTGTGGTTGATCTCTGGGTCTTTAGTTAAACTACAGTGAATGGTGAAGCCGACATATATATATATATATTCCATGTGTATATATGTATAGCTTCATATTCATAGAACCCATCAAAAAAAAAAATGACCCTAGTTACCTTCTGTGTGGAGTGGAGCAGAGTGATAAGGGGGATTATAAATCTAATTAAAAATAAAACCCAGATTAAACAAGCAATATATTCATAAATCAAACAAAGTTAAAATATCAGAAATAATCATGTGTTTGTCTCTTTCCTTTTTAAATCTTTTTTTTTTTTTTTCCATTTGTTTCTTTATCCCTTTGCTTATGTGATCATTTTATGGGTGGATCTTCCTCTCTGGGATCCAGTATTTCCATTGCATTCTATATTATTTATCTGAACATGATATGGCTTTAATGCCCTTGCATTAAATGGCCCCTGAATCCCTTTTTTATTTTCCAACAGGAAAGCGTTTTCACCTAATTTCCTTTTTATAATGTAAGGCCCTTCATATAGAGGGAAAAACTTCTTGTATTGCCCCTCTGATGGCTTGCATGAATGTGGTGTAAGCACCCAGACCTGTTCCCCAGTTTGAAAGTGGTACACATTATGTTTTGCCTTTTTAATTTTTTTTTGAGCCATTTGTTCCAGCCTCCTTCTAGCATTGGCTTGATCCCTATCATAATCAATTATTTCCTGCTCTGCTGGAGCTAGTGTTTTTATGAATCCTGGTCACATGTTCCAAAATGCAGTCTCACTGGGGTAAAACCTGTAGATTCATTTATGTTTTGGTTTAAATATCTTACCACTGTGGATGTTTGTTTGACCCAACTTTTATGGTTACTACCCAAGTAAGTCTGGAATAATTGGTTCAGCTCTCTCATGACCCTTTTGCAGGGATTCGACTGGGGGTTCCTTATTGATGTTAAAATATGTTTAACTCCCTGTTGGCGCATACCCTCTCTCCATTGTCGAGATGTGAATGCTGACCCATGATCTGAAAGAATGGTCTTTGGTTTTCCTATTTCAACAAACTGCTTTGAGCATAGATCTTTTAGTGCACTATGTGAGTCTGCTTGTCGTACAGAGTATGCTGATACATACTTCAAAAATACGTCGTATGTGACAAAAAGAAACTTAAAGCGGTTAAAAACCGGCAGCAGTCCATAGAGGTCCACGGCCAAAAGTTCGTTTGGACCTGTAGGTAGTATTGGAGTAAGTGATCCTTTATAAGAATGGTTAGGGTGTTTACTTTGAGCATAGATCTGGCATTCTTTCAGTTTGGTCAAGATGCTAGAGTACATTTCTTCCCAATGGAAACTGATGGCGGATAGCACTCTCAGTTTTCTGGGGACCATAATGTCCACATAGGTTGTGAATATGTTTAATAAGCTACCCTCTAATTTCCCGTGGTATTAGAATTTTCCATGGATTTGCTGAGTAACATGTTTTGTATCTCAGGATGTTATCTTTGATCTGGTAATCTTCTTCAATTCTGGCCTCGGTCCTTTCTCCAGGCTCTCAATGATGGGTCCATATTTTCTGTCCTTTCTTTGCAAGTTTGCTAATTTTTTTAAATCCTGTTTTATTAAATCATCTATACCAATTGACATTGTTGCTATACACATTTCTTCTGCCACCAAATTGTGTGGTTGCACTTCTACTGGGTGATGGCTCAAGATGTCTGCAACTATGTTGTCTGTTCTGGGACAGTAAAATACTTTATAATTAAATTGTTGTAGAAACAGACTCCATCTGATGAGACAGTCATTGGTGAGATATCCTCTATTTAGGAACTCAAGGCACCTGTGGTCAGTAATGATGATTAATTCTGAACCCAATAGAAACTGTTTAAACCTCTGGCATGCCTATACTATTGCCAGAGTCTCTTGTTCTGTCACGGTATAATTGGCTTCCGCTCCTTGGAGGGTTCGACTGCAAAAATACAAGACTTTATGTCTATTCTCTTGATCAATTTGGAACAACACTACCCCCAGACCCCTTTTACTGCTATCAGTTTGCAAATAAAAAGGACGCGTGAAGTCAGGATGGTGTAATACCACAGTTTGTAGAAAATTTTTCTTAATTCTTTCAAAAGCCTGTTTGTGCTCTATCGACCATTTCCAACGGTGGTCCTTTTTTAAGAGGTCAAGCAATAATTATGCATCTTGTGCAAAGTTTTTATAGAATTTATGGTAAAAGTTACATATGCCCATAAATGAGCATATTTGTTTATGATTAGTGGGTGTGGGAAAATTCTTAATGGCCATTATCTTGTCTGGGTGGGGTAATATCCCTTGCCCATTCACTAAATGTCCCAGAAAGCTAATTTTATGTAGAGCAAAGCAACTTTTAGTAAAATTTATTGTTATGTTCTTTGCCACACATTCTTGGAGGAACCTTTTCAAATGTACTAAATGTTCAGACGGGTCAGCAGAAGCAATAACCACATCATCAACATAACATACCATGTGTTTTTTTATTTCTTCTGATAGGGCCTGATCTAGGCACCATATTAATTCTGCACCACTGTTGATGAGGCCAAATGGCATCTGCTTGAATACATGTGTGTCCTTCATATCTGAATGCCGTGTATTTCCTGTCATGTGAGTCAAGTGCAATTTGCCAATAACTTGACGTTAAGTCAAGAGTGGTGAAAATTTTCTTATTAGCGAGATGTGAAAGAACATCCTGAAGTTGAGGAGGTATGTCCCTTTTTGGGATAGTAATGTTATTCTATTTTCTCACAACCAAACACACTCGTATCGACCCATTTTTTTAACTGGTACAATAGGACTGTTGTATGGTGATGAACTTCTCTCTATAATGTCACATTCTATCATGCTTTTTAATTGGTTTTCCACTTCCTCCTTATACTGATAAGGTATAGGATATGTCTTTGCATGGAAGTATGTCTCTTTTTTGACTTGTATCCTATGCACATAACCTTTTATGATCCCCGATACGATTGAAAAAGCCCTTGAATTTTCTGTTAGCATCCTGATTAGTTTTGTTTTATCCTGTTCAACTTCAAGTGATGACTGTTTTGTTTTCTCTTCTATTGTTGCCAAGTTTACTACCTCCTGTATGCACCCTACTGTAGTAGCATTGTGATCTGTTGGGTTATAGATCGGGACTTCATGAAATTAGAAAATCTTCTCAGCATAATTTATCACCGATTGATGTTCCGCCATAAAATCAGATCCCAAGAGTACATATTGTTTAAGACCTGCCATTATCAAAAATGGATAACTTACTCTGGTAGATCCTATTTCTATGTCCAGCCACACTTGACGGGTTTCAATTTTAGCCCTTTTTCCATTTGCTAACCTTGTTTGAGTGGCCCATGTAGGCAGGGTGGGTAGTGTTTTTATTTTTCCTGTACCTTCATACCATTCTTTTGACATGAGTGATAATTGACTGCCTGTGTCTAGGAAAGCAATCACTGGAATATCTTCGACTAATATTTCAACTTTTGGACATACTTGGTATGGTGACCGGTGATGGGGTTTCTCCTCCTCATAGATAATTGTTGCTGTGCACTTCCCTTTTCTCTGAGGATTAGCTGTCTGCCTCCATGTAGTGTCCTCTTCTAGATTACTGAAATCCATAGCAGTAAGGAATTCACCTATTTGTTCTATCCCACAGTTTTGACAGCTCAACATTAATTGTTGTATGTGGGATGGCATATTATATCTTATAGTTCTAATGATGTGACTATCTGATAAGTTGAATGCTGTCAGAGACTTTAAGAGTGCTACCTGGCGGAGGAAAAATTGTGTATGAGTCTCTCCTCTTGATGCACAGTATTTCTCTTGAGAAACTCGATGAAGAATCCCACCCTGCCTCTCTTCACTCCAGAATGCCTTACACAATGTGAAACGGTAGTCTTTAAAAGTTGTGGGTTGAACCTCAATACAATCCCACCAGTGTCATGCAGACCCATGCAAATGATTTGCAGCCACAGCTATCTTTTCCACTTCTCTTGCCTCATGAAATAAAAAAAATTCCTGTAAGCTCTTTATATGATTCATGGGGTTCTCTCCAATGTCTCCTCTAAAAGTTTTTATTTGTATGAATTTTGTGACAAGAGGGCTATCTATTTTGTGTGAGTCTGTTAGATTCTTTTTACTATTTGTTTCCACATCAGCCTCTTGGAATTTTTCATTTCTTGTTTCAGATATCAGTTTTTTATCTTGCACAGTTCTTTCTGCTCTCCGTTGTTCCATTTGTTTTTCCATTTTCTCCATTCTTACTCCCAGGTCTTTGATCATTTGAAACAGCAGTTCCATACCTTTGACGTCTGGTGTGTTCATATGACTATCCCTAATTCTTGGGGTTTGGTCTTGCACCATACTCTCTGACAGCTGATTTATGTTATCTAGTGTGACATCATAGATTTCTTCTTGTGTATTACTCATATTTGAAAGAAAAAATAAAAAATAAAGAAAAAAATTGAGTTTTCTTGAGTTTTCTTGAAGTGTTTATGGTTTAATGTCGCTCTCTCTCCCAATCATCTCCTTACTGTTGGTGAACCCAGTATGTTGGTTTTCTTGAAGTGTGTTTTCCTGACCAGTTTGTTTTTTCCTGCTGCTAGCATATACAATCACCAAATGTACTTAGTGCTCCATTATCCATATGTCGATAGTAATGAATATTAAAATCTGCAGAAAAAAAAAATTTCGACTTGACCCCCTTTGTTCTGCTCCACAATGATCACTTTATCCCCTCACACCACCGAAAATAGAAAAAAAAACAAGTATTAGTATATATTTTTACAATGATTATTCCAACCAGAGTTTGGTTGGTTTCAACACATGTACATTTATATATAAACCACAACCAAAAAAAATTTTCAGAGAGAGCAAAAAGCACAGTGAAAAAATATATCCACACTTTTGTCATTCACCAAAATTTCTATTTCACATATCACCAGAAAAAAAAATGGGGAAAAAAAATTTTCATCATCATCAATTTTCCCTATTCCCCTCTCAGGGTCTATCTCAGGTAAGGCCACACTTGGGACGCCAGATTATACAAAAAAAACTGTAACGGTATGAAAAATAGAGCTGCTTTAACCCAATCTAGAGATGCAGGTTGAGGGGGTTCGAACCTCACCTACTCCTTCAGACTGCCACTAAGCGACTTACTTCCCAAGACCTCACTAGAATTTCTTCTCAATATATGCCCGGTGGTCAGGGAGAGACAAGACTCGGAGGGGGAATTTACAGATAAGAAAGTGGTATGTGAATGTATTAAAAATAAAATAGAAATTTATTGTTTACAAAAGAATTACAATTTATTATATCAAACAAAGAAATAAACAAAGATCACTCTCTAAAGAGGCGGTTAGTAATCTCTCGGCCTACCCAAGAGCATTAATGGATTGCACAATAACTATAGATATGCAGTAAACTTCGGTTTACAAATTATCACATTTACTGGGCATAGAGTGAATGATTCAAGGAAAAGAGAGAGAGAGAGAGAGAGTAAAATGGGGTCATTCAGAGGTGGTAGAAAAGAGAATCTTAACAAACAGATCATTAGTTAAATAGATGTTCTTTTAGCTATGATTTAAAACATAGCCAGCAACTTAAATTTGAACCCCCTTTGTTCTTTTCTTTTCCCCTTTACCTCACCAATATCATCAAGTTTTTCCGTGTAGTGCTTTGAGTATAGAAGATAGTCAAGCTTAATAGAACAAATGTATTACTAAATATGTATTACTCAGAGATTCGTTATTTTTCTCCTTTTCTTGGTAGGCAGGGTTTTCCAGATATTTTTCCATATGAGGAATGTAAAATGAAATGAGGCTGGATAGCGCTCCGACCCTAAAACATAGTAGGATGAGAAAGGAACCCGTTCGCAGAGCGTGATCCGGGTTCAAAACAGAGCATATTGCTTATGTCCAGTCATTTATAGATTTTACATATAATGATTTCCGGAATTTTATCCAGAGATTTCCGAAGATAGGCCCACCAATATGGAGATTGAACTAAGACACATTTATAAAGGTATTCCCGACTCCCCAAGTAATACACGAAAGATTTAGACGGAATAATAATCCGTTTTTTTTTTTTAAAAAAAAATTAAGCCTGAATTAAATACGAGTATCTAAATTCTCATGACACCAAAGCTCTACAAAACTGAGGTAAAAGTTTAGATTAAGAAAAGAAATCCCCTTATATTTATCGATCTTTATATGATCGATTTAGATATATACTAGTGGCTTAATAAAATATGTTAGAACTCCATTTAACCAACTCTACCCACCTCTGTTAATAAAACTTCTTTAACATTTCTAGATTATATAAAAAAAAAAACACTCTCTCCCGCATTTAAAATGTACAAGTTATTTCAAATCACTCCACTCTAAATAAAATGACTACATATATATATAAAAGAATAATGACAGAATATTTTATTATTCTGCCCTTTTAAGAAAAACGCTTTAAAAATCAGTTAATCACACAAATACATTATATATAATAAAACAAAAAGTTACATATACGTTTTTGTTAATGAAAACATTTAAATATATAACAAACACCAATACAATGATTTATATTACCGGTAAATGAGAAATGCGTACATCTTTTAAAGAGATAGTCTTATGGAGATTTTAGTGCACTTCATGATCCGTGTCCAGCAGTAGGCATTTGGTCAGGCAGGAAAATGTTCTAACACCGACTCTTCATTTTTGATATTAAATCATTCCAGTTCCAGCAACACAGAAAAACGACGAGAGAGAGAGAGAAAGATCTACTCGGCCATTCCCATTACAGCGCATGAAGATTCTTTTTGTTTAAATTTCTTTAAATGTTTGTGGTTAATATACCCTTCTTTTCGGGAGCTTTTACTCACAAGTTGACTATATTCTTTTTTCACTAAAATATCTTGTGATATTTTCTTAGTCCTCGCGATTGAACTGGCTCAGGCAAAGGCCGCGCAGAAACGAACTGTTATCTCTCTATCTACCCAAGTTGTTGGCCATCTTGCATTCCAATCTCCATTGTTCTCTATCTTAATTTTAATTACAGTGTTTTTAAATCAATTATTTTTTTTATCTAATTAATCTTCTACTCTAATGAGTTCTAGAAATTTTTATTTCTTTATCTAAAATAAAATCTTTCAATTTCATTTTCTGAAATTAAAAGAACATTCTGTAAATTTTTCTACTTTACATTTAGTTTACATTCATTGTGGTTGAACTCTGGGTCTTTAGTTAAACCACAGTGAATGGTGAAGCCGACATATATATATATATATATATATATATATATATATTCCATGTGTGTATATGTATAGCTTCAATATATATATATGGTGTTGTCTTTGTAATTCTTTACACTTGAGAAGTCTACTTGTAGCAGTGAATCTTGGTTGTGTTTTAATTTAGTTTTTTCTTGGTTAGTCTGGTTGAATTTTGGATTTGGGGTAATTTTAATTATTTATTGACTATATATATATATATATATATATGTGGAAATAAAGGATTTTTTTCATATGTCATAGTATCACATGGGATGACTGCTTGTAAGGTGGCTGTGGCTTACCTCACAACCACCAACGCTTGACAAAATTAAGGTTTTTTTGAGTGCCTGGTATTTCAATTTTTACACAATTTTATTTGAATATATATCCCAAAGATGAAGTATAATTTTTGTTGCTAAATTATTGCTTATTTATATTTAATTTAATTCTTTTATTTATAGCCTTCTACAAAGAGAAATAAACTTTCTGAATAAATAAAAGTTTTTGTGTGATTAATTTATTAACATCATTTTCATGATTTGGCTCCATTTTACTCAATTGTTTCTAAAGAAAATGATTTTCTATTCCTCTTTGTAGATGGATTATTTCGTTTTAATAAAGACTACTGAAAAAATATTTTAGATTTAATTAATGAAAACATCGATTTTGAAAACATGCACACTATCTATTAAATTTTTATAAATTACAACTTCGAATCTTGCTTAAATTTTTCTTATTTTTTTTAAGATCAATACCAAAAAGGTAGACTTTTTTTTATAAAAAAGCATAATGCCAAAATGCAAACAAAATCTTAACACAAAACAAAACTTTAAAAACGTTAAAATGCTGATAAGCAAACTTTTTCATTTTCAGAAATATTGCCTAAAAAACATTTAAAAAAAAATAATGAACAAATAAAGAGATAAAATAGTTTTTTTAATCAAACTTGGAATATACCATAATAATTTTGGTAAACTTTTATATTTAAAGTACATTTCGATATATATATATTGATGAGAATACATTTCGATATATATATATTGATGAGAATATTGTAGATCTTAAGACCATGTCTTAATCTACATAATATTTTAATGATCTATCGGTTTTGGAATAACCTATTTATTTGAATCATTAGATACATTATTCAATGACCTTGATCACAATGCTCATAATTATTTAGTAAAACAACGATTGTTAAGTTATTGTGCTTTCTTTATTAAGAACTTATTTGTACTTCATAAAGCTTAAAGTCCAATACTGTTGGTATTGAGATTGCCAATTATTGTTTGTTAATCCTATTTGATGTATGAGCTGTTTTGTTTGTTATATTTGGGTAGTGACAAAATCCCTCTCACTGGCCCAAGTATATATTTTGTAAAATAATATTTCAGTCATTTGAACCCAGAGAAATGTATATTTTTCATTCTTAGTTAGAATTTTGAATTTATGCTAACTTTACATTTAAAGTAATTTATTGGGTTTTGTTTGGAGTTATGTTTATCTTCACAGTTTAATTGAATTTGTATAACTCTAAAATAAAAATTTCTTGTCTAATTTTTAAAACTTATAGTTTATTTTAATTTCATAGTTAAATGTGTTGATTTCCCCAAGCTTATAATCCATTCTTTATTTCATTTTGCTATAATATTACTTAATACAATGTTAGTTTATAGGTGAGGATCTCATTATCCATTGCCAACATTGATTTCATATTCCATCTTTATTTTTATTTCTTTTACTTCATCTTCATTTTATCTTAATTCATCATCATAACTGATTCATTCTTCATTCACTCCTATTCTATCATCACCTCTTAATCATTCATTATCTTAACACATTTTGTCTTTCTTCTCCTCAATCTTAATCTCGTTCATTTTCACTATTTAATTATTATTTATTTTCATCATCTACTTATTACCTAATTCATAATTTAAATACCGTATAAATCGCATAGACTCAATTATTAATGATTTATTGGCTTACAAATATTAAATGTATCTAATAGTATTTTGCTAGGGATTTTAAATCTAGTTTAACCGATGTCAATACTAGCAGATATTATATTCATGGACACTTTGTGACCTTTTTTAGATTTACGTTTTCATGCTAGCTAAGTTGGTTTTAAGAAAATAATTTCTTTATTTTAACATTTCTTATTATGCATATATTCTTAATATTTGTATAGTGTGGATATCAATATATATATATATATATATAATTGTTATTTAATTAAAACAAAATTGTAATTATAATAAAAATAATAAATCTAACGGGAACAAACTATTATAATAAACAATCCTTAAATCCGCAGAAGTACTTTTGGTTAATTTCTTAAACCTCCTTCAACTGACATTAAATTAAAAGAAAAAGTTGAGGCAGGTTTAAGAAATTAACGGAAAGTACTTTTGCGGATTTAAGGATTCTTTCTAATAGGTTGTTACCGTTAGATTTATTATTTTTATTATATATATATATATAATAAGTACAAATGTATAATACCCGTTATGAAAAAATATTATATTTAATGTATATAACTTTAAACATTACAATCATAAATCTAAACTATTTGGACATGGGGTAATTTTAATTATATATACAACTGCATGAATTCAAATTTCATGTTTATTCTTTACAAAACAGAATTAATCAATACCCATTCTTCTTTTACAATATTTATTTTTTATATTAATATTAAAATAATTTGAAAACTTGTTAAAATTAACTAAGGCACTTATCTAACAAAATGGTAAAACATAGCCATTCGAAATAAAAATCATAAATTATTTGGTTAGGAAGACTTTTGTTCTTTTTCTAATTCTTCCAGCTCATATATAATAATAAAATCTTGCATACGGATGTACTCCATATCATCTAGTTTTTGATTGATCCAACGAGGTGCATTGTCGTAAATCTGATGAAACTCTTCACAAATTGATGTGTTCGCTAATGCCAGCAAGACGGCTTGAAATTCCACGCGAAGAATAGGCACCGCAGGAAACTGGGATTGTAAAAGTTCAAAATATTCCTGGGATAATTTCTTGATATAATCTTTTAATCCATAAGTTTGGATAATATTTGAAGTAAGGGAAAAATTATTTATAAAATTATTATCAGCCATATTTTATTCAAAAGACAAAGTTTATTTGCAATTGTATATATATGGATGAATGTTTTCTTTTTAAATTAATTCATTATGGTAATAGAATGGTGTATAAAATTTGCATAATTTTAATTGTTCTGAGGAAAACAATTTACGTTTCAGTTATAAAGTCTATAACGTTTTAATCTTGTCTTTCCTTACACATAAAATATTTTAAATAAATAATAAAAATTTATTCTAACTATAATAGACGGAAACATAATTCTAATTTTTTGTTTATCGCATAAGTATGTTTTTAACTCCTCATTTGTCAAAAATTCTGTATGGCTTTCAATACGATCCAAAAAAATTTCATATACAAATCCATCTCCATTACTTTCTTGGGCTACCTACATTTTGTTTTAACTTCTCTATTAATTTCGATAAAACCCTTTTAGTTATTAGTGACCCCATTACTTTTTTTTAAAATTCATTTACTGCTATTTTTATAAAGTTTATTTCATCTGCAAAGAAAATCATTTCCCGAAATCCTTAACTGTGCATTAAATATTAATCACTCATCAAATCTAGTTAAACACTAATGACCTTTAACATTTGATTGGTGCTTGGGTAAAAACGACACAATTTTATATTTGTTGGGAATAGATTCTCAATGTCCAGATAAATTATTTAGAAACAGCAGGACATTAAATTAGATTATTTTTTCTCCCAGATATTTTTTGACTTCAAGGATGAAATAATTGCGAAATCCTAAACAATACTATAGTAGTTCGGGCTTTTTGATGTCTTACAAAAAAGTAAATAATTTTTGTGCTGAGTTCTGACAATGTGCTTTTTTAGATTCGTAAATTACCCAATTTTATAACATATTCCGCAACATTGTCACATGGTCGCCAGAGTTAGTCTGTCTTTTTACACTTTAAAAAGACTTTCTGCGTTTTTCTTTTGTGAATTTAAGTTTTAATCGGCATTTTTTCCCAGAACAATGTTTCTTCACAATTAAAAACCTTTTATAGTGGTTATTTTTTACTTTATATTTTTTTAATTCTAGAAAAAATGTAGTACCAATAGTAATATTGGTAGATGAGGTGTTACTCTGTTACTTTAATATTTTTGAGACTGAAAAATGTCTGTATTTACTCACCAACATTCTACATACAATAAACTAATTAAAATTTGTATTCCAGAATCTCGGTGAAATTCTTTGTAAAGTCTTAATGCTGTTTTAGGTAATACGAGACGATCACGTGCAAAATTCTTGCCAGTCAAATCATTTAGCTGTAAATTTATGGGTTGTTTTTTTTTTTAATCTTAAAGGAAAATTGTTTCTTTTTTTATATTCATTGTTTCAAAGACTTAAATCCCGTTCTCTCTTTTTATAACTTCTCTGAAGAAAGATACTATGCTTTCAAATATATCACTCACTTTAGAAACTTCCTTCCTTTCTGACATTACTAAATCGATGATTATCATTTTCTACTTTAATAAAGTACTTTGTAACTTTTTCTTTGATTTGTCACTCATCATTCAATATATATATATATATATATATATATATAGAGAGAGAGAGAGAGAGAACATGAAACTTTAAAAACAAATGCCCCAAAAATATGTGCATGCGTTTTAACTACAGTGCAAAACTATTATGAAATTGTGAATAAAACATGATTAAACTAATTCGCATTTGAGAATCTTAAATTTCCTTAGGTAAAAAAAAAACCACTACAGTCTATTATGGAATAAGCATCAATACATACATTTATCATTGATAGGTAATATTGATGAGGAGTGAAAAGGCGGACATTGTACTCATAAGCATTAATAAGTATGTAAATTGTATTGCTTTCATTATTTATTTATTTTTTATTTACATTTTTTTCTTTTGCTATAATTGAAGTAATGTAGTTTGTTATGTCTTAATCTGAGTCAACATAATCTATACATGGTGATTTAATGTTTTTATTTGTCATTATGCAGTTTAACATATGATTTATTTTTTCTCATCTTGTCTACAATTTCAACTGCCCAGTATTCACCATCACAGCTACAACATTTAAACCTATACAATTATCACCTCTCTATACATATACGAATATACATATAAATATAAAAATAAAAATAAATAAAGAATATGAAGAGATAAACATTAAATTATAATATATTTTTTTATAAAAGATGTTAATTAAATATAAGTTTGGTATAAAAAGGTTTTAGATTATAGGGATATTAAATGTCCATATTTAAGTTAATAGATGGAGTGTTTGAAATGTTTTTATTATATATATATATATATATATATATATATATATATATATATATATATATATATATATATATATATATATATATATATATATATATATATATAGAGAAGAGAGAGAGAGAGAGAGAGAGAGAGAGAGAAATGAAATCAAAAGAAGAATTAAAGAATCTTTATTATTGAAAATTTATTATTCTGAAGCAATTAATTTATATAAGAGTTCTTTTAATATTAAGGGTGGATGGGAAGTGAATGGATTTGTGGGTAATGTTTAATATTATATGTATTGTGTAGTTTTAGTAGTTCTTTACACTTGAGAAGTCTGCTTGTAGCAGTGAAACCTTTGGTAGTGTTTTAATATTATTTTTTGGTTTGAATTTTGGATTTGGGGTATATATATATATATATATATATATATATATATATATATATATATATATATATATATATATATATATATATATATATATATATATATATATATATATATATATATATATATATATTGTGGGTTCATCCAAGGAAAATTTTTAACAAATGTGTTTTACCAGTTCTTACTTATGAATCTGAGACTTGGACACTTAATAGAAGAGCAATACAGAGACTTCAGACCACTCAAAGAAGTATGAAAAAATGCATGTTGGAAGTAACAAAAAGAGATCGAAAAACGCAATGTATAGGTAAGAGAACAAACAGGTGTTACTGACCTCATTGAAAAAATTAAAAGATTGAAGTGGAGTTGGGCTGAACATATTGCTAGAAGAGATTATGATAGATGGACAATTGAAATCTTAAATTGAATTCTAAGAGATTGTAAAAGACCCAGAAAGAGACCACATGTGAGATGGATGAATGAAATAAGAAAGTGTGCAGCAGTGATATGGAAAAGAGAAGCTGAAAATCGAAAAAGATGGATTGAACTTGGAGAGGCCTTCATCCTGCTGTAGATTGATAATGATTGTTTATGATGATGATATATATGAAGCATGTGGAAATAAAAAGTTTTTCCACACTATTTTATTCTAATATTTATCTGAAAGATAAAGCATAAGTTTTGGTGTTAAAATATTGTTTATTGTTATTTAATTTATTTCTTTTATTAATAGTCCTTTTGCAAAAAAGAAATAAACTTGCTGAATAAATAAAAGTTTTTGTGTGATTAATTTTAAAATGCCATTGGCAAGGCTTGGATTATAGGTCCTCCAGTTTACACAGTTGTATCCGAAGAAATTGATTTTCTATTTTTTTTGTCGGTGGATCATATCATTTCATAATTACTATTGGAAAAATTTTTGATTTAATTAATAAAAACATAGATTTGAAAATATGGATATCATCTATTAAATTATGACAAAATTAATAATTCGAAATTTGCTTACATTTTTATTATTTTTTTAAGATCAACGTCTACATGGTAGACTTAAAAAAATGTAATGCCCAAATGCAAATAAAACCTTAACAAAAAACAAAACATTAAACACTTTAAAACGCAGCTAAGCAAAGTTTCTCATTTTCAAAAATATTGCCTAGAAAACATTTTTTTAAAAAATAATGAGAAAGTAAGAGATAAATAGTTTTTTAATCAAATGGGGTGAAAATAACATTCACAAAATGATTTCCTTTTTATTTTATTTTTTGATTGTTAGTAACATTTCAAAAGAACATGTGCAAAAAAAAATGTTTTTTTTTTTTATTTTATTTTTTAAATGTTGTTAAAATGAAAATAATTAAAAAAAGTTTGAGTAAAAACAGAATTAGGTGTATGGTAAAAAAAAAAATAGTTTCTTACTATTGTTGCCATTATTTATATTTGTTTTAACCATTAATCAGTAGTTGCCGATGGATCGGTTAGACATTTCAATAGTTAGAATGATTATTTTATGGAGATAGGTAAAGTTTAGTATCCTGTATACATTTGACTTCTGATGTCTGTTTCCATATTTATGTAGCAAAATCTGCATGCTAAACAGTAATAATCGTCATTTGTGCTTAATATGAGAATTGCCATTATCAAATTATTGATTAATATATGTTAGTTAATTTTATTGCTTTCAATAGCTTACTTTAAATGGATATTATGTTATTGAACATACCAGTGCAACAATACTGATATACGAGTACTCAAATGAAATATACCTTTCTTTATATTGTTTCTAAAATAGATGTATGTTTTTTAATTGTTTATTATTTTTTTTAAAAAGTTGTAAATAATGTAAATAAATCTTGTTGTTTTGAAAATATATTTAGTTGTCTGTGGTCTTATTGCTAATCAGCCATATTATTAATGTTAGTGCTATCAACACATTATTTTATTGTCTTAAAATCATCATTAATTATTACAATTATAAATATGCGCCTTTTTTTCACTTACGTTAGTGAAGCTATAATTATACTTAATTATGTCAAAAATGATTAGCGCCATCGAGATTTAATGTTGAAATCTCATACTCATAGCTTTACAAATGAAGACTGTTGTGATTTATTGTACACATATGCAAATGAGTTTGAATTTTTAATTAGTTAGTCCATTGTTTGGAGATGCCAAAAGAAAAGTTAAAGAAGCTTTTTACATAGCAAATGATCTCAGTGCCATTAATAGAAGAGAGGCCTGCTTTGCTCTCTCCAAACAATGGACTAACTAATTAAAAATTCAAATTCATTTGCATATGTGTACAATAAATCACAACAGACTTCATTTGTAAAGCTATGAGTATGAGATTTGAACATTAAATCTTAAAGCGCTAAGCATTTTTGACATAATTAAGTATAATTATAGCTTCACTAACTTATGTGAAAAAAGTCACATATTTACAATTACAATTTTTACTGGTGAAGAGAAAAACAATTTATTAATTATTACAGTGTATTTTATTTTGCATTAATATACCATAATAATTTTGATAAACTTTTACATTTAAAGTACAAGAGAATTTATGGCTATTGATAAGAATACTGTAGATCTTAAGCCCATTTCTTATTCTACATAATATTTTAATGATCTATTGGTTTTCGAATAACCTATTTATTTGAGTCATTAGATATATCATTCAATGATCTTGATCACAATGCCCATAATTATTTAGTAAACAACGATTGTTAAGTTATTGTGCTTCCTTTACTAAGAACTTATTTGTACTTCATAAAGCTTAAAGTCCGATACTGTTGGTATTGAGATTGTTTGTTAATTCTATTTTGATTTATGAGCTGTTTTGTTTGTTATATTTGGGTAGTGACAAAATCCCTCTCACTGACCCAAGTATATATTTTGTAAAATAATATTTCAGTCATTTGAACCCAGAGAAATGTAAATTTTTAATTCTTAGTTGTAATTTTGAATTTAAGGTAACTTCACGTTTAAAGTTATTTATTGGGTTTTGGTTGAAGTTATGTTTATCTTCACAGTTTAATTGAATTTGTATAACTCTAAAATGAAAATTTCTTTTCTAATTTTTTAAAACTTATAGTTTATTTTAATTTCATAGTTAAATGTGTTGGTTTCACCAAGCTTATAATCCATTCTTTGTTTCATTTTGCTATAATATTACTTAATACAGTATTAGTTTATAGGTGAGAATCTCATTATCCATTGCCAACATTCATCTCATATTTCATCTTTATTTTTATTTCTTTTACTTCTTCATCTTCATTTTATCTTAATTCATCATCATAACTGATTCATTCTTCATTCACTCCTATTCTATCATCACCTCTTAATCATTCATTATCTTAACACATTTGTTCTTTCTTCTCCTCAATCTTAACCTCGTTCATTTTCACTATTTAATTATTATTTATTTTCATCATCTACTTATTACGTAATTCATAATTTAAATTCCGTAATCACCTCATAGACCCGATTATTATTTATTTATTGGCTTACAAATATTAAATTTATCTAATAGTATTTTGCTATGGATTTTAAAGCTAGTTTAACCTATGTCAATACTAGGAGATATTATATATTCATGGACACTTTGATGACTTTTCTTAGATTTACCATTTCATGCTAGGTAATATTTACTGAGGCTATAATCTCGATAATATGCGTGTAAAATGCGATAGTAGGGACCTCTACAGGTGTTAAGTTGGTTTTAAGAAAATAATTTCTTTATTTTAACTTTTTTTTTCATGCATATATTCTTAATATTCGTATAGTGCGGATGTCAATATATATATATAATACAAAACTATAATACCTGTTAGGAAAAAATATTATATTTAATGTATATAACTTCTAACATTACAATCGTAGATCTAAACTATTGGACTTGGGTTAATTTCAATTATATATACAACTGTATGAATTCAAATTAAATGTTTATTCTTCACAAAACAGAATTAATCAATGCTCATTCTTCTTTAACAATATTTATTTTTTATATTAATATTAAAATAATTTGAAAACTTGTTAAAATTATTTAAAGCACTTATCTAACAAAAGGTACAACATAGCCATTCGAAATAAAAATCTTAAATTATTTGTTAGGAAGATGGTTGTTCCTTTTCTACATTTTCCAGATCATATGTAATAATACAATCTGCATATGGGCGTACTTCATTCCATCTACATTTTGATTCATCCAACGAGGTGCATCATCATAAATCTGGCGAAACCGGTCATTGCTTAAACTGTTCGCTACTACCAGCAAGACGGCTTGAAATTCCACGAGAATAATAGGCACCGCAGGAAACTGGGATTGTAAAAGATGAAAATATGTCTGGGATAATTTTTGGATATAATCCGTATATCCATAAGTTGTGATAATATTTGAAATAAGGGGGAAATTATTTGTAAAATTATTATCAGCCATATTTTGTTCAAAAAACAAAGTTTATTTGCTATTGAATATATATGGAAGCATTTTTTCTTTTTAAATTAATTCAGTATGAAAATAGAATGGTGTATACAATTTGCATAATTTTAAATGTTCTGACGAAAACAATTTACATTTCAGTTATAAAGTTTATAAAGTGTTAATCTTGTGTTCCATATACATAAAATGTTTTAAATAAATAATAAAAAATATATATTCTAATTATAATAGACGGAAACATAATTCTCATTTTTTTGATTATGGCATAAGTATGTTTTTTAACTCTTCATTTGTTACAAATTATGTACGGTTTTCAATACGATCTAAAAAATTTCCATATACAGATTCATCTCCATCGCTTTCTTGTTCTACCTACAAGTTATTTTAACTTCGATATTAATTGCTCCAAAACTTTTACAGTTATTAGTGACCCCATTACCTTTTTTTATTTTAATTCATTTACTCCTATTTTTATAAAGTTTATTGAATCTGCAAAGGAAAATCATTCGAAATCCATTATCTGAGCATTAACGTTGATATTAACCACTCGTCAAATCTAATTAAACACTAGTGACCTTTAACCTTTGAATGATGTTTGGGTAAAGAAGACATAATTTTATTTTTATTGGGAATAGATTCTCAATGCCCAGATATATTATTTAAAAAAAGCAGAATTTTAAATTAGATTATATTTTCCCTCAGATAATTTTCGATTTCAAGGATAAAATAATTGTGAAACCCTAAACAAAATGATAGTAGATTTTTGATGTCTTACAAAAACGTAAATAATTTTTGTACTGACTTCTGAAAATGTGTTTTTTAGATTTGTAGTTAACCCAATTTCATAATATATCCTGCAACATGCTCGCGCATCTGGCAGAGTTAGTCTGTCTTTCTCCACTTAAAAAGATTTTCTGTTTTTTTTTCCTTTTGTGAATTTATGATTTAGTAGGATTTTTTTCCAGAACAATCTGTTTCTTCTCAATAAAAAACCTTTTATTGTGATTCTTTTTTACTCTATATTTTTTTACTTCTAGAAAAAATATAGTAGCATCAAAAATATTGGTAGATGTAATATCACTCATTTACTTTAATATTCTTGAGACTGTAACATATCTGTATCTATACGTCCACATTCTACATTCAATGAACTGATTAAAATTTGTATTCCAGATTCTTAGCTAAATTCTTTGTAAAGTATAATGCTTTTTGAGGTAATACAAGACGATCAGGTACAACATTCTTGGGATCCATATCATTTAGCTGTAAATTTATGTTTCTTTTATTTTCATTTTAACCCAAAAATCGTGCTTTCTTTACACTAACTGTTTCAAGAACATAAATCTGCTTGTTACTTTTTATAACGTCTCTGAAGAATGATATAATGCTTTGAAACATATCACTCACTTTAGAAATGACTTCCTTTCTATTAGTACTAAATCGATGATTTTCACTTTCTCCTTTAATAAAAGTATTTTATAACTTTTCCTTTGATTTATCACTCATCGTTCTAAAAAATATATATATTTTATTAAATATATGGACTATAAAACATTAAAAACAAATGCTAAAAAAGTTTGCACATGTGTTTTTAACTACAATGTAAAACGATATTTAAATTATGAATAAAACATGATTAAACTAATTCGCATTAGAGAATGTTAAATTTTCTGAGGTAAAAAAAAACACTACAGACTGTTGTGGAATAAACATTAATACATACATTCACGTTTGAATGGAATATATTTATGAGGAGATTAAGGCTGTCATTATACTCGTAAGCATTAATAAGTTTATAAATTGTATTGCTTTCATTATTTATTTGTTTTTTTTTGTTTATATTTTTTGTAATCTATAATGAGTTAGCTATAATTGATAATTGAAGTAATATAGTTCGTTATGTCATAATCTGAGGCTTCCAAATTCATAGTAAAGTGTTTTATAAGCGCTGATTTTTAAGTTAGCATTTTGGATTTTGTTTTTAGAGTCCCAGCACTCCACTGTGGTGAGCCACAAGTTCAAAACCAATTGGCCTGGAGATAGGAACTTTCCAATAGGGATTTTGAATTCTTTCTCTTACTGCACTTATAAAATAAAGCTTGATTAGAGCTATTGGTAAACTCCTTCTAGTGAACATTTAAATGCAAGCTTAAAAGCAAGTTACAAAATTTATGACTTATTTTATTAATTATTATAAGTCTCCTCTTAAAGGCTTTTGTGATGCTATATTGCAGAAGCTATTACTATATGGTGAAACTGAGCTGAATTCAGACCCATATAGTTATCTGCTTTGTAAGGCTGGATTTGAAGACATACATGTCTGAAAACTTTAAGGTTTTAAATTAGGAGTAAAGTGTTTTATAAGTGCTGACTTTGAGTTAACATTTTGGATCTAGTTTCTAGAGACCCAGCGCTCCAATGAGATGAGCCACAAGCTTGAAAACAATTGGTCTGGAGATATGGACTTTCTGATAAAGATTATGAACTATTTCTCTTTCAGCACTTATATATATATATATATATATATATATAAGAGAGATGATATATATATATATATATATATATATATATATATATATCATGTGAAAACTTTACCAAATCTATTTTAAATAATAACTGACCTGCTCTCTAGCTGCAAAATTTGATAACTGTTTACAATAAGAGAGTGTACCACCTCTTAACATCTTTTAGATTGTTTTTTGTACAGCTATCTAGAACAATAACAGCCAGAGTGCCTTCAAGTGTATCAGTGTTATGAGATAGAGTGGAGAATGGTGGATCATGTGAAAGTGTGTGATCATATACCCTATATATTAAAATGGATTTGGTAAAATTTTCACATAATGTTATATTTATTCATTATTAAAGTATTATTTATCATTATATATATATATATATTGAAGCAAGAACGCTGTTTCACGTGTATATTTATTCTAAGAGCCATTTACCCTCCCACCTTAAAAAAATGGCAAATGTATAAACAAGTCGATCTTACATTTTTTTCTAGAAAAATATAGCAAAAAGTTGAGTTCATGACATTACAAGAAAATCATTATTTTCTATAACTGAGAAAAAAATAAAGTGAAACCTTCATTATTGATTTCATAATTTTAGATTATGATTTAAATATATCATTTGTATTTGTTTAAAGCTGGCATTTATTAAAAATATTACATTTTTAATTTGGAATGGTGTTGTCATATAAAGTGTGATAATAGCTTAAGGCAGTCTTATCAAATTGGAAAACCTAGCTCAATCCTTATGATTTCTTATCTTTGCCGTGAAAAAGATTGTCTAGTCTGTAAGAAGAGAAAAAACACTTGGGCTTAAATGAGAGCGGTATAATGAATCAGGTACAGTGGGAAAGTCTGCTTAATCAATCCAAGGATCAGAATATAAATAGTGGAGCTGCAAGTTCAAGGCAAATTTTTTTAAAAAGTTTTTCAGAGAGTTTTCTAAAGCAGAATTTTTTTCAAAAAACGTTTTCAGAGAGATTTCTAAAGTAGATTTTAGGAGGAACTTTGAAAAGAAAAGTGAAGAGTTAATAGATTAAAATTTTCATCTAAGTGCTGCTTGACTGTTTAATTAGCAGATGATCTTAAGGAACCTTGGAATATAATATCTATAGCCACTGTTAATAATGGAAAAAGAAAACATTAATAAGGAAATAATAACGATGGAAGGCTAGGCAGAAACAGCTTTTTCTCTTCATTCCAAAAACCATGATTCTCCAAGATTTGCCAGGGTAGACATCATGGAAAGCCAATAATGCCATCCAGCTGAAATAAAATGGCCTCTTTTTGAAGGGACAAACTGGATAGAAGGAAGGTAACAATTTTATAAATATTCAATACTTATATGGGTTTATAAAAGACAAACAAAACGTCTTTCTTAGAAAATAAAAAATTAAAAAAATAATTATAAATAAATGTAGCTATATAAAATACGTTTATTATTGACAAATTATAAATGAAATTAAAATTATGAACAAATGTAGCTACATGAAAATACATTTATTATTGATAAATTATCAATGAAAATGCTGATCAACTTATATCTGGAAACATACATCTGTGCCAGACCAAACAGCAATATATATGCTAGATATTAGAGTAACCAAGTAAAATTACAAATGCTCACCTGCCTATTGATTATATAAGAATATTACACATAACTATAATTACTTAAATTATAATAACGTATTTATAATTTAGATAAAATTAGAAAATATCAAAATGAAAATATACATACAAAATGAATGTATTTAGTAGATTTATATTATATTGGGAACCAATTCAAACATGTTATATACATACGAGTTGAGAAATAAGAATACCAACCAATGAACCTAGGATGTGCATATAGCATGAACTCAAACCTGGATTTGGATAACCATGAATAAAAATATATGTATTATGCTTTAACTAACTTGAAGTTAACTGGAACTCTGAATTAGACATAAAATATAAATGGTTAAAGAACTTGCATTCTTTAATTCATATTGCCCTATTATTGGATACATACCAAGATGCACAATGGACTGTAAAATACTATAAATCAAAATTAAGTGGAACTCTGAAATAAAGACAATGCTAGCAGTTATCTTCATTATTATATCTGTAAAGGATATCTACATACAAGAATAATTAAACCACATTATATGTGACTACTATCTAAAATACTATAAATCAAATTAAATGGAACTCTGAATTAAATACAATGCTATTAGTTATCTTCATTATTATGTCTGTAAATGATATATTCATACATGAATAATTTAAACCACATTACATGTGACTACTACCTAAAATAATACAAATCACAATTAAGTGGAATTCTGAATTAAGTGTTATTAGTTGTCTGCATTATTATCTATGTTGTTTTAATGTGTCACACTCCTCTCTGTGAACTAACTAAATGATTAAAGCTGTAAACTATTAAAGAACTGTTGAAAGAAGGACTTTATTACACTCTCAACAGATTACATTTTTCTTTTTTAAAGTCATATAGAAATATTTTGCTTGATGGACCTTTATTTAAACCTGTTATTAAATAAAACTATTGTTACTTAAAACTAATTTTAGTTATCCAGTTGTTCAATTCTATTTTGTTTTTATTGCATCACTGATTATTCAGTGCACTGGTTCATGAGAATATCATGTCTCCCGAGCTACGTCTGGCATAACTAGACCTAGGTAAGTCAGGTTGTAGTGAGATGGAACTCTAGTGGTGCCATTTGGAAAACCAAACACAGAAATCGCTAGATGATTCCAGTCTCTATGGTACTACATCCTCTGATGTGCAGGAAATATTGTTGTAGGGGGAGTTAACATCTGCATTGGGGAATGCCAATCGATAGTTTCTTCCTGCAGCATGCTCATCAGGAAAGTGTTACAACCGAAGTAATAAATGGGTTGTATGGTGGTCCGGTTACAATATAAACTACCATTAACCCAGAGTACTTCTACAGATTTAAGGATTGTTTATAATAGTTTGTTACCGTTAAATTTATTATTTTTATTATAATATATATATATAAATTATTATTTTTGGTAATAAAGCATGTATTATTTTGCATTACAATCTGATATTTCAATGAACTCGCAACCACCATTATCAAGGTTAACTTTTGAAAGAAAAATAGTTAGATCTCAAATTATAATGTGACTCAGAGCAAGATGAGGTATGAGATTCAACTTGAAGTAGTTCAGCATTCACAATATGAGGTTTATCAAAATGTATATTTCCCTCAGTTTTTTCACCTATTAATTTTAACTTAATATTAGATAAAATGAAACCTCTCATTTGATCTAATATTAACATAAAATGAATAGGTGAAAAAACTGAGGGAATTAAACAATTTTGATAAGCATCATACTGTGAATGCTGAACTACTTCAACATGAATCTCATTCCCCATCTCACACTGAGTCACATTATGATTTGATATCTAATGATTTTTTTTTTTCAAAAGTTAACCTTGATAATGGTGGTTATGAGTCGGTCAAAATATATCGGTATGTAATGCAAAATAATACACGGTTTATTCCCAAAAATAATAATTTATCTACATCTTACAATCGTGAAAACCTTATATATATATATATATATATATATTCAACAATATGACCTCTATCTTATTGAACAAAAAATGTAACTAAAAGATATCAGTTTACCCGGGTCTCATTTTATGCGAATTTATTTAATGCAATTTTGAAGTTATGTGATTCATGTTTCTTCTTAATATCTTTGTATGCAGTTTTATTTTATGCAATAAAAATTATTAGATCAGAAGTTGAGCTCTGATAATGCACTATTACTTTTAATATTATAGACTTTGCACACTCACGTTATATTTAAAGTAGTAGCACATTATCAGAGTTCGACTTCCATTTAATAATTTCAATATTTTCAGCGCTATATAATAGTACTGTAATAGATTTCATGCAATAAAGAAGTTCATAATTTTACTTAAAATCAGGATTTCCCCATTTTATATACACACATTAAATTTTACAAGATTATAATGTAAATCTGTTCAAACATTATAGATGCCTATACTATGCATATTGTTGTTTATGCATTTTAAATCACATTCTATTTTTGCTTTTTAAAAAAGTACATAATCAATTAATCATTTAGTGTCAGCAAGTAATATTTTTTTCAAGATTCTAATGTAAATCTGTTCAAACGTTATAGATGCCTATACTATGTATGTTGTTGTATTTTAAATCATGTTCTATTTTTGCTTTTTAAAAAAAGAGTATGTAATCAATTAATCATTTAGTGTCCACAAGTTTATTTTTAAAAGGTGACTAACAACAGTGGGCACAATTAAATTTGACAATTAAAATCTGATTTTTAATTGTAATTAACAATTTAAAAATTATGTAACGTGATCTGAAATTAATGTGATTTGAAATGGTGAAATTTGATTTTTAAACAGAATTGAAAATTAAAGACAAAAATAAGATTGTTAGTTTTAATTAATTTTTTCCCAACAGTGGTGAGTCAGTGTTTTTTTATTATCATAAGTCTAAGTTCTTATTTTTATTTTAAACTTTTAGTTTACCCTAATGGAGAGGAAAAAACACCCAAGAAAATGAATTTTTTTGGAAACAAAAATTTCAATTTTAGATCACTTAGTGAAATGGAAAGGATTAACAGTGATTGGAAAATGTTTTAGTTTGGGTGAATCCACTATAAGCCAATTTAAAAAATGAAGTTGGTGCTAGTTGTATTTCCTCTTGTGGCAATTATGATGTCTCAAATAGTGATAATGATTAAAATACCATACATGTATAAAAAAAAATGTAAATTACGCATAAAAATATAATGTTTTGAAAAAAATTAAATACTGTAGTTAATAAAAAAAGTTTGTCTTGTATCAACTTTTTTCAAATTTGAAATTTTTTATTAGTTATATTTTATTTTCTTATTTTTTTTATGCGAATTTTAAAGTAATTTTACATTGTTGCTTTTGCTTTTATGCAATTTTTTGAAAATTACAGTACATATCCCCCATTTTTCAAAGTAAGTTAAGTCTATTTTTGTGCGATTTCTTCGTGTTTTCTGAGGGAGCATAAAACGAGACCCAGGTGTATAATCAAATATTCATAAGATGTTTATAGTAGTTTTATTTTTCTCTGATTCAAATAATATTTGATTGTAAATGCATTCTAGATATAATTGTTATCAACATAATTAATACATAATGATTTAATGTTTAAATTTGTCATAATCCTATTTATTCTTTAGGTATTTTAAATGCAAAAATATGTATATAATAAAATATGTACGATTGTTTTTTTAATTACACTTAATAATTAATTATTATTAGATATTGTTATGATTGCTAATGATTTTTTTAATTTTTACTTTATTATTTTTATATAGTATAGATGAATATGGAAGATTCCTGTTTGGGGAAAAAGCGTGCAGAATGTCAAGGAAGTTTCCTATCACGAGATTAACATTTAATATAAAATCGTATAATGTTTTATTCCATACTACACCGATATATATACTTTGGATTGTCAAAATAGATGAGTAAACATTTGGTAGCAACCTGCTCACACATTGCAGCAGCAATTTATATAGCTGAAATATTATTAATTATGTTAAATATTGAGAACTGAGGCTAGTGATATTTCATGTAGTCGTATTTATATAATAGGTAATATTAATACAGATGGACCAGTACTTACATTCCATTTTACATTTATTGATACTAAATCAAAATATATAAAATGTGCTAACATGCACAAGCACACAAAGCTAAAAACAAATAAAAAAAGTATATATTATTTTATTTTAATATATATATATATATATATATATATATATATATATATATATATATATATATATATATATATATAATCAAATGGCTAAACGCTTTCAAGGGTCAAAGCCCTCATATTCATAGCCGTTTTGTAAAAATATAAGAGATTGATTAGGAGCGATGTAAACTTATGCAAATGAAATGATTACGCATTCCATTTCTTGGATATTTTATAGCAAGAGTCTTTTCTATTTATGGCGTCGCCATCTCTAGAGATAAAGTAAGCCTCTTTTATCTTCCTTTTGAGATCGTGTCGCTCTCTGCAAACCACTACTGGATTTCCAGGTTGGCAATCGTGACCAGCTACTCAGATAATTAATCAATAAATTTCGGATTATTTTCATTTGAAAAAGTAATTTTTGTAATGAGTTACTGATTTAGGAATTAGTTTATAAATTAAATATATAATTGAAAAGATTTTATTACATGTAATACATTGAACATCAGATGATCACTATTTTTTATGCTACCACATTATTGTTATTACAACAGGCAAAACTCTCCATACAGTAGTGCCACTCAGTGCCCATTGATTACTCTGGTTGGCACTGAGTGGCACTACTGTATGGAGAGTTTTGCATGTAATTCATTGGTTAGTTTTAAACTTTTAGGATTATTTGTCTGTTCAATTTTTATTTGCATTTAAGCAAAATTTTGTGGGGGGGGGGGTAAATACAATTAAGTGTGACTTATTGACATAAAATTAAGTTGTATATTAAGTATATAATTTTAATCATTAGAATAATGGCAATTGACAGATTTATTGAAACTTTTACTATGTTATTTGTTTTCTGAATTTTTAATTTTTTTTGGGGAGGGGGGTTGAGAAAACGAGAAAAAAAATATGGTTAGGTATATTTGAAAGGATTGTTATATTAAAGAGCCAAAGTAAATAAATGTAAACTACAAATTTCTAAATTTTCATATAAAAATCCATCTTTTTAATTATTTTTATTGAATAACAATTATAGTGAAGATAAAAATATTTGGACTTCATAACAACAAAGAAAAAGAAATTTAAAGAAAAAATACTTTTTTAATTAATGTTGCCTATAAACTGAGTGTCTCACAAATTATGAAATGTTAGAAAGAGGACTGATTCACTGATTCATTGTCAAGTTGTTTTCATAATTATGTGATACATGTGAAAATGTGTTCAAAAGATAAGCCTATCAAAATAAGAGTCATAGATCACATGACCCTATCTCTTAAGCTTGTAAGTTATAAACAGTGAGGAGTATCAAAGCCCAAAACCATGGTCAGGGGTCTGTGAAAGGGGGTCCTGACAGAGATATTTTAAGTGCTGGCTCTGGCTAAGCATTCATCACAAAACTTGTTGAGGAATTGGCAATCCTCACTGTTTATGCCTATCATCTTGAAATTGAAACCAAATGGTTTGCCTTGACATAATTAAGAAGATTGTTGTGAGCTGAAAAAAATATATATTTTCTTTAACAGCAATTACTTTTTAATAGAAATCATTGAAAATATTTTTTTAAATAATTGCATATAAGTCAGCAAGTTGGCAACATTCTCAGGAATAAAACAGAGTTCTGAGAACTGAAGTGTAAATGATAAAAATCAGGTTTTTGTTGACTTGTATTTTTAAAATAACAACAAAAATAATAATTAGTCACTAATCTATTTAAAGTATTTTAAATAAATTATTTTGGAAATTAGTATTTTGTCAGTCAATTCTCTTACTAATACCACTAATTCTCACTTAGCAAAGAATCAATTAAAGCAATATAGTATATTATTTTTTCCATTGAGCTACCAGGGATATATCAGGTGCTGAACTAGAAGCTGTCATTTAGGGTACGTTAACTACTTCTTGTAGCTATCTGGTGCCTGAAGTTTACTCAAAACAAATAAAGTGCTTTGAATGACAGGGTTCGAATTCCGCTGAGAGAGAAGGTCTGTTGCTTGGAAATGTAATTATACTTGTATAATTTCAGTCTAGCTATAGGTACCCTATGGGTATTATGCTTCTCTGCATGAGGGGTTGTTGTGATATAATACTAGGTTATTGCTGGAGTGGACCAAATTTATAATAAATAATTTTGTCATATTTTTATATATAAAAAGAAGTCAATAATTTGTTTTACAATTTGTTTGTTTTGTTTTTTATTAAAAAAGAAAAAAAAATTTAACCTTTAATCAATATTTTATAAATTTTGAATTTAAAAAAACAATTTAATCTTTTTTCTTAAAGAGTCATTATAATTGTTTATTTTTTTAGGTGAAGTCTTTGATTTGCGATGTGTAGGAGTGCAGCAATTTCTTTTGCTATCCAGCAAAACGATTTCCACATTTATATATCAGAAATGATAAACTTTACCAGCTCATTTAATGGAGACAATGATTAAAGATATTGTGGAAAAAAGAAAATGATATGACAAGAATATAAAGATAAATTTTATTGTCTCCAAACTGCTGGAATTCAAATTTTGCACAAATAAAATCACGTAAATATATATAAAATATCTTTCATTGCGATTTAAGTAACCATTTTATAATAGGATATTAAATCTTCAATATATTATCTATAATCATAATAAAATTGTTCTAACATACATATAATGTACAGCTGTATAAATTAACAAATTAGTAGAAATTAACAAATTAAAATAGCTAAGCGCGTTTGAGAAAGTGTATTTCTTATGATCATAGCCTGTTATGACTCACTTATTGGAATCATTATATATGTACTGAACCAGTATGATTTCATCATCATACGTTTCACCTATTCTATAAAATAGTAGTCTTCATTTCCCTAGTTCAAACTTAAAGGTACACGGTTTTATGCTGAAAAATTGTATTATATAAGAGCATAATTCTCTAAACTATTACAAACTGTCTTTGAAGTTCCCCAATTAGTAAAGTACTTAACCATAGCAATTAAAAACAAATGTAGATTTCTCACGTGTATGTTAAAATATTGGAAGCTTAAACCTCTTTCACGAAAAGAAAAGAAAAGAAATGCAATGTTTAAAGAAAAAAGGAACTTAGTCAATATTATGAGGTACCGCCGGTATAAACCCAGGCTTTATGATTCTTAATAAAATAAAAATTGGACAATTAAACCTGCAATAAAATCAGCTGAACTTGAATCTTGGAAATAAAAAAAGGAACAATTAAAACATTAAGCCTGAAATCAATCTAACCGATTCTTTTGAAGTGAATGAAATTAAGACTTCTTAAGTTTTAAAGTCCAAAAATATAAGATTGTGAATGAACTGTAAGAGGGGGGTTTAAAGAAATATAAAAAGGCCAGTTGAAAAGTAACCAGGATCCATTTTGCTTTTGCTCTCATGTTCACTCATATCCAGGCAGTGTGCCCACATTTTAGTATGCAAACCATTGGCTAAAGAGACCATCATTGCCACCTTCTTCGGTAGCTAGAACTGTTATGGAGACCAGAGACCCAAACCACAGCCCTACTGAAAGAATAGCCCATTGATGAACAAGCTCAGATAAATCAGTCTATGCATGTGTATTTCATACTATCAAGCTGCAAGCCTTCAGATAAATTAATCGGTAACAACTTCTCAAACAAAGCTAAATCTAAAAGCTATAGCAATCTATAAATATTTCCTAAAGCTAGCTATATAATATAAATAATGTGCACAAACTCTTAAATTCCAATCCTATAAATTAATCAAACTATGTTTAAAAAAAGTGTATTCTCTCTTAAATTAATTAACTGTATTAGATAAACGTTTCTCAACCTCTAGAATTTTAAAATATTTTAAAAGTTAAAATGTAAATCTTGCCTGATCTCAAACTGTTAAATCTTTTTAAATTCAACTTATAAAAGCTGATTTTCCTTATTATTTTCTCTATTTACGTTTATACTTTTGCATATATATATATATATATATATATATATATATATATATATATATATATATATATATATATATATATATATATATTGTTAAAATGCATTCATTGATTTATGCTTTGCCTTCGGAGCAGAGATTATTAATTATTATAAACTTAAAGAGACATTTTGTTCTCAAGTAAACTAATGTATGCCGTTTGGCATATTTATATATCTCTGATCCGAAACCTACTTTGATGCATTATTTGAGCTGCTATGTTTAGCTTAATATCACACATGTTGCTTATTAAAAGGTTTGTTTAGTTAAATAAGGAAGAGTGATAATTTAAGGCATATTCAGTAGTTAGCCAAGTTTAAGCCCCAGATATGCTTTAGACCCCATTAATCTATTTTCATAGAATATGTAGTTCATTAATAAACTAGATCAATTTTAATAAAGTCCTCTTTAGCACCATTTCAGTGCTTATTTAACTAACTGGCATAAGGTAGTTTGCAGAAGAAACTATAGATTTCGCGCTTTGCTAATTGTAATAATTAATATTTAGAGAGCATTGTGAATGGATTTTTACGAAGCACTGAGGTGCATTCTGCCTTGCTATCATATAATTATTAAGATAAGATTAGGTTTTAAGGGCTATCTTATCATCTTTAGTTCGGACAGCCCTCTCTCTTGAATGGGATCATGATTTTAAGGGGCATTCCCATTACCTCCTTTAAAACTGGAACACCGAATTCAGCATCGTATATTATGGCTGTTCGATCATCTGAACTAAAAGTTCACGTATAGCAGGCGAGCGGTATCTGAGAACCGAGTAAACATTACTGAATCTCATGAGTAAAAGCACATTCAAGCCGCATCTGATGTAATTTGCATAGCACTGTAGCCTCAGAAGCTATGCTACAAAATTCCAGCTCATCTGCTGTTATATTAATTGTTCAGCATTGATCTGAACCTAAGATCTAGTTTATCTAGGAATACCTACATAAAGAGCACATTGATTGCTCATCACGTAATGATAAATTTAAGTACACATTGTATAAAGTTGCCACTCTCTTAAAATTTAACCCTTAACAAACTGAGTAGGAATGGCAGAACATAATTTAGGCACCAGTGTAGACGTAAAATAATTATTAATGTATAAACGATATAATAAATAATGATCGTTAAGTGCAATTGATTACAGAATGTGTAGTTCATATTTTCACCTTCCCACCTGCGAGTGGAATATGCAGTATCTTTAATTGTTATTGTTTGTGTTTTGTTGATATTAAATAATTTTAAAACATATTAACGTCTGCAGTATTATTCACTTTGTTTATATTAAATCACCATCCATAACTATATATATATATATATATTTGATAATCAACCATAAGTTCTGTGAGAGTGTTTGGTTAAGTTATAAAGCATTTAGTTAATTATCCCCGAGTCTCTCGTTTTACCCTTTGCTATTGTCAGCGCGAAAATTAAGAGATTAAGAGTGTGACCTCATATATGTCATTCATAAGGTAGTAAGTCAGGGAGGGTTGGTTAAGGAGCTGAGGTGTGGTCAGATTTGGTCTCAAACCCTCATCTACATCAGCCTTGGTATAATTTACCAAAACTCTGGATTTGTTGTGTGAATGTTCAAATATGACTGTTACAGTACAATATGTAAACTCTATGCAAATGAGTCTATTAGCCCATCTTTTGGCTATAGCAAAACATGATTCTTTGCGATTAATGGTGAAGGAGTCTTCCGTGATGAAGTAAGCTTCCTTTACCTTAAGGTTAACATCGTCCCTCTTAGTACAAACCACATTTTGCAGAGGCATGTTGCAACTTGTGTCCGGATACTTTTTGAAGTTTTAATTTGTTAATTACTATTAATTTGTTAATTTATATACCTTTGCATTATATGTGAGTTATAACATTTTATTGTTATAATTTTGACAAGCGTAAAGTATAACTCTATGATTTATTAGTTTATATATTATTTATGTATATATTCAGCATGCATATGTATGTTCAATACGTGCTAATGTTATTCTGCCATGAAATTACCTTTAGAATGCTCTTCATAAACAAGAAATTTTGTAACTAATATCTATTCCTCTCTCACTTCTATTCACGATAGAGAAATGCAATAGTGTCTATGGTATATGAGGTAAAACTATTTGTTTTTATTTCCAAGCACTAATTAACTAAAAAATAAAAACGCAGTCAATTATAATAAAATACTTATAATTTGTTTATTATAAAATTATAATAAAAAATATACAAAAATTATACATGTTTATTCATAATAAACACCATATAAATATTTGTTCATTTATGATTGAATCCAATTTACACATGGAATGTCAGTGAGCATAAAGTGAATTCGATATGTTAATATTGTTTATTTTGAATTAATATATAGTATTTTTATAAATTTGTTTTTTATCCCTTGTAAAATTTCTGGAAAGTGAAAACAGAGACGTGTGTTTTAAACAAAATACTATATTTATAAATGTGTAGATGTGTTTCATCTGAGTACAACAGAACTCCATTGTCTTAAGTATGCAATCAAAGTTGCTTATACTTATCTGAAAGGGTGGGTATAACTACTTGATCTTCATTAAAATCAAGTTTAACCATTTCACATATTGACAAAATACTCTTCAATGTGTGTGAGACGATGGTAGCAAGTCTAACTTTTTATGTGACTTAAAACTGTAAATTAAATTCTTTATGTATTAATTAATATTAAACTTCTTGTAAATAAAATGTATATGTAGTCACATGATACTCATATTTGAAGAGGACTTTCTTTTTCTTAGGTTCCACTTAAAACGCCATGTATTTCTACATAAATAAGACTGAGACGTACAAAACTTTAAATAAATATATAATTACAATAAATATCCTATGAAATAATGCATAAAGGTCTCGGTTTTGCCGTGTCCGAGAGTATGCGTTTTAAGTACAGTCGCAGCACACACCGCAAGGTGTCCATTCACGTGAACACGTCACGAAACACTACGGTTGCCTTCAGGGTAATCGTCACGGTTTATCAGTGATAAAAAACAAAAGGAAGTCACGTGATACACCGACTGAACACCAGCAGTTTCTTGGTCCTGAAAAAAAATACAAAAAAAAATTGTAAATTAATCGGGAATACAAAAATAGTAACACAAATATTTAAAAGTACAGCATGAAAACATTCAAAAATCTTAAAAGTGGCCATTACAGGCGGCGGTTGTTGGGGGGGCGCCCTTTGTGTTTTTTGACAAGCGAAGCGTAGTACAAGATATAAAATACAAATATAGCCAATGAATTTACGAAAAATAATTTGATATTGTAGAAATATTACCCAAAAATACAAAAAAAACCCAACAAATAGTGAAAATTTACAGCAGAAATACAAAATAGGTCAATACAAAATATAAAAACAAAAATTATTGAAAGGCCATTAATGGCATCATAAAAAGTGCCATTAATCGCATCACTGCCCTACTTTTACATACATTGGCTAATTTTAAAAGCATACGTATAGCCATGAATTTACGAAAAATAATTTGATATTTGAGAAATTACCCAAAATACAAAATTATTTACAAATTAAATGTAATTAAGTGGAAGTTTGATAATTGAAGAAATATTAACAAAAATTGTTTGTACATTTAAAATAACGATTTAATGCGAATATGGCATTAATGGTGACATTACTTTACATGCATTTGGATTACTTATTGTCTATATTCAATAATATAATTAATTCTAAAATTATAATTATTATAAAAAAATTAAAATTACTTACAAATAGGTTCACGTGGAGGACTGAATTGGGATATATGTTCTAAAATTGCGCGAAAGGTCAGCTTGTACACGCCTCCCAACTCTCTCAAATATGAGTCCAGGTGTGCGTGTGTCTCTCTGTGTTTTTTATTACGCCTTTGCCAAACCCCACAACCTTTCAACATTCTGTGTATGTATGCCAGTTGTGGGGTCTGGTTGTATGTGTGATTAACATGATGGTGTTCGTTCCGCCTCGCTACTCTTCGCTTTGTTCCCTTCCAGTGCTGTAGATAGTTGGCTTCATGTACATTTTGCAAAATTCTTGCATGAGAGTAGTGCTTCTATCTCGAATGGCTACAATAAACTTCCTCAGTCTCTCTGCCCCCACCAAATAGCCATTGTGTGGTAGGCTCTTCCGGCATTGTTCTTTCGTTTGTGAAGAGGCTTTCTCAATCTCAACGATTGTGTTGGGACCTCCGATTTTCGCCTTTCTTTCTTACATCTCCAGGTAAAACATCGGAGGTAGTTGTTCCAATCGATAACAGTTTTGTCCAAAATATTCAATTCCTCCGCCAAAATGTTTCGATGTTATTCTTTGGACCAACTATAGATGAAACGTATGCGGTCCAAAGTCATTTTGGAGCCACAAACCACGTGCCTTTTCTAATTGCAATTTCTGACAGGCAATCCTTCAAGTTACACTGCCATTGTTTCTTGGAATTGTGAATATACTTTTTCATTTCATGCCCATTTTGACATAATTTCCTTTTGGGGAGAAGCACGTCTTGTAAGAAGATGATCACTTCTTCCTCCATACTCGGTAAACTAAACAAGGTTCTTGGAGCTTCAGCCATATCACAAAGTAAAATATCAAGGACGCAATGGAAGAGCTGAAAAAAATCACTGTGATCAAGTGGATAGCAAAATCACAATAGACAGAAAAATCAAAAAATTTCCCAAACCTCTCTCCGAATTTTAAATCTCGGGTTAAAAAAAAAAAATTGCTCTCTGATGGATTATCGCCAGTCATTTGTGCAACATTGCAACAAGATTGTCGATGTCGGAAGGGAAGGTGGGTCAATACGTATCAGGCAAATTATCCGTATACCCAAAAAAATAATAATCAAAATATATCTTTAAATAAAAAATAAAAAATAACTACTCTTCCCCAAAAATTTATCAAAAATGTAACACACACACTTTTTTTTAATAATTTTAAAAAAATATTATAATATTTTCTTTACTATTAATATTGAAAAATGCACACATAATAATTATTTTATTTTAAATATAAGATGTGGTGTTTTGGCAAAAAAATTTATTTTTATGTAAAAAATTTTATTTAAAAAATAATCTCAATTTCATGGAATTTATATTATAAATAAAAATTTATTAGTTTACCTTTTTTTTATTTTTACAATTTAAAAAAATTTATTTTTATAGTTTTTTTCTATTTTTTGATTCATTGAATAAATAATAGCCAATTTTGTAGATAGAATATACAACATGAATATTATTTATAATACTCATAGCTTCGGCAATTATTGAGGACATAAGAATAACTACAAATTCCTCAACTTTGGATCATTTATAAAAAAAAATACATGTGCAAAATAATTATTTTTGACTTAATCTTTTTATACATGTAATCTTGTAATCTGGATATAATGGATCCAATTAAAGATTATAAATTATCTTAACTTTTCTTTGAAATAATCTTTTATTCATTTTTTGTTTTTCTGCACAATATAAATAATAGTGAAAGATCAATATGGCTCTTAGGTAGAAGTAAAACAAGGTACTTAAGTTCCTAAACAGGTTTCTGCTCTATTATGCAACATTTAAAAAAAGTATTTTTAAAATATTATCATGGCTCATCAATATAAACAAGAAAGAGTTAAATTTGTAAACAAGTCTAAAGTTAGTTCTCATTTGATTAAATTTAGCAACAATTGGGTAAATGAAAGACAAGCCCAGTTACTGCTTCTGTGTAAAACTTTTGTTTATATTGATGAGGAAAGAAAAACTTTCAAAAATACATTCCTTAGATGTTGCACAAAAATGTGGAAAAGTACTTAGGAAGTCTTGCGTTGTTAGCCAAAAGGTCATTGCAGCAGCCTTGCAAGCAAGTAGTTGGTTGCAGACGGTTGTGGGTTCGCCTCCCAGCCGATGCTATGACACATGCCAAAAAAAGTACTTAGGAACTTATGTATCTTGCTTTACTTTAAAGCCACATTGCTCGTTCACCATTACTTGAATTGTGCAGAAAAAAAAAAATAATAAAATACTATTTTAATGAAAAGTTAATGTATTTTATAATATTTTAATTGGATCCGTTATACCCAGGTTACAAGATTAAATGTATAAAAAGATTCAGTCAAAAATAATTATTTTGCATATGTATTTTTCTCAGATATTATTAGTGCATCGTTAATGTATCTAGTGTGATATTTTTAAAATCTTTTGGATTAAAAATTGATCCATAATAATAAATAAAACCAATATCACTATTTATTATAGGCTGATAAGTATTTTTTAAAAAACATAAGAAAGACAAGCATCATGAATAACGATTAAATTGAGAGACTGCAAACATCTCGCACTTACTACTATCTAACAGCCTGACTGGCTGTTAGATAGTAATAAGCAGTGTTTGCAGTCTCTCAATTTAATTTCAAATACTGTTTGCGCTTTATAAAATAAATATTATTTACATGAGTAACAATGTATTTTGGTTATCAATATGTAGAAATATGTAACAGAATTTGGCCATCCAATCAGCACCACAAAAACATGTCTTACATTTAAATGTAACATATCCTGTAACACTGGTAAAATATCATGTCCAGGGATTTTCAGATGATTTAAAAACCAGACCTCAAAAAAAATGCATACTATCCATCTTCTTTATGAGCTGATTAGACTTCACTCAATCGTTTGATTTAATTTACATTCTTATTCAACTTCACATTGAGATGGTATAACTTCCACTGATGGGGATTAAAATTCAATAGATGAATATTCTATCTATAATCCTTAATATAGTACCTGTATCCCTTAATCATTTCAGACCATTTCAAAATACACCTTTAAACTCATTAAACAATTTTCAAAAACAACTTTTAATTCCAACATGTAAATTCACAGATTTCTTTAATTTTATTTTAACATCTAATTCACTAAAAATTCCCAAACGTAAAATATGTTTACTGATTAATGAAAAATGAGATAGCAGATGCAACTTATCTCTTTGACAAATTATTTTAATTTCATAGTCTACAGGACAAGTAAATCTGTGCATATTTGACCCTCATAGGCCCAAATTATTCATAGATAATTCTGACCATGTTTAAAAATCCATGTTGTAGAACTAAAGAATTTAATTGCAAGTTAGCTCATTTTCTTCATGAACAATTAGACTTTTCTTCCATTAGAAAATGTTGCTTGCATTTGCTTATGTGGTAAGATAGGGCTAGATAGTTTTAGATTATGCTATTCATCAAATAAATTCTCTGATAAAAATTATACATATCATACCTCTTAAAATATCTTGAATATTCAGAAAACCACCACATAAAACAACTATTTATGGACTATTCATTGTAGATGGAGACGAAGAGGAATACAATTAACTCTTAAGATTTTTATGTTATAATGAAAAAATATTTAATTTATATTTTGTATATTAATATCAAAAAATTAAAAATCCTTCTCTTTTTCCTTTTTAAAAACTTATATTTTCTTATATCAATACTGAACACACACACACACACACATATATATATATATATATATATATATATATATATATATTATAATGAGACAACTCTATTAACCTTACCTGCCATACCCTGTTGCGGCATCAGATATAATGGTCGGCCATACACAGATGTCCTGGTCCAAAAATACACTTGGATACTTCTATCAACTGGAACATTTTCATGCCTAACACATTGTGTGCCAGAAATAATGGAACCCATCACCCCAAAGTTAATGGTGCCATATTTACTGGAACCGCAATGTACATCATATGATGACACGAATATGACTGAGTAAATGGGATAACTTGGATGAAATGTGTCAACCGAATACAACAAGTCATATCATAAATTTATGATTTGACAACACATTTGGGTGTGTCAGATGTTTCAGAATTAGCAATGACAGGTAATAAAGGGAGTGCATCTCCCTACTATCAGATCCGAACCTTCAAATAGGATGCTACAGATGTCACAATGAAATGCCCAGTTCCAAGTCACATTTACTTTCAATATACTAACTTATAATTTACTTAAAAATATTTAAATGTACGTTAGACTAGTGCATATTCATTACATCTTCCTTCTAAGCCCCATTACACCACAGAATTCGAACTCAGGGAGTTCTTACAATTGGCTCTCATCAGGTATGGACCTACTCAATTATTATCTAAATCTGCCCATCTATATATAAGCGCAGATATAGAAAAATATTGATGATGATCAATTATTTCTAAAAGTAATACACAATGATGATGATGATGATCATCAAACCTATAGTAATGTAAATTCATAATATGATAATGATGATCAACATTTAATGGTATCAATGCACAGTGATAAAGGGGATGACCAAACAGAGATCAGATTGATTTAAACAATTAATTTATTAACAACATATGAAACAATAAATATTTACAAAAAGAAAATAATAATATAGATTAATATTTAGTTATCAAAAAAAAAAATGGTTTCCTTATGATCTTGGTGACTTCATACAAGAAAACAAAACACAATAATTTGACTTATATTATATACAACATTATATTCTGTAATTCATTAAATATATATAAACATAACACAAAATAAAGAAAATCACACTAAAATTCATTAATTGTAAAATTAGCCCATTAGAATAATTATTACAATATTTATAAGCTAGGGTAAATGTATTATCACTATAAATACCCACTCCCATTTATCTATATGTAGGTTAAAGTTATCGTAGAAATTAATGACAGCTAAAGACCATTTATTCAGTAGGATTAATTATATATTTAGAATAAATAAAATTACAAGTAAATATTAGTAAAATTGATTAGTACATTATCTATCTGGTCTTGTTGTCTTAAAGTCTTGCCCTCAATGTTATATATATATATATATATATATATATATATATAACATTGAGGATATATATAAATCTTACTTGAGTAAAGGTCACCTGGATGGATTACTTTTGACTTCTAGAGGAATCTAAGAATTTACTTTATTTAAAAATTATATACATATATCTCTACCTATATTAATTGAAGAGGATTCTTCTGTAAATTTACATCAACAATAATTTCTTCATCCATTGGTTCACTTTTAAGTTGTAGATGATCGAATTTGGAAAAATACATTTTAAACACACAATAAAAAAAACAATACATAAACTTTCAAAGAAAATGAAAAATTACAAAACAAAAATAATCATCACGTGAATTAACTATAGAATTTCTCTGGAGTAAAGCAAGTGTTCAGTCAATAAAAGAAAAATGTCAATATCCATGGCAAAGTTCCATTTCACCAACTTTGTTGTTGTTATTTATATATATGAAATAGCTTTCCTCATCATATGAACCCACGGAAAAAGGGTAGTGCACCAGCGTTTCCAAAATAGACATTTTGATGACAAATGTTATAATTTCATAATCAAGCAATGACTTAGAATTTAGTTAGAAACGTCCCACAGCATTAATTTTTTCGACCCCATATATATCATAATGTTTACTGTATTATAATGTATATTTATAACTTAGCTTGATTATATATATATATATAATAGCTTTTAAAAAAACCAGTTACTTTTTTAGCAATTTCAGATTTCCTTTGCATTAATATTCCTATAATGAATTTAACTTGTAAAAGAACTTGATTCACTAATCATTCATTACTATTAATTTTAAATTAAGGTTTAACTTCTGAAAACAACAAACATTTTCTCTTTAAATGTCAAAAAGTTATTTTTCTTTTTTTAAAAGAAATAAAAACTTAACTTTCTTGCTGTCTTCATAATTCCTGGTCTCTCGACCATCGTCTGCTTTTTTTTTCAGTTGTAAAAAGAAACACTCTTTCATCACGTGACTGCTAAAAACAATATTATTACAACTTGAAAATAATAAAAAATTAAAAAATTGCATTAGAAAATATATTTATTATTCCAAATTTGACCATTTATTAAAATCTTGACCTCATATAAATTTAATCTTTATGTCTGTCTATGTCAGTCAATTAGTATTTTTTTTATTAATAAAATTAAATGAACAAAAAAAAATAGAAACAATTAATTTCTACCAATAAACGAACACATTAATTTATATATATCTGTTTATCTACATATATATATACACATAATGTAAACAAACAATTTATTTACTTACTCACGATAGATAAAAAAAAAACATTATTCTCTCAAACATATCAGTCTATATGTATGTTTATGAAGGTATGTATTACATTTATATAATCAAGTCTGTGGGAGATTTACCTTTCCTACCATTTGGTTTGAATTCAGATATTGAAGAAGACATTGGGACAGGTTTGTGTGGGTTAGTTGTAAGCCATCTCTTACTATATATATATATATATATTACAAAACTCCAACGTTTCAACTGTTTTTATCTACATACATTCATTTTCAAGGATTTGCAACAACAATATGAAATACATATTTATAAATAAACCTCAATTACATAAATACCTTCATCTTATATTAACATAAACAGTAACATATTAAACATATATAATTATATTTATACATTAGGTAGTAAAATATATTATTCACTTTATTTGGAATATTTAATATATTTGAAATATTATGTATTTACATTTAGTAATCATTTAAGCTAGTATATATTTTGTTTTGGTTCATATTATATATTATTCTATAAGTTATTATATTGTGCCTAAAATAAGTATTTATTAATCTATGTTTGTGGAAGTATACATATGACATAGGGAATGAAGAGTGTTAATTATTAGCGAACACACTTGCGTAAAGGTTCAATGAGTATTTAATAAATCTATAACATGCATCAACATCACATGTATGTCTTTCCAGGGATCTTTGAATGTATTCATATTATATTGCTTATGTATTACTATTTAATCTATGCTTTGGACAGAGTTGTTTATTGTTTTAGTTGTCTTCTATAAAATAATTTTTATTTAATTTTATGTCTTGATTCACTGTAGTAAGACTGTACATGTTTTTTAATTTAGCAGATTTATTGATGTGGGTCCTTTTATGTCTCTTTTGTTTGGAACATAAATGTTAACGATATTTTAAAAGGTTATATGCTATTTATTCTGTACTGGTGATTTAATTTGCAGAATTATCATTACCATTTTTTAATATTCTTTATATTACTTGGTGCTAGTGGCTAATCTACTAAATAATCATTTCTCATTTTATTATATCCTTTATATGTGCACCCATACTGGTAATTAAACCAATGAACATTCTGAATTATACTAGTTGTTCTGATGATGGTTAAAACAATAGAGCCCTTAATGTTTTGTCATTCCTTCTACATGGATGAATACATTCGTAGGGATATTATAGTACTTTGTTCTATAAATGTATGTTTGAACATAGTCTCCATATATTGTGGTGTTTGCATTGTTTCCTTCATCTTTATGTTGATCTCGTGTATTCAGTTATCAGCCAAAAAAGGGCATTCAAATGAATTATTTTAGTCATTTATTACAGAACAGTTGTATGATATTCTTAGCTGAGTTGAGGTTCAAATTCCGTATTTGATTCATGATCTTATTATGGTCAACTATTGCAGGTTTCTCAAGGCAAATGTTGTTGTTGTTGTTGTTATTATTATTATTATTATTATTATTATTATTATTATTATTATTATTATTATTATTATTATTATTATTATTATTATTATTATTATTATTATTATTATTATTATTATTATTATTATTATTATTATTATTATTATAAATCTGAGATATAGGTGCATTGGATTCATATTGACATACCGAAGAAGTTATGGACTAGGTGTTTGAAACCATTTTCTGCTTTATAAAGGGGCAAAATCAAATCCATTAGTGAGAAAACCTCATAGCATATTTATTTGGAATTCACGTTCACTATCCATGCATAGAAATAAGTACATGTAATGGTCTATTATTTTATTTGTCTATTTATTAATGTAATTCATGTACATTATCAAGGTTAGAAATAAGTATATGTGATAGATTTTTGTTTTATTTTATTCTTTGTTTATTTAATTACATAAATATTGTACTAATCAATTGTTTATCTAATATTGGTGGAGTTGTAAATAAATGTTAATTATATAATTTGACCTAACTTTACCGTTGTTATTTGTCATACATAGAGCTAGAAAATCCAACATATTAAATACTTTACTTATTAGAGCACATATTGTCACTTATAAATTCGTATAAGTTTTACTAAAATTATAAGAAAATGTCTTAAAGCTTTTGTTCTTGTGTAATTAATAATGTACAGGTTATAATAAAATCTCATTTCCCTCCTACATCATCATAATCCTTTGCTTTTTTAACTGTAGAGTATAATCCAAAATTTGTTACTTCCATTGGTGTTCGTGATATTAGGATCTAATTTAATAAATTAGCTTGGTAGCCAGTATGAAGTATGATGATTGGGTCTATTTTCTAATATTATAATTTATGATTTACATATTTCAATAAGAGTCTGCAATTAATTTAATGTGACATTTAAATTAATTACGAAATAACCGAAAGTTTATATGCTTACCTTTCATTGCAAAGCAAAGATCTTATATGATATTTCTATTCTAAAGTCCTGAATATATCTGAGCTACAACCAATTATGTAAGGCGGACTAAAACTTTTACTATCTTGTTATATGGACTATATTCACAACGTGATAGTTAGTATTGATGCAATGGATCATACATTTAATCGTGGTAGAGTAGTCTTTAGATGTTTTATAGATTTTATTATCTTGTTCATGGGTAGCCATTAAAGTCTCAAGTAAATAAAAATCGTAAATTAAGGTTTTGAAGTGTAGAAATAATTAATATACACCTCCATATTTCCTCATTCTTTTTAAATTCATATAAATAAAGATACAATAAAAGAGAAATGATCCCCAAGATGCATTTTGTGCTGAACCAGCACTCATTAGTTGGCAAGGTCACAATATCTCATATATATCTTTATTATATGCAAATTATTTATCTAGAGTAAATTGTTACATTTTCATTTACCATTGTCAAATTCCATCCACTCACACCTTTGACGCCATCCATTTCTGATAAATACACTAATGATTATTAATAATCATTTTCGAAAATAGAGATTATTTCTAGCACAGATATAAATTTTAAAGCTCAGTTAAACATTAATATATTTCATTTTTTTAAATTTATACACACGGGTTATTCACCTTTCTCTGTCCCGTATGTAATATCTTTATAAAAATAATAAACATCTTCATACTTCCCCATACTTTTGAAATTCATTTAAACAAAGATACAATAAGACACATGACCCTTAATATGCATTTTGTGCTGAACAAGCACTCATCAGTTGGCACAGGTCATTATCTCTCTCATATATATATATATATATATATATATATATATATATATATATATATGAAGGCTGCAGAAAGGAGTTTGCTATTAACTGAAAGGAGACCCTTTGATTCCTCTTGGAGGTCTTAAAGGAACGGAGCAGGGCAAATTCCTCATGTTCACTCCATACGTTCTTGTCGTTGCAGCTGTTATTACTATGTGATTATCAATATAGTATACGAACATGGATGGGATGGGCTGCTCACCAACACGCATTAGTCAGCATGGTGAGTTTATTGGCTTTTTACTTCCAAGTTTAAGAATATTATTTCCAATATATACAATTATGACAGACAAAAATAAATCATGGCTCTTATTCCCAGGACGCTGTAAAGTCACCAAACAAGGCAGCGGTTGGTGGCCAAAGGCAGAGGGTGCTAAGAATCCCCTGATTGCAGACTCAGGCTGCCATTTGATGACAACTTTTTATTTAGTACTTACAAGTGCAGATCACTGTCAAGTGAAGGTATATCGCAAGAGTTAAAAGAAGAACTGTCTTAGATTAAATGGGACATTATTGGACTTTGTGAAGTTAGAAGAAAAGGTGAAGAGACAATTGATTTAAAAAGTGGACATGTACTCTATTATAAAGGCACAAATATTAGAAATACAAGTGGAGTAGGATTCATTATAAATAAAAAATGGAAAAATACCATTGTGGAGATTGATGGTGTATCAGACAGAGTGGCAAGATTAGTTTTACAACTTAATCGCAGATACCAAATGCAGATAATTCAGGTTTATGCCAACAAGTTCTCATAGTGATGAAGTAGTAGAGGATTTTTATATGGATGTACAAAAGGCTTTTTCTCAGAGTAAACAACATTCTAAAATTGTTATGGGAGACTTTAATGCTAGAATTGGTAAACAAATGAAAGATGAAAATGCTGTAGGTAATTTTGGTTATGGTAATAGAAATGAGAGAGGACATAGACTTGTGGAGTTTGCAGAAAAAAAAAACTTTATATTATGAATTCTTTTTTTGAGAAAAATGTTAAAAGGAAATGGACATGGAAGCATCCAAATGAAGGTACAGCAGAATTGGATTATATTTTGACTAACAGAAAATATATATTTCAAGATTGTAATATTCTTAATAAATTTAACACAGGAAGTGATCATCGATTAGTAAGATGTAAGATACATGTTAATGCAAAAGTAGAGAGACAAAAATTATTAAGAAAAACAATATTTACAGTTGATATTCCTAATCTTCAGAAACATTCTAATGAATTTAAATTAGAACTTACAAATCGGTTTCAAGTATTAGTAGATTTTGAACATGATTCAGATTTGAATGACATTAACAGGAAAATAACTGATACACTTTTAAAAACTGCAACAAAGATAGCTGGTAGAAAAAAGCAGCAATTGACCAATAAAATTTCTACTAAGACTAGAGAATTTATGAAGAAGAGAAGGAATATGAGGATATACAATAATGATGCATTAAAAGAGATTGAATATCTCGAATTTTGTAAAATGGTATGGAAAAGAGTTGAAAATGATATAAGAAAGTAGAGAATAAAAGTCTAAAGTGTGTAAAACAACATTTTGGTATTGATAGAAAATTTATATCTGCAATAAGAAAAAAAAGATGGCATTATTACTAAAAAGAGAGATGACATCATGAAATGTGTAGAAGACTTCTATCAAGAATTATATAGTAATAAAGAACAAGTGCCTCCTATACCTATTATATCTTCCGAATTGCCCAGAATTTTGAATGAGGAAGTGAGACATGCAATTAAATTTATGAAGAAAGGGAAGGCTCCAGGCAATGATGGAATTATAATTGATATATTAAAAGAAGCAGGTGAAGAAATATAAAATTTTTTAGCGAAGCTTTATACCAAATACCTAAATGATAAAGATGTACCAAATGATTGGAAGAATGCAGTAATAATATTAGTATTTAAAAAAGGTGATAAATAAGATATTAGAAATTACAGACCTATCAATCTTTTATCAGTGTTATACAAAATTTTTACTAAGATAATTACAACTCGTCTACAAAAAACACTGGATTTCCACCAACCAAGAGAACAAGCTGGATTTAAAAGTGGTTTTAGTACAGTAGATCATATCCAGGTATTGAGAGAAGTTATAGAAAGGACAAAAGAATATGAATTGCCATTATGCTTAGGATTTGTAGATTATGAAAAAGCATTTGATTCTATAAACATTTCTTCAGTGATTAAAGCATTGGATCATCAAGGTGTAGATCCAGGATATTGTCATATTTTAAAGAATATTTATAAAAATACAACAGCAACAATTAGATTACATAATGATAGTAGGAAAATCAACATTGAAAAGGGTGTAAGACAGGGTGACTCTATATCTCCAAAACTTTTTACGGCAGTGCTGCAAGAAGTATTTTGTGGATTAAAATGGGAAGTTAAAGGAGTGAAAGTAAATGGAGATTATTTAAGTCATTTAGATTTTGCAGATGATGTATTTGTTTTTGCAAATAATGCTTTGGAGTTACAGGAAATGTTGCAGGAGTTATCAGATGAAAGTAGGAAAGTAGGACTAAAGATAAATGTTAAAAAGACTAAAGTAGTGTTTAATTGATTTTCTCAAAATATGAAAATAAAGATTGGTTATGATGAGTTAGAAAAAGTTAACAGTTACAAATACCATGGTCCGATTATTGATGCAGATGGAAACATAATGGATGAAATTAATCATAGAATTAAACTTGGTTGGAGTTCTTTTGGTAGAAATAACTTGATACTAAAAGGAAATATGCCTATGTGTTTGAAAAGGAAGATTTTTAATAAATGTGTTTTGCCAGTTCTTACTTATGGATCTGAGACTTAGATATTTAATATAAGAGCAATACAGAGACTTCAGACCACTGAAAGAAGTATGGAGAGATGCATGTTGGGAGTAACAAGAAGAGATCGAAAACACAATGTATGGGTAAGAGAACAAACAGGTGTTACTGACCTGATTGAAAAAATTAAAAGACTGAAATGGAGTTGGGCTGGACATATTGCTAGAAGAGATGATAATAGATGGACAATTGAAATTTTAAACTGGATTCCAAGAGATTGTAAAAGACCCAGAAAGAGACCACATGTGAGATGGATGGATGAAATAAGACAGTGTGCAGGGGTGATGTGGAGAAGAGAAGCTAAAGACAGAAAAAGATGGATTGAACTTGGAGAGAGCTTCATCCTGCAGTGGATTGATAATGGTTCATGATGATGATGATATATAAGAAATAAATAAATTTTAAAGGTAAATACAATATTATAGTTTAAATCCTGGTGTAGCGCTGTCGATTACGTAATCCTCGTCAGCTTTAACTGAATTTCAAATTTTCAAACCTAATGTTACGTTTATTTCCATAAGCTGTGTATGGCCGTATTCGCAACTTGCCCATTAATAGCATCATTCTTATGTTTATCAATTAATATTGCCTCTTTAATTTTCCACCTTTTATGATTTCTTTCTTCCATTAATATTTTTATTTCATTGCTATTAAATGTAAACTTATTATTACAAGTTTTTTCATGGGCAAAGAATACTGAAGCTGTATTAAATTGTCTATTTACGTTATTTTTAATTCGGTTATATAATAATTGATGCTCCTTCAATCTTTTTTCTACAGAACATATCGATTCATCGATGTAAAATTTCTGATATCCACATGAAATCTGATAAATTATATTACTTCTTTGCAATTTAGAAATTATACTCTTAGAATTATTAATCAATCAATTAACATTCGGAGGAACACGAAATGAAATATTATACTTTTCTTTAAATATATTCTTAATTAATTTAGATTGCATGTTATTTACAAACGGCATAGATATCCATTTTTTATTATCTAAAGTAACATTGCAAACACTCTTCTTATTATTAAATGAATTTACTGTACGCAATATTTGGTTTTTATCAAAACCAACCTTTAAAAGTTCATTAGCAAAGATTTCATTGTTTAAAATTTTATCACTCTTATATTTACATAATTTATCATTGCGATGCATTAAATGAATTCAGACTTGCAATTTTATGTATCATTTTCTCTTTCATCAATAGGTTTAAAAATTCATTTATAATTTAAATCGGTAGCATCTCTAAATATTTGTATATCCAAAAATTTTATTTTTCCATTTTGTTCATTCTCAATAGTCCATTTAAAACTGTTTAAATTATTCAGATTATATAAAAGAACATCAATAATGCCTTTAGGCCCACAAACAAAAACATCATCAACATATCTAGTATAAATTTTAATATCTTCAAAATTATAAGAATTAAATATAATATCTTAATATTTTGACAATGCAAAATTACAAATTTGTGCTACCACAGGGAATCCCATTGACCATACTTTACCCATTTTATAAAACTTATCATTATATGTTGCTATAATATTATCACTTATAAATTTTAGTGATTCAATAATAAAATTTATTAAATGTTTATTTATAGACATATTAATTAATTCAATTTCAATTAAATTTATAGATTCAAGTCGATCAATTGAGCCATATAATTCCGTTACATCCAATGAAGCTAACAGCTCATTATCATTTATTTTTATATTTTTAATTCTATCAACAAATTCATAAGAAGATGCTATTGTATATCTTCCAAAACCCAATATATCTTGTAATAATTTACCAATATACTTAGCTGTTTTATACATAAATGATCCACCAAAATCAATCATCAATCTAAACAAATTTCCGACTTTTTGTAATTTTACATTATGAAAATATGAAGATATTATATTTAATTCTTATATTTTTAAAGATATTAAAATTTATACTAGATATGTTGATGATGTGTTTGTTTGTGAGCCTAAAGACATTATTGATGTTCTTTTAAATAATCTGAATAATTTAAACAGTTTAAAATGGACTACTGAAAATGAACAAAATTAAAAAAATAAAATTTTTGGATATGCAAATATTTAGAGATGCTACTGATTTAAATTATAAATTAATTTGTAAACCTATTGGAGAAAGAGGATATATTCATTTTAAATCACGTGTTCCAATAATACATAAAATGGCATGTCTGAAATCATTTTTGCATCACAATGATAAATTATGTAAATATAAGAGTGAAAAAATTTTAAATATTGAACTCTTTACTAATAAACTTTTAAAGGTTGGTTATGATAAAAACCAAATACTGATGTACAGTAAATTTATTTAATAAGAAGAAGAGTGTTTGCAATGTTACTTTAGATAATAAAAAATGGATATCTATGCCATTTATAAATAACATGCAATCTAAATTAATTAAGAATATATTTTAAAAAAAATATAATATTTCATTTTGTGTTCCTTCGAATGTTAATCGATTGATTAATAATTCTAAAAGAGTAATTCATAAATTGCAAAGAAATACTATAATTTATCAGATTTTATGTGGATGTCATAAATTTTACATCGGTGAATCGAGATGTTCTGTGGAAAAAAGATTGAAGGAACATCAATTATTATATAACCGAATTAAAAATAACGTAAATAGTCAATTTAATACAGCTTCAGTATTCTTTGACCATGAAAAAACTTGTAATAATAAGTTTACATTTAATAGTAATGAAATAAAAATAATAATGGAAGAAAGAAATCATAAAAAGAGGAAAATTAAAGAGGCAATATTAATTGATAAATATAAGAATGATGCTATTAATAGGCAAGTTTAGAATATGGCCATACACAGCTTATGGAAACATACGTAACATTAAGTTTGAAAATTTAAAATTCAGTTAAAGCTGACGAGGATTACCACGTAATCGAAAACCTACAAAAGAATTTAAACTATAATATTGTATTTACCGTTAAAATGTATTTGTTTTTTCTTATATATATATTATAACGGGTACTGTATTTTACATATATATATATACTTCACGCTCTGTCTCAATTAGGTTACTACTTGATATCTAATGATTTTTCTTTAACAACCTGACTTTCATAAAGATGAATGTTATTTGCTCCAAAACGTGCCGGAATTAATACAAAATAACACATGATTTAATCCCCAAAATGATTTATTTATGTGTATATATGAAAGTACTGTACACTTAAAATTCAAGAAAATAAAAAGTATTTTATTGGAATCAATGCACATGGTAACGTACGTATGGTATTATATACACACGTTAACGTATGTTATTATACACAGGGTGTGAATGCCAATTTGTTTCACCTAATAGTAAATATCACTAACTCTACTTTAAATAGAAAACAAAATAATAGCGATAAGATTATACATGAATTTATAATTAAAATAGTAAGTAATGTCATTAGCATTGGTTACACTTGTAGAAGTTTTCCATTAAATATAAAATTGATAAAGTGTTAAATAATTTCAGTAGAGCATCAGATTTTAGAGACCAAGAATAAAATCAATCAATAAATAATATATTTTTTCTAAACACTCTTGCAATTTGTACAACTAAGCTAATTCTTTAATATAAATTATATTTGATAGGGAACAACCATACAATATAATATTTGAAAAATTGTTTGTTATGAAAATAATTCTGTATTTGGGGTTAGTTAATATAGTACTCCATGTGCCTTCTAGATTAAAACGGAATGTAAAAACTTTTAAAGCTAATCAATTATTAACAAGTTGTTTAAAAAGCACACATTCATTATATTATTTTATTCTATTTAGAACTTTGCAAAAACAGTTGCAATTTATTAAAATGAATCTATCAGTTGTAATGTGAATGAGTCACCCAATATATAATACCATTAAAATCAACCACAATAATGTCATGAATATAATTAAAAAGAAGTTAAGGAATCTGACCATATATTATAAACTATAATTTATATATAACATGTTTAATGGATGTTTTAGATAGAAAAATAGTAAAAGTGTTTAGTTTTTCATTTACGTTTACTCAATTAGAAAGCCCTTGACCTAGAAATGTAGCTAATGAAAGCCAATTTCCATAAACCAAGAGTTAAAATGAAATGGTCAGGGTGATGATATTCCTCATTTTGAATACAATCAGCCTGACAGTTTCCTTTTATTTCTTGGTTTGAGCAGCTAAGATTCTAGTTGAAATTCTTTCTAATTGAGTAAATATAAATGGATTAATCCACACATTAAATATTTTCATATATATATATATAATCCCAGTGTATAACGCTATACTGAAATAAATATACAAATATTAAGCATTAAATCACTCCACATGTGTAAGAAATTCAGTACCGCCCTCTGTGAAATAATATATAAATACATTAGAGTTCGTATTTCAAAATAACCAGCTCAAAATGATACAACTTTGAAGGGTATGCTATAAGATGTTATATATTGAAATACGAACAAACTCAAACAAAGAACATGAAATTTTAGCAAGCAAAGATCTTAACTTTTTGCTACTAAAAACATGTTTTACTATTATTATATAAAGACAAACTAAACATTAAATATTTTTAATCTTTAAACCACCTAATTCAAATGTATAGAAAATAATTTCAGTCCATAACGCTATACTGAAAAAATATACAAATATTAAGCATTAAATCAACCTACTGGGATTATTTTCTATACATTTGTGTTAGGTGGTTTAAAGATTAAAATTACTAATGTTTCGTTTGTCTTTATATAATAATTGTAAACCATGTTTGTTAGTAGCAAAAAGTTAAGATCGTTGCTTGCTAAAATTTCAAGTTCTTCTTTGAGTTTGTTCGTATTTTAATATATAACATCTTATAGCACACAGTTTAAAGCGGTATCGTTTTGAGCTGGCTATTTTGAAATACGAACTCTAATATGTTTACATATTAGTTTCACAGTAGGCGGTATTGGATTTCTTAACCATGTGGGGTGATTTAATGCTTAATATTTGTATATATATTGTTTTAATAAAAGATCACATCCGTTTTAATATATTTTAATCAATTATATATTTAATACACATGCTATTTGTTTAAATTAATTTATAAAACTTTTATACATGGCTAAGATTTTCATAATTCTGGTGGTAAAATAAAAACTTGACTCTTTATTCCCATCATTACATTTATTGAACTCATTATAATCCTACGAATACTATAAATATTACTTTTTTGCTTATGCTACGACTTATATAATATAATGTATTTATGTTAAATAACACCATTACTCAATTAAAATTAATTGAAATAAAAATAATAAAGATTTTTCCCAAAATGTACATGACTTAACTCTATCCAAAATTGTAATTGTAACGTTTATTGTATAATTTGTGTCTATAAAATATTTTTCATTTTAATCATCGATTTTTTTTGTAGTATCACTTATGAAATGTTATTGAAAAATTCATGAATACTCTGACCAAGTTCACCTCTTACAGAAAACATATTTATAATCACTCATCGATTGAATATAAAACAAATAGTTAAAATGAATAAGCAATTAGGATGGTTTACTAAATCAGGTTCGCACTAAGTCTAAAATGAGTGAATTCTGCTGGATGTGTCCATAGGTTAAAGATGTATAAAACCGCTTCGAATAAATATTAAATCTGTCATCAATGCAATTTAATACTTTATAGATTCAACGCAATTTTGTACTTGGCCAAGTCTATAACTAAGATATATTTGTCTAAGCAACAGATTATAAAATATTATAAAACATGGTATAGGAGCAATCGCTGTATACAATTCAATTTTCTTAAAAGTGATATTTTGTAATTTTTTAAAACTTCAGGTTTACTTAATAAAAAGATGAACAAAGGTAGCAAAACAAAGTTTTAGTTTATTAATATAAGTTATAATAATGTTTTATTTAAAAACATCGTTTTACAAAAAAAACAAAAAAACAATAGTAATAATCATATATAAAGCAAATGTTATAAAATTATATTTTATTATATATTTCTCAAATCGGTGTATTGATTTCAATTCTGCATTTATTCTTCACCATTATTCTTGTAGGGTATGTTTAAGCAGGTAGTTGGTTCTCATCATATCGTATTGGGTTTGATTTACTTCTTCGTCCAACCATCGTGGAGCTTCATCGATAACCTTTTTGAGTGTGTCCTCGCTAAAGATAGAATGAATTGACATCATAAATGCATAAAATGCAACCGCAATCCGTTTCTCTTCAGGATACATGGCTAGAAAACGATAAAAATATGTAAGAGCTGCGTCGTATGTATCGCTGGGTGCTTTGTATGCCAGACAAAGTATATTCATGAGTACGAAAGGATCGTTGGGTTTATCTATATTCATTTCAGCCATAACTTGTTGGAAACAATTTTCGGAACTCAATTTCTTTTATTGTTTGGAGACTAAAAAAGAGAGAATGACCTTTAGAAAAAGAAAATGGTAGTTTTGAATAATTTTAAAATTTGCATAAATTTAAATAGACTGGAATTAATTGGTATAGTATTTATTAAAACAAGCTAAACTCCCTATACGTATTGCTACTCAGCGCAAGCCTGAATAATCAATGGATGCCAGAAAGCTTGTGCATAAAATTCCCATCTAATGTCAAACTCATTCAATATTCTCAGACTAGTTTCTGGTTGTAGTTTTCGTCGGTGAGGAGGCTTGGATCTGAAAGCGCTGCACCTAGATCTTAGGATCTAATGCAACCTTCCTGCAACCACCTTTTATCTCTAATTAACTACAATCTTTATTACTTAAAATAAAAATATTATTTTGAATTTATTATGATTAATAAAAATAAGCTAAATAATATAATTAATAATTAAGCGAAAATGATAAAATTTAACTCACTTTTTATAGATGTTTTCAGTTATTGCTCCGATTCGAAAAATAAACTCTTCATTCCGACTCAACAAATAGGAAATATCTATTATCAGATAGTGTACGTAAACATACAAGTAATGAAATCATCAGTCAATTAGCATTTTTGTTTTTTATATACCTCTCCTCCCCACATTTTTAAAATTCTTTTTTAGATCCATCCCCTCACGTTCTTTAGTCTTTGTTTTTTTTCTGATATGCTGATACAGTTGAGTTCAAATTCAAAAATTATGCACAGTTTAGAAAAAGCGACGTTCTTGTATTTTGTAGATCAATGAATATTTTGTAAAAGAACTCTTAATCGCTATGTAAAATCATCGACCGTTTGTCAAAGATTATTAGTGCATGTTAAAATACAATATACATGCCCCTTAAATTTTTAATCAGAGATGCTTTATTATCGTCTTGTCATGACAAAGTAAGCATGAAAAACAAAACAGAACATTTCTAATTTCGCAACTACAAAATCACTGTTAAAAAATCTGATGAATTGTATATATTTTTAGTAACTGCTGTTTGACATATGATATCTTGATTAGAAGGACCATTACTCTTATTTATGTAATGAAAATTGTGAAAATATATGGTGCGTGTATCCGATGTATAAAATGGCGTGAATCACTGTAGGCATCATGAAAGACTGTGTTTAAATCCCTTCTAATTACATTATGTTCAGCGTAAGCAATAAGATTGCTCCATTGTACTAAATATTTAAAATAATATTCCGTCTATTATTTCATTAAATTTTTTGTAATAAATATTTATATGTGATTTTATAAAAGTTAATAACTTAAATCAAACCTAAAATTTTTTTTTTTTTTTTTGCTTTTCTGGATAGCTGTAATATTCACTTAAATGTTCTTGACATTCACACAGAATATATATATATATATATATAGTACCGGATATATATATATATATATATAGTACCGGCCATCCCACAACAATAAGAATCTAAACCCCATCGGATTCAAATCCAGTCTAACCAAAGATTTTACTCCAGACCAAACTGAATTGAAACCCAACTTACGAGCTGAGATCAATCAATGGATGACATATGTCAACGGTACATGACTATGTGCCAAGAAACTAGCTCAACAGATGATGATGATTTGAGACCCCTGATCTGACTCTAATAATCACATAATAAAATAACTAAGGATATTTATAAATCAATTCATATATATATATGTAAAATATATAAAAATATCGATTAAATTTTGTTGATAATATTTTTAAACGGTTTTAAACAATTCAAACAATCTTTAATCCGCAGAAGTCTTTCGGTTCAACCTGCCCTGCTTTAAATTCAAAAACAAAAGCGGAAGAAACGTCTCAATTCAAATTCCACGAATCTCGTATTTAGTTAGAGCTTGTCGTTTATCAAATGTGTTTTTTTCTGTTTATAAAAATTGCTTTAACTTTATTACAAAAACAAAAAATTGTATTTTTTGCTTGTAGGAGATCCTTAGATTATTAACTAATTTGTTAATATTGTTTGGAAAGAATAAAAAATAATTTAAAAATTTTTGGGATTTGAAAAAAGGAATAGATATCCATTTTTTATTATTAATCTTCATTTCTTTTAAATTATAATTTTTTTTAAATTGACTTAAAGTATTGTTTATTTGTTCCATTTTATAACCAAATCAAAATTCCTTGGCAAATATCTAATATTTTTCAATTTATCTTTGGAAGAATAATTTTTTTTAACAAAAAAGATTAAATCTTTTGTACTTTTGATTAAATTTTATATCTCTTTTTGCAATGGCTTAATTATTAGTTTATAATTTAATATACTGTTATCTCTTGTGATCATTAAATCTAAATAGTTAATCTTATAATCCTGTTCTTTTTCAATAGTCCATTTCAAGCCATTCAATTTATTTAATTCCTCTATAAGCAAATTTATACTATTAATGTTTCCACAGACAAAAACATCATCCACATATCTTTTGTAAATTTTAATATCTCCAAAAATACACATATTTAAAATATTACTCTCATATGTAGATAAAACGAAATTCAAACTTGTGCTCTTCCGATCTCAATCCCATAGGCCAACCTTTGGTCATTTTATAATATTGACCTTCAAAAGATGCAACAATGTTATCATTAAAAAATTTTAAAGAGTCAATGATAAATTTTATCATATATTTATAAATATTTTTATTTTTTAATGCATGTTCAATTATTTTTATGGAATTCATTCTATCAATAGATCCATACATTTCTGTAACATCCAATGAAGCAATAATATCATTTTCATCAATAATTAAATTTTAATACTATTTACAAAGTCAAACGATGAAGCAATAGTATTTTCCCCAAATCCTAAAAAGTCTTGTAAAAGTTTACCAATATATTTAGAAGACTGATATATAAAGGAACCACCAAAATCTATCATTACTCGCAAAGGATTACCTTCTTTATGTAATTTTATATTTGCAAAAATACGAGGACATATAGCACAAGAAGGATATATCATGTAGTATACATTATTATTTAAAACTTTATTTTTAGCAATTTTTAAAATATTGTTAATAAATTTTATATATATATATATATATATATATATATATATATATATATATATATAATCAAAACTACCCCAAAGCCAAAATTAAACAAGACCAGCATAAAAATAATATTAAAACACAACCTAAGGCTTCACTGTTACAAGAAGACTTCTCAAGTGTAAAGAACTACAAAAACTACACAATATATATAATATTAAAAACTACACACAAATACATTCACTTCCCATCCACCCTTAATATTAAATGAATTCTTAAATAAGTTAATTGCTTCAGAATAATAAATTTTCAATAATAAAGACTCTTTAATTCTTCTTTTGATTTCATTTCTCTCAAAGAAGACAACCTTAGCTTCATCAAAATCAATAGTGTGGCCTGTATCTTTTTCATGGACATACAAAGCAGAACTAAGATATCTATTTTTAACTCTACTTTTATGAACCTTTATTCTTTCATTTAAACTCAAACTACTCTGACCTATGTAAACCTTCTTACAAATAAACAAGGGATAAAATATACTACACCAGGAATAGTCTTTCTATCAAAAACTTCTTTTGTATTATTTAATAAGTTATTCAATGTAACACCCCTTTTCCAAGCAATTTTCTTATTTCCAAACAATTTACTATTTCTACACACAATTTTATAAGAAGATAATTTAAATGGCAAAGAAATAAAATCATATTTTTCTTTAACCTTTACATTCTTACAAATATTACTATTAAATAAAATAATTTTAACAAATTTATCAGAGTATCCAACACTCAAGTAATCTTTATAAAATTGATATTTTTGAAACAAAGCTACGTCACTAGAATTATTTAATTTAATATTCCTATGACAATAATTCCTTAAAGCAGCTACTTTATGAGATACAGACTGATAGCTATCCGGTTTAATTATAGATCTTAATTCTTTACTTTTAACTAAATGACTGCACAATAAACAATTAGTTTCTACATTTCTAATCACCAAAAGATCTAATAATTTTAACTTACCAAAATCTAACCCCCTTCCTTCTAACACAAATTTTATAGAAGGATCAAAACAATTAAACTCATTTACAAATTCCTTCAATTTATCATTCTCAACTACAAATAAACAATCATCAACATATCTGACAAATAATTTTACATATAAACAATTCTTTTTAATAATAATTTCCTCTTCCATATAACTAATATAAACTGAACATATTAAAGGAGAAATAATATAACCTATTATCCACCCTTCCTTAATCTTATAAAAATTATCTTTATAAGTAAAATACATAGAATCTTCCAATAACAAAAGCAAATCTTTAATTATCTTAATTTTATTTTTTGATAAAGAACTTTTCTTAATTAATACAGACAAAAGGACATCAATACTGCTTAACTTATTAACAAACTGATACATATTTTCAATATCTAAACTTCCAAATATCCAATTACTTTCCATTTTAAAATTATTAATCTTATCAAAAGCCTCAAAATAAGAAGAAACTGTGTACTGACCACAATCAACAAATTGTTTTAAAAAATTATTCAAGAATCTAGAAATACCCTCTACAACTCTACCTGTAAAATCAAAAATAAATCTTAAAGGAAAACCATCTTTATGAGTTTTAATATTCACAAACACCTTAGCTGATGAAAAATTATTAGGATAGCATTTTAAATAATCTACTCTATTAAAAAATTTTAAATTAACCATTTTCTTCATAATATCTATCAATTTTCTTTTAATCAAATTACCTGGATCTTTATCTAACAACATATATTTACCATTATTTAATTCTCTATTCATTTTCTCTTTGAATTCATCTCCTTTCATAATAACAAACTTACCAGCTTTGTCTTCGCAAGAAATGATTACATCATTAGCAGTTAACCTATTCTTAAGATGTTTAATCTCAGCAGGATTAATAACAAATTTTTCTTTCCTTTTTAAACTTTTATTCAAAATCGATTGAATACCAACTTTCTGCTCATCACTCAAATTACTAGATTCAATAGACGAAATTGTATCAAAAACTATATTTTTTGAATGAAATGGAACAAAATTAGGGCCATTACCAACAATATCTAATTCTCTATCATTTAACTTCAAATCAGAAAGATTAACAACTCTATCGTCAGAAACATTATTCTCATACCCTTTATCACTACAATAAATTTCATTAACTTTCCTGACAGGGATATTTTAAGTGCTGGCTCTGGCTAAGCATTTATCATAAAGCTTGTAGAGGAATTGGCAATCCTCACTGCTTATAACCACTTTTATTTTCTTTCATATTTTTTACAATAGAAATTTGACCTATTCTGTCTAAATTGTCTCATAAAAAAATTCAAAATTGAATAATTAAAATCTTGCCTTCTTTCTAAATAATATCTATTCCTTTTATATAGATAAATAAATTTGTAAAACCTTACAAACGTATCTTTTAAAAAACCATTCAATATATATATATATATATATATATATATATATATATATATATATATATATATATATATATATATATAATATTATATAAATATATTGTAACTTAAAAACTAAATTCTTATTTTGAAGCAACTTTTTATTTCTACTAAAATTAATAACACAGCGCCTAGGAAAAACACTAAATTCCCTACATGTTTTAAGAAAATAAATCTGCCATCGTAAAGATTATCCTATCACTCAATCTAAACAAATTTTAATCCTTCTAATATCATTCAATGGAAAATTATTAAAAACTAAACTCCACAAACCCATACTAAAACACCCAATTACTAATACCCTTATAAATTAAAACCCAATAAAAACATACACACACTTCTATATTTATAACTAAATAAACACAAATATACTCTTTCAACCCAAACTCAAACAACAAACATAATATACATAAATGACATTCAAATATATCAATAATTAAAAAACAAAAAATATATCAATAGTAAAATATCAATAATAAATATCAATAAAAAATATCAATAATAAAATATATCAATAATAAAAGAAAAAAAAATCTTTATACTACATCAGCAAAACTACTCTTAAATGCAAAAAAACCATTAAAATGTAAACATTACAAGCATAAAGCTAAACTAATCAATATACAATCAAAACTACCCCAAATCCAAAATTAAACCAGACCAGCATAAAAATAATATTAAAACACAACTTAAGGTTTCACTGTTACAAGCAGACTTCTCAACTGTAAAGAACTACAAAAACTACACAATATATATAATATTAAAAACTACCCACAAATCCATTCACTTCCCATCCACCCTTAATATTAAAAGAACTCTTAAATAAGTTAATTGCTTCAGAATAATAAATTTTCAATAATAAAGACTCTTTAATTCTTCTTTTGATTTCATTTCTCTCAAAGAAGAAACTAATTGTTTATTGTAATGTCATTTAGTTAAAAGTAAAGAATTAAGATCTATAATTAAACCTGATAGCTATCAGTCTGTATCTCATAAAGTAGCTAAGGAATTATTGACATAGGAATATTAAATTAAATAATTCTAGTGGGGTAGCTTTGTTTCAGAAATATCAATTTTATAAAGATTACTTGAATGTTGGATACTCTGATAAATTTGTTAAAAGTATTTTATTTAATAGTAATATTTGTAAGGATGTAAAGGTTAAAGAAAAATATGATTTTATTTCTTTGCCATTTAAATTGTCTTCTTATAAAATTGTGTGTAGAAATATTAAATTGTTTGGAAATAAGAAAATTGCTTGGAAAAGGGGTGTTACATTGAATAATTTATTAAATAATACAAAAGAAGTTTTTGATAGAAAGACTATTCCTGGTGTAGTATATTTTATCTCTTGTTTATTTTGTAAGAAGGTTTACATAGGTCAGAGTAGTTTGAGTTTAAATGAAAGAATAAAGGTTCATAAAAGTAGAGTTAAAAATAGATATCTTAGTTCTGCTTTGTATGTCCATGAAAAAGATACAGGCCACACTATTGATTTTGATGAAGCTAAGGTTGTCTTCTTTGAGAAAAATGAAATCAAAAGAAGAATTAAAGAGTCTTTATTATTGAAAATTTATTATTCTGAAGCAATTAACTTATTTAAGAGTTCTTTTAATATTAAGGATGGATGGGAAGTGAATGGATTTGTGGGTAGTTTTTAATATTATATATATTGTGTAGTTTTTGTAGTACTTTACATTTGAGAAGTCTGCTTGTAGCAGTGAAACCTTAGGTTGTGTTTTAATATTATTTTTATGCTGGTCTGGTTTAATTTTGGATTTGGGTAGTTTTGATTTTATATTGACTAGTTTAGCTTTATGCTTGTAATGTTTATATATATATATATATATATATATATATATATATATATATATATTCATATAATTATATATATATATATATATATATATATATATATATATATATATAAATATATTGAATAATAAAGAAAGTTAAAAACCAAATGTGTTAATAAATGTTTAATAATAATAAATATTTGTTTAGCTTTTATGATTAAGATTATATATACATTACCTCTAGTCTTTGAAATAGAATTTATAATTTACAATAAGAATAGCAGTCGTTATCATATGCCAATAACCATTATGCAATATTATAGGAGGATTATATATATCTATGCCCCGACACGTAAATAAAGGTAGATAAAGGTATTTGGCTTTGACAGAAGTTATTATTCTAATTTTAAAAGAATGTAGGATTCATTTTTCACATTCGTAAATCATTTCAGAAAGAGCAAGATAAGTATTTAGGGCATAACTTTACTATTTAACAGAAAACTCATTTAATTAGAAATGAATAAGAATTTGTTCAACTTTAATAAAATCAATTCAGCAGGATTTATGAGCATGAGAGTGGGGCTTTATTTGAACTGAGAAATAATGGTGCTGATGTCTTATGAGCTATAAAAATGAATAGGAAAGATGATGGTTTGTCGGTGATTTAAGTAGGAGGGTGGCTTGTGTTTAACAAGTCTTTCTGCCATATCAAGGAGACACGGAATACAGGGAAAGCCAGATAGGGTTATAGCAAGGAACCTTTGGTGTTCCAATATTATAAAGACCAAGTGAGGATGTTGTTTCTTCCTATGTAATTAAATGAACAATAATATCACTGATGACGAGCCTACAAAGCAGGAGATGGCTCACGCCAGCAACGTCAGAGGATGATGACTTGATAATCATCATCTTTGAATAATAAAACCCAATTTATATAAGGAATGCCCTACGTAGTGATCTGATCATGATGAATTAAAGTCAAACATGCTTTAATTAATATGATTTAAATGCAATTATAAACTTATGTTAATTATACCCTAAATATAATGCCCTCCTTGAATATTAATAGAAAGTATAAAATTTTAATTAGAATATATTGACATTAAATCCTTTATTGACCTTTTTGCAAAACATTTTAACATTATTAATATGATTGAATAAATATTGGGGAAACTCCAGAAAATAGCCAGGGCATAGGTTAGAAACTGGGTTAATAATTTGTTATTAGCATTAATAAAAATAGCAAAACATTTAATAAATCCTTCAACTCAATAATTAATAGAACAGTATTAAATTAGTTCTAGTGGGCAAGAATTACTATAACTTAATATTATTATTTTCATAAGGGAATTTTAACAAAGGAAATTATTATCGAGTTGAACTTTTATTGGCAATAAAAAAATATAAATAACATTAATGTGTATTGAAAAAATGTATATAATAAGTTAGTTAAATGAACCGCCATCATTAAAAAGGGAAATTTAACAAAGTATTAATTTTAAAGACTAGAGATAGAAAAACGAGAACTATTTAAACAGATTGATACATTAAGAAATGAGAAGAGCTTTTAACAGTACTTAATTTAAAGATAGTGTAAATTAAAGTTTGGAAACTGGCCAGAAAGTTAAGAAATATGTTACCATTCTTTCTGTGGTTGTTTCCTTAGTTTACACAGCAGAGTCTGGTTGGTTTGGAAATGTAGGTGTGCATTTTCACTTATACAAATAACATTTGGATTAATTCTTTCAGGTTTGACAGTATTATTGGTGTGGAAAGAGTTTAGTTTAGCAGCTGTATGGAAGATCTTCTGGGGGACTTCAGGCCCAGTGGTCAGATTCCCAAAGTTAGCCCCTCAGCATGATGGAGACACTATAAAGCTTCATAACTTGAAATGTGTGTAGATTCTAGTAGCAATTTCTCTCAAACAAATATGGCTTCTTCTCCCTTGTCCAAACTTTTCCGAGCTATTTATACTGTTCTCTGGTTTCTCACCTATTTCCAACTCTTGATGCCTTCAGGCTAAGCTTATTACCTTATCAAAGTTACAAATTTTTATTAATTGATTTTAAATATGTTTCTTCGATAAGGCTTTCTAACTCATTAACTTCAATTAATTTTCTAATTAGAAAATGAATTTGTAAATCAGAAAAATGATCTTAATTAGGAACCATCCTTACATTTTAAATTATTATTTTTTTGCTAATTAATAAAACATTCCCCATTGTCTTTGGAAAAGGGTGATTTGAAAGCTTATCGAAAGAATGTAGCTTTTGATCACTGAAAATTAAACAAACTGGTAAAAAGTAAAATATAAACATTCTGATGCAATGAAGCTTTACAACTAATATATGTATATATATATATTATAACGATCAAAATGTAGTGAAGATCTAATCTAACCGCAAACTACGATATCTGCTCTACAAGGCGCCATCTAGGCATTTAAACCTAGAAAAATTTATAGAGTAAGCAGATACGCGCTGTTAAGATTCCACTTTATTTAAATATTCTGATCATTAGCCCAAGTCACTAGCTCAGTGGAGACACAGAGATAATAAAATATAAATTTTATATCTTAAATATAAAAGAATAAAAGCCACTGCCAGAAATTAACACATAAAAATATTTATTTACGCACATATAAAATAACATTTAAATTTTGAGGAATAAATTCAACATTTTAGATTTTTCTATTAATCTTTAGTTTTACATTTAAGTAAATTACAACCATGAGTTTAATATTCATTTAGTGAGTCGATTATGAATAGACTACATAGATCTGCATTTGAAAAGAAAATATTCTTCCCAGATTTAACCTTAGGCAATAAATTTCGCAATCAAACCGGTGCCAATCCATATGATACATTTATGTATTCAATGTAGCATGAAAATACGACAACACAAAATACTATACTGTCAGGAATGTACATCTGAACAGCAAGTAGAATTAGAGAAAAAATTGTCTCTCTACCAACCAGGAATGCGACATCTGTTGGCGAGTAGAACAATAAACATAAAACTCCATAGGAATGGACTGCGGTCCTTTACCATCTTACAAACCCATCCATAGGCAAACAGAAGATGTGTGGTGTATATATACAATCCTGCCCTTAGCGGATCTCATACTACATCTACAATTACACAAATATATCCAATCCATTGAACCAATTCAACTACGAAATGAATAACCTAATATTACCCTCCCTTAATATAACTTTACAAAACTATATAGCCATTCACGCCTGACTTAAATTTAACATTTAAATACATTCACACAGATTATTTTTATAAATTTGTTTTATAATGTCGAGTATAGATCGGCTGCACAGATTCCACGGTCAAAAACATTCAAATTAAACACAATTGATCAAAATACAAAATCATCGATAACGTCAATTGCAAAAGGGAATACACAAGGCCCCATGGCATTCATCGTAAGATGCCCACATTAACATCATTGACCTATATATTCTAATCAAATGTGAAAACTTCAATGTAATCAACCGCTAATGAATCTATGCAACGTCTATACCCAACCTAAATTTCATCATTTAAAATTTAAACAATAAATAATTTATACAATAAGAAAAAAAATGGAAGTGATTTTTATCAATCGGAAAACATATAAAATTAAACATTATTAATTTGATTTTAAACTTAAAAAAGTCAGATAGAAGTTCATAAGCTTGAACGAAAGTTCTTAATTATTTTTAAATTTAGGGTTCATGTCAATATAGCTTACGGTAGAAGAGTCCAGGTTTCTGCTTTTAATTTTTAATTCCCGCGATGCCTCTATTGGAAGATAATGTTCTGGAGATGGCAATAGCTGGTTCAAGGTATCACAGTCTTTCCATTTTTCCTTTTTAAATAGAGAGGGTGGTATCCACACGGATTCAATCAACAAAATGTCACTAATCCATCACTTTTGTTAGGGTCCGAGCCAGGGCTTAGTGCTTCCATTGGTCAAGCTAATTTCTCTTTATTTTCTTATCTATCTTTCATCAGATCATTTTAATTATAGAAGAGCCCAAGGGCCAGTTTGGTTTTCGATAATTCATAAACAATCATTTCCATTTACAGATTACATTAATTAATACCTGTTTTTATTTTTAAATCTTGTACTTTTTTATAAAAAAGTACGTTCAAATACTTATTTGTTTTTTTTTTTTTTTAAATATTTTTAAAGTTTGGCATCTGTGCGAATGTATATACGTTTAACAAACATTTTAATTTTAGCGTCTAGTTTTTTACTTTTATTTGCAAACTTTTAAGTTTTTAATTTAAATTAATGTAATGACATATTTATATATCGTTACAATATATATAAATACAAGTGTTAGCAAGTTTTTAACTTGTTTTTTGTTTTTCATAAATGTACCTTTGAGGTCTTTCTTGCAATGATGTATATTGCAGAGGCTTCTACTATGTGGTGATGCTGAACTGAGATCAGACCCATGTAGCTATCTGGCTTGCTATGCTGAGTTTGAAGACATTATGTGTCTAAAATATTCACACTTGCAAGCGGAATAGAAACTGTTCCATAAACGCTCAGAGTTTGTGTTTAGATCTAGTTTCTTATTCCTGTTTTTCACTGATGATAGCAAATAGCTTGAAATCTTGATCTGAAAGTGAAATTAAAGTTAGAGATAGTGAATGCTTGCTCTGATGTTTATGTAAACATATGCTTGATGGTGTTTTTGGTAGAATGCCATTTGTTGACATAAATACAAGCATTAGCAACTTTTTAACTTTTTTTTTTGTTTTTCATATATATATTTATAAATACATAGCACCATCCATGCAGTTATAACATATATAAATTCATGAATAATTTAGTATAAATGTTAAAGTAATTGGTTTTATCATACATTTATATAATACTGGTTTTTATTGAAACTAGTGAGTATTGAACGTATAAAGCCCCAATTGCATTCAGAAATTTGCGGTTAGTACTAGGATTTGAAGTGGGCTGCAAGTGAGATATCATAAAGCTAGGATCGAACTTAAATATGACTGCTTCCATATATATATATATATATATATTACAAAAAATCAAGTCAGATGACACATGACTAAATTTAATGAAGCTTGTGTTTACAAATGTTATATATATTGCTCAAAAACAAACTCTTAACAAGCTTTTTGAAATACCCCCAACCTCAGAATAGTTTCTGATACTGGCATCCTCAGTAAAGTGCTAGGATGATTGAATATCCTAGCACCTCACTGAGGATGCCAGTAGCAGAAACTGACCCATTCTAGCACCTCACTGAGGATGCCAGTAGCAGAAACTGACCCATCCTAGCACCTCACTGAGTATGCCAGTATCAGAAACTGACCCATCCTAGCACCTCACTGAGGATGCCAGTAGCAGAAACCGGTCTTTAGTGTTCTGATCTTTTATGTACACTTGATAATTATTTTAATATTTAAATCATAATTACAAAAAAAAAGATAATATTGCACTTCTCATTAAAAAGAAAACTTTATTCACTCTGAAGTGAAATCAGAATAGATATATAAACCCTGTAGCAATAGGGTGATACCAGTTAAGCATTGATTGTTTTGATAAAAGCAAACTGAAGTCTGCAGAACCTTCTGTAATTCACAGAATATGACATTTCTGGTACTGTCATTATTAGCAGTCTCTTTGAATAGAATCTTAAGCATCAATTAAAATAATTGTTTTAAAAATGCTTTAATTATTTGTATTTACAAAATAGTTATTAAAATATTGAGTGGTTGTTATATTATTGTTGTTTTCAAACATGAATGTAGTAAATAAATGTTTTGCAGGTGCAGCAGCATTGTGGTACTTATTGATTGACTGCCACTGTTAAATACTAATTATCATTAAATTTATCCTGCATAACATTTTACTGGTGATGTGCTTAGAATTGGACTTGTTACAAGTATGTCAAAATTGATGACTGAACATCAGTTGCGTAGAGTAGTCTCTCCATCCAGGTTTTGTTTTTGCAATTATGTTTTAATAATGACCTAAATTGATCGAATTTGCTAAAATGCATAGATATCCTACTTGGATATATTGAATTCTTAATAAGAATTTGCATTAAGCTGAAATAAATTAGGCCATGCTTGTGAGTGTTTGTGGTTCAGTTAATTTCTACACACTGATGACAATGTCAGCACCCTTACAAACAGGCAAAGTCATGTTGAATAATGTATAAAACATCTATGTCTAGTTTATGCTAATGTCTACTGTAGTAATGTATATATGTATAAACTCAATTAATAAAAACAGAAAGCTATTGAAATGGCAGTTAATTGTGGTACTGATTTGTTAGTGTGGATTATGCCTCACATAGGTACTATGAGATCAATTTACAGATGATATGAAAGAATCATGAAGGTACATTACTGATTGATTTGAATAATGTATTAAGTAACATGCTATCAATGTTGTCTTTAAGAGATGAGTACAAACACAGAAAGAATAACATTTCAATAATATGATCAAATAATTCAATGGTGCACAAATCACTTCAGCTAAACAGACTCTCAAAATCAAATGCATTATTGCTGCAAAAATATATATTATAGATCAGTATTTGCATATTAATGCTATATGCCATTTCTATGAAATAATGTACATATTGATCTGTAAAATTAAACGGCCTATCTTTTTGTTCATTGTTTTTGCCTTTTTTACATAAGAATCTACAAACTCAACTAAGAATATATAACTTAGAAAGGACTTCAGTTTATGTTGCTGACTAACGAATATATTGTAAACAAATTATTCTAATTGTGTATGACATTATCGATCACTGTGCAGAATCTGGGTCTCCCAACTGCAGTCCATGGACCATTTGTAGCTTATATTATGATTTTATTCGGTCCACAAGAGTAATGTGGAGAAATGTTCAATCAATCGCGATTGCTTTCTTTTCTGATTTGTTTAAGCAACTTTCCTCTACAGTTTTAACATTAATTTTTAAAAAGACAAAGATGTCAGAATTATAAGGACCTTTTTGAATGATTGATGGTACCATATGTTATGATGTGTAAAAAAGGTGTTTCATTTTATGACTGAGTTCTTTACCCTGAAGCCAAAATATTAAGTCTTATAGATTTGTAAAAAAAATGATAGTTTACATATCAATGGTTAGGTTGCAATCTTTATGTAAATCATATATTTTTAAACCAAAAACAATGTCATTAATAGATTATCTTTGAAACCATTTTATTGCTAAAAAGTTATCTCCTACACAGTTAATTAATGCAAAATTAGAAGAAAAGATCATTTTCTAAAAGTAAAAGCACTTAAATTCATAAGAGTAGAATGCATTATTATAATGGGACAATGAACAATTAAAGGAATTTCAGTTTAGATTTCCTGATGATAATAAACTGTAAGCTGAAATAACTCATTAATTAAAGTTAAATATATGATGGTTTAAATTCTTATATCCATCATGTGAGCAATAAAAGGAAGAATCACCCGAATGGATGGACAGGAGTATGAGCTAATCATTTTTATGGAATGAAATCAAAGCAAATTGGATCAAAAGGACCCTTGATTTATGGACCTTCACATGTGCACACAAACTTATAAACAGGTTTCAAATGTTGGCCAAATGCACAGGGACTTCAAGTGCAGAGAGCTGCCCTCTGAATGTGTAACATCCAGATAAAACTCATATTGGCTATATCTATCTTCATTATTATTTCAACATGCCTATGGGTGTATGTAAATATGTAATGTATCTATAATTTGTAACAGTTATCAATTACTAAGATTTTTTATCGATATGATATTGCATTTAATCTCAACATAATGCTGTTGATTATCATTTATGGGGAATAATAATCATTAAATTAGTCTAGGAATGGTTGGGATCACAGACAACGTTTCCAGCAGTATAGTATTGTGGTCATAATGATTGGTACAATCACACAATCATGATAGGTATCTAATCATCCTATGCTTATAACAATTGGATCAGTCAGACAATCTTGATATGAATTTCATGTGTCTGCATTCATAGCAGTGGTACAACCTTAAGTTCAAATAGAGAAAGTTATAGGAATCCGAGTTGGCACACATTACCGAGTCATTTCAATGTTTGAAACTGTAAGGAAATTTACAGTAGTTTGAAGCTCCTTATATTTGCACATGTATCAAACTGCACATTCAATTAGTTGATGCAAATTAGAAATCAAGTGCAAAAGTTTAGATTTATGCAAAATATTGTCTAAAAATCCAATGGGTTATAGGCAAGTTCAAAATCACTGAGGAGAATAATTAGCCTTTGTACATTCAACACATAGAGAAATATCTCTTCATAAAGCAAATTGAAGTTGATTAATACAAATTTGTGATAGTTTTATATTTTATTGGAAAAGTGGTGATTGAAATTGTGAATAGACATGCCACATCTTTCATCTCAGACCATCAATTTACAAAGCAATTGATTAATTATTTTAACCCCTCACCTCTAGACACATTTCCAGGTTAAATTCCCATGACTTCTACCAGAGTAGGGAGGAAAGTATTAAATATATCATTTGGTCAGGTGGACATTAGCAAAGAATAGCTTATACAATTCATTTTTAGATGAGACCACCCTGAAAAACTTCTTTAGAACAGTGGCAACTGTTTGTCAACAATTATTGTTGGTCACTAATTTAGACTACAATAAGGCCATAAAGTATGGTATAGCTTATGAATTCTTCCTGGAACAATGAAAAACATGCACAGTTTAATTTGGAATGAAAAAAAGAACAGAAGTTATAAAACATTTGACCCAATTGAAAACAAAGTCACTAACAATTAAGAAAAAAGTAGATAACAACATATATATATGCTTCTGCTGTAGGAAAAAATATCCACACAATAATAATAATAATAATAATAATAATAATAATAATAATAATAACAACAACAACAACAATAATAACAATAATAACAACAACAACAATAATAATAATATTATTATTATTATTATTATTATTATTATTATTATTATTATTATTATTATTATTATTATTATTATTATTATTATTATTATTATTATTATTATTATTATTATTATTATTATTATTATTATTATTATTATTATTATTATTATTATTATTATTATTATTATTATTATTATTATTATTATTATTATTATTATTATTATTATTATTATTATTATTATTATTATTATTATTATTATTATTATTATTATTATTATTATTAACAACGTAGGTTAACTTTCAATGAATATATGTGATTAAGAAAAAAAAATTTCTCTCTCTTTTTTTTTTACATTAAATGTTAGAAACGAATAACAAATAATAAAAATATACTTAAACAGTCTCCAGGATTGTCTTTCCGATCTCTGGTTTCCATTTTTTCCTTCTTTTGTTTGTTCATGTGCACACATGGCTTTATGTGAATGAGTCATTGTTATATGGGTTCAATTCCTATCCCAAATGTAACAAAGTTTTCACGCTGATGATAAGATTTCCTTTTTTCTTTTTCAATTGGGTTCTGGGGATTAACTACACATTTACAGCTGAAAAAAACCTGCTTTTAATTTTTGGCAGATAGAAGTTCATTTATTGATGTACTTCTCAGTTCACTTAAGATAGATTTGATGTTTTATATTAGATTATAGTGTTCCAATTTGATGCTTCATATGCAAAATCAAAATCAATTTTTTTTCTCTAGTTTAAGTCTCATCATTCACCAATTCCAGATAAATTAGGTATATTTAGTTATAAGACCAATCGTGAATTTGATTAATATCAGACAGAATGTGATATGCACCTAATATAAACTTACTCGAGAGTCATTCTATGAGTATTACTAAATTTGACTAAGTTTATCATTCAGGAGATAGTATAAAAAAAATAATAACAAACAATTTCTTTTCTCTCTTTTTCTTTCTTTTTTAAAAAATTTACCTTTAACCCTACAACAAGGGTTCTCGATAACTGATGATGAGAGAGTCTGCTAACAGAGAGAGCCCACCAACCAACAATCAAACAAGCTTTTATATTGTCTGGGTTCCTTCATCCCCACCCCCTGAATGGTTGACCTTCCAAACCATTTACATCTATGTTTTTCCTTGATTAATTGCCCATTGTTTTTTTTTTGTTGTTTTAAACTTATGCCCTCCTGAATAACTGACCTATGAAATTTATGTCAGCATTCCAATGGATGACTACCCATTGCTTTTTTAATCTTACATTCCTGTGTCACAGATATCACACAATTTACTTTAGTAATTTTTTACTTGTGGAAATCTCCACAAAGAACAAATGAAAGATAACTCTTTTCTCAGAATAAATGAGATAAAGCTCTTTTCCCCTCTTTTTTCTTTAATAATAATAAAAAAACATATAGCAACCCAACTGCAAACCCAGAATCTTGACCGAAATTTTGGGCTGCTATGAATGAACTATTAAAATGAATTAATTCTTCTTTAAAGAAATTCCCCATGAAATAACACAGGATAATTATTATTCAATTTTGGAACTTTATAACTAAAATTCACAACTAAATCATATACATACACACCTTCCTCACACATACAATTCCAATTAGACTGATTGCCTAATACTCTGATTAATCCTTGATTTTTTTTTACAATTTGATTTTATGAATTATTGAGTTTTAACCTATTATTGTAAAACTATAACTATCTATTTTCACTCTCCAAAATAGTTTTGTAAATCACACACACCCCTCCTTTTTTTTTAATCTCCAACTATTAATGTGATGTATAAATATTGCTTATCTAATAAATTATATTTTTGGCTATTAAATTGCCTTTTGAATCAATACTAATTAAAACAATTTTTTTTTGCTTAGAAACCTTTTATAACAAAATGTTTAGTTTGCCTACCAAGTAAAATGTATACAATCCCTAAGAATATGACTTGGATTTAAACCTAGCATTGGCTAGAAAGTTTATCTATTAAAAAAATATACGGATCTTGAGGAAAATTTTCATTAAACATTGTCTTACAGAGCTAAGTCTAAATTTAATGGAGCATTGGGAAAACCCAAGGGCTACAACATATACACCTGGGTCTTGTTTTATGTGGTAGATAGGTTCCTCAGAAAATGTGCACAAAAGAAATCGCACAAAAATAGACTTAACTTACCTTGAAAATGGAGGATAGGTACTGTAATTTTCCAAAAATCATATAAAAGAAAAGCAACAATGTAAAACTACTTTAAAATTCACATAAAAAAATAAGGAAATAAAATATGACTAATAAAAAATTTCAAATTTGAAAAAAATTGATAGAAGACAAACTCTTTTTTACTTTTTTATTAACTACAGTAGTTATGCATAATTTACATTTTTTTTCATACATGTATAGTATTTTAATCATTATCACTATTTGAGACAACATAATTGTCATGTGATGTACTGTAGCTTCTCCTTAAATGAAGCCAAGAATCTCTCAGCAATTATGCCCAGAGAAACCTGTTAGCTACTTTATTTTACATTCCCCAGTCTAATTTTTTTCATATTCTTCTCCATCCCATTTCCACAACATAATCTTTGTCAACTGTATGGCCTTTATATCTAAATCCCAATAAATTGCTCTTATAGTTGATACATTCAAACTAAAACATTTTCCAATCACTGTTGATCCTTACCATTTGCTAAGTGATCTGTAATTGAAATTTTTGTTTCCAAAGAAATTCACTTTCTTGAGTGTTTTTTTTTCTCTCCATTAGGGTAAACTAAAAGTTTAAAATAAAAATAATAACTTAGATTTATGAAATACATCTACTCACCACTGTTACACAAAGTTTAATTAAAACTAACAAAAATTAAATTCTTACTTTTGTCTTTAATTTTTTACTTTTCAATGCCGTTCAAAAATCAAATTGCATTGTTTCACGATCACATTAATTTCAGATCACATTACAGAATTTTTAAATTGTTAATTACAATTAAAAATCAGATTTTAATTTTTAATTGTCAAATTTAATTGTGCCCAATGTTGTTACTCATCTTTTAAAAATAAACTTGCAGATACTAAATGATTAATTAATTATGTACTCTTTTTTTTAAATAACAAAAATAGAATGTGATCAAAATGCAAAAACAATGATATGCATAGTATAGGCATCTATAACATTTGAACAGATTTACATTACAATCTTGTAAAATTTAATGTGTGTATATAAAATAGGGAAATACTGATTTTAAGTGAATTCTGAACTTCTTTATTGCATAAAATCTATTACAGTACTATGATCAAGCACTGAAAATATTGAAATTATTAGATGGAAGTCGCACTCTGATAATGCTCTATTACTTTATATATGATGTGTGATTACATGAAATTTATAATATTTAAAGTAATAGCACATTATTGGAGCTCGACTTTTGATCTAATAATTTTTATTGCATAAAAGAAAACCACATACAAAGATATTAAGAAGAAATATTTATCGCATAACTTCAAAATCGCATTAAATATATCCACATAAAATGAGACCCAGGGTGTATATATATATATTGAAACAGTCAGATCTGTCTATCTTACTGTTTCATCTACTATATACTACAGTAGTACTTTTATTTACTTACCCATTTACTCAAACCCTCGTATATTAGACTAAAATTTAAAAGTAATAATTATACTTGTGTATGTGTGTATATTATAGCATACAATATGGAAAGTGTATGTATATGTATAATAAATCAACTTACATGTGCACATATATATTACTGTTTCCTAAATAAATATAAATCTTGATGTATATGTAACCAAGACCTGTATATATATGCAGAGAATAAATAATGTGATAGGCGGAAACACTATAAGTTTTCTTTATTTAAATAATTTTATAAATGTAATATTTGAAATTATAATATTTCTGAATATGTAGTTAAATTCTGTTTAAACATGTTACATATATATATAATAATATACATTCAAATATCAGCCTTTTAAACTAATTGTACATACGCTTTGCGAGTGTTAATAATAAATGAATACTTTCTCACCAATACAAGTATTCATTTATTATTAACACTCACAAAGCATAAGCACAGTTAGCTTAAAAGGCTGATATTTGAATGTATACAATTGTAAACATACGCTATATAAAATAAATGCTTATTTATATATATAATAAGAGTTCGCTAGATTTCAGATTTGCTTTTCTTAATGAAATAATTTAAGAAAATTGATTCATCTAGCTATATTTTGACCTACTTATAAAGTTAAAATAAAAACAGATTTTAAAATAAGGTGGAAGAAATTAACTTAACTAATCCCTGTAAAAAAATCAATAACACAGGAGGAGTCATTGGGTTTGTCAAGAGTATAGCAAACTAATTAGCAAAGCAGATCTGAAATTAAGAACTAATTAAGAACTATAAAAAGCATGTGGTTAGTGAAGAAAAAGACATGTGGCTAAAGTAAAAGAAAGGGGATAAAGATCAGTATAAAAACTTATTGCAGCCATTTTGTGATTATTATATTTAAGTTTAAGATTAAGCTTCCTATAATCAGATTGCTAAAGGTGTTAATACTGAAGATGATGGGCTAGTAAAGTCAAATGACTGGCTTCCCGAGCTTCTGAAGGTGGTCTACAAGATGCGGGAATAGGATGATCAATGACCCAATACCAGGAGAGGATGCTCAACATCAACATTGAATAACCATGTCTGAGAAAATAACTTAAAGCTGTAACACTTATGCAAATTTAAAATGAACATTTACACTAAATCTCATAACTTATCAAAGCTAGCTCAAATTACTATAAATGGCCAATATAATTTAAACTAATGTATTTTAAACTTTCATACATTAATTCTTAAAGTAAAATGTAAATTTTATGTTATTATTTGATATCATAAATCTTGCCTGATTTAATCTGATTTAAGCCAAGTTAAACTAATTTATCCTGATTTGATATTTAATCTATCTTAATTTCATTTCTTTTTACTAAGTAAAGTAAAGCCAAATCTTACATTTCACTTATGTGAAATCTTATTTATAATTTTATGTGCTTTTTTGTAGTTAAGTCTATGCCAATATTATTTTCAACTATTTGTTTATATGTTTATGCTGTGTTGATTCAGAATGGAGTTTACTCACATTTAAGTTACCTGGTGAGAAATGATTAAGTGTTCTACATGTAGACGATTTTGTGTTTATTAGTGCACAGTCTAAACTCCTTTCTGAAATGAGTAAAATAAATCTTGGTTTAGATATATATAGTTAAGTGATTATAAATGAATAAAAATAGTTTTTCATTAAATGAAAAATGTGGTTAATATTCAGCTGAAGTGACTATATGCAGCATAAAGCTAGACTTTAATCTTATAATTATCCCAAAATATGCTGTAGCCCTCCTTATATATATATATATATATATATATATGTGTGTGTGTGTGTGTGTGTGTGAATGTCTATATAGATAACTTAATAAATTAGATTCATTACATTTCTTTCAAAGCATAATTATAAATGCTAATTTATGAACTGATTTACAGTGTTTCTATAGACAGAACCTAATGTTTTGTATCTCAATTTTGTTATATAATGATGTAGTCAGTGGGGCAAAGGTGTCTTTAGGAATCACATACACACATACTTATTGCTGTACATTATTTCTTGAATGGGCTTCTGTTTTTAATGGCCACATCTCTTTAGTTTGGACAGCTCTCTTTTCACAATGACCATCCCATTACCTCACTTAGGACTGGATCGGAAGCATCCAGATATCTTGATAAGCTGTTCTATCACCTGGACTAAAAGGTCTCTTTCACAGCAATGGATGTGGTAGAAAAAGAACCGGTTACATGGTAACGAATCCTGTAAGTAAGCACACATTCAAAATGCACACCCTCAAATTGTATATTTTATATATGCCTTAGTATCTGAAGTATTACTACCTACCATCAGTTCATCACTCCATAATAATTTATATTTCAGCTTTGATCTAAAACAGAATGTGTTTTGTAAGCTTATAATCTATATAGAGAATTGTGTACCGATCTAATAAAATATTAATTACAATTAATAAAATATTAATTATAATTAATGATGATCACTTCTGTGGATTATCTAAAGCAAATCTAAGCTGCAAACCATAGCATAAATAAAGCATAGGTGCTCATGAGCTAAAATTGAAATAAATCTGTAGTGCTGTAATAATAGAGCTCATAAAAATGTAACTTTGTAAATTATAAATCATCATCACCTGCGAGTGACAGAACATACTAAGCTTGTAAATTTAAACAAAATGTAACTTGATAAATCATCATCACCTGCGAGTTAGATGAAATACTAAATCTGTAAATTAAACAACCTGTAACTTGTTCAATCATCATTTCCTGTGAGTGAAACAAATTTGTGTCATTCAATTGTTTTATTTTATTTTACTTTATAACATAAATTTTGGCTTTTATTAAATTTGTTTAAAATATAACTCTGCTTAGTGTCTAAATTTTTGCTCATTATTCATTAGTTAATTATTAACTAGTAATTAGTTATTGTTTGAACTTTTATGAATCACAATCTAAATTTAGTAATGTCTGTCGGTTGAGTCACATATATATAGCTATACTTTAGTTATGCCAATTTACATCATAGTCTAGTGTTTCACCGATATGCTACTGCCGGATTCAAATTAAAAAAATACTGGTGTAGCCACATATATGTCATCTGTAGAATGGTAAATCTTTGAGTGTTGGTATAGTAACTGAGGTGAGATTGGATTCAGGGTCTTAAAAATCTCATTTCGATTGGCCTTGGGATGATTTGCTAAAACTCTGGATTTTGTTGTGCAAATGTACAAATATGTTTGTTACAATATATATATATATATATATATATATAATATATATATTGTAACAAACATATATATATATATATATATGCTATATATAGAGAGAGAGAGAGAGAGAGAGATAAAAATGGTCCACCTTCTTTAATCCTAAAGGCATTGATGTTAATATCCTCAATCAATTATGTGTTTGAATTGCTATAATTTAATTATTTAAACTCAATATTAATAGGTCACTACTGTGTATAAGCTAAATTAAGAGTTTACACAGGGATACAGCTATAAAGGCTTAGTCAAAACCTTAATATAAGGGAGTAATCTGAAAACATAATGTGACTACCAGATGGTGTTGACCTAACTGGCTCTATGATTAGATGGATCAACTTAGAAATCTTGATGGAATGATCACCAGAAAAAGTAGATGTCCCAGTTGGCAAGGGTAGTCTTGTTTCTTGCTGAAGCTTCACCATAAAAGAACAACTTGTGTGTAATAAATATTAGGAATTACAGCATGGAGTTCCAGTCCATAGCACATACCTAGCCCAATGAAAATTATATATGTATGAGCCCAAGATTGAGCTTCATTGTTCTACCACTTAACCCATCTTTAATCCTGTTTTTTGTCATATGTATATAAACTATATGTGTATTTCTGAGAAGGGTCTATAAAAATTTATAAATATAAATCTCAAATAATTTTTTTTAAATTTTAACTATTGGCTTTTATAGATGTGACTTAGATATACACATATATTAATGGAGCTTTTATATATGTAAAAGGACAAACAAATATTGTAAATAATTTTGTATTTTTTCTTTGAATTATATCTTATTTATTTTATAATTAATTTTGTTATAAAACTACATAAAAATTCAAGATGGAAGATGCAATCGCTGACTGTCCAAGAATAATTAAAAGGGCAGGAACATTAGTTTATTTCATGATTAAAAAGGAATTTTTAAATTAAAGTAAAATTTAAAAAAAGCTAATTGATTTAGTTAGTTGTTAACATTTTTATCAAATCTCTTTCCAATCTGGAAATTGATTTGAATTTATTTTTGGACAGTTATCTAGTGATTGCATCTCCACTAACAATAGATAAAATATTTCTGTAAATTAAAGATTGACTAAGTGTTAAAAAGTTTAATTAAAACATTCTTTGCATAACTGAAAATTTGTATAAATAGAGCCAAAAATCTATTGTGTCAGAGTTGGGTCAATAGTCACTAGTTGACTCCACATCTTTTTTAATTTTTGAGGGGCCTCAGCCACCATCCCCTCCATCCTCAGCTCCACTCTTCACCATGCATGATGTAGCCCCTACTGCTCAAGAGTGACCGTGTCATCAAAGAATGCCACCTGCCACAGAAGATTCATTAGTACAGGGGTCCCCAACCTTATGCCCATGGGCACCATGGCTCCCACAGACAATTTTATGTGTGCCCACCGCTAACCGAACACGATAAAAAATTATTTATCTGATACAAATAAATTTAATTTTTAAAATTTCTTATAAATTATTGTAGTATATTGTAATCAAATTGTAGGGCATACTATATTTTTATAGCGTAAAAATATAAAGATTAATTATATGTTAAAATTTTATTTTTGAAATCAATATTTTTTTGTACATTATGTGTATTATTAACAATATCCAACTATAAATTTACTTTGATAAAATAAATGGTGCCTGCCATCTGGTTGAAAAAAATAAATGGTGCCCGCCACCTGACTGGTATTATAGAATGTGCTCTTAAGTGCAAAAAGGTTGGGGACCCCTGCATCAGTACTTCATAGAATCCTGAGGTAACCAGTCCAATGACATTATAATCGTATTATCTAAACTCTAACTTGTACATTTTTAAAATTAGTGTTTTCTGTATATTTTGAATCTCTTTTAACTCGCTAATTGGCAAGTATGTTGAATTAATAGTTATTTTCTTTATATCAATTCTTTTCTATCAAATTAATATTACTATGAAATATATTATCCAACTCACATTTCTTACTTTTTTTATAATTTAGTCTAGTTATGATTTATTTTTAATGATATTTTTATATTTTTCATTAAACTTTTATTTGTAAATGCCAATCAAACCAGGTCTTATGAATTTAGAAGGGGGGGGGTAATGAGTTCTTATTTATTTATTTCTAAATAGTTTGTAAGACTGAGTTTTTTTTGTAAAATGTATATATGCTTTTTTAACAATATATATTTTCTTGTAAACTTATACAAAATGTATACATACTTTGCAATATGGAGTGGATATTGATGTCTGTTAGTCTTATTAATTTTTTTATTCATCATTCTATTTTGTTGTTCGCACTTTTAAGTGCATGAATTTTAGTTTTTTATATATTTAAACAAAATAGTATTGATTCAAGAGGAGGAAAAATGCACGCTTCATTAATTATAGTTTAACTTCTGATAAATGACTTTATCTTACATGGGTCATTATTTTAACATATCATTACATATTGTTAAACCATTTAAGGCTTTATTTAGTATTTAAATCCAATGTTTTATAGACTTATAATAGTGTTGCTGGTATATGTCAGAAATTATTAATAAGCCACATGGGGCTTGATCTGATTACACCTGTTCTTCACTCAAGGGAGTCATGATCGTCTTCATTTTTCATTCTTCTCCTCGAAGTATATATTTATATACTGTTTGATTCACCTATATCTCATTCAAGGGAGTCAAAGCCTTCCATCTTTCTTATTGTTCTTGTTCAAAACAGCAGTTTAAGTTTACTTCTGGAACATGCAAGTTAGGGTAGATAAAGCTTTGTATGGCTTTACCATGATCCAGTCTAATAGCAACTGCCTACCGACCTTTTCTTTCTTTCGGTACCACTCTAGCGTAACACTGGTGTACCACCTTAATAATCAGAGAACGACCTTTTCTTGGCTAAAGCTGCCATTTTTCTCTCTCTCACTGACAATGCTAGCACCACAATTTTTACAGTTCATTTTTCTTTTAGCCTGTTTGACAAAATAAACTGTAATGATGTGTAATAATGAAATGTTTTTCTCTTTGTAATATTTTTCATTGGAGTTTGAAAAAACCAACTTGTCATGGAGCTGCCCTACCCTTTATTGAATAAGCCATTCCTCATATTGATAGAGTTTTGCAATATCTGATAGTTTAAATGTCAAAAATGTTTAATAAATAAATGTTTTTAAGTATATTCTGATCAAAATGTATCCTTATTTTATTGTTATAAATAAAGTCTACAAATGAAAATAAACTTATGTATGAAATTCCAAGGGCATCCTACTAAAATTGTATAATCAGTGAGACTTTATCATATCTTTAATATGTATTATTCTTAATGTATAAACGTTCACCACAACACCCAGATCCATTATGTAATGTTGAATAAAAAAAACTTATTTTAAATATATGTTCAGTATTATAACTACCATGGTAAATTAATATCTATTGAAATAAAATAATTGTATCAATATTGTCAAATATTTGTAACCAAAAATAAATTTTTAAATGCATGAAGTTGAATATACAAAACCATCTTGAATTTTGTCAAAATAAATATTTATATTTTTAAACTTAATTCAGTTGTTTGAATTTCCTTAATAATATTTATATTTATGTATACTTTTAAATTATATCTTGGGTTCACTCAATCTCACATCATCATCATCAGCTGAATTCTCATGCAAAATGATGTAGCACCAGGCCAGGATGGAATGGATTTATGTAGTATTGCCATAGGTGTTGTCTGTAGAGTTATAGATTTGGGAAATGGACAAATAGGTTAGAATTCATGATTGCTCCTGACCTGTGTATCTCGGGCATGATTGGATTCAGAGTACTTTTGCTTAGATTCTAAATCTTGTTGGGTGGACATACATTTTTGACCGGCACAATATATATTCAAAATGTATTTTAAAGAACATTACTCATCAGAATACATACCTAATATAGCAGGAACTAGACACACTGCATATATACATAAGGAAAAATCATGCTAAGGAGGTATCAACATATACTTAATATAACCATTGATGCCCACACCTATGCAGTATTGAAATTATGTTGTTTAATAAAATAATATCTAATTACTTTAAGCCCAATATAAATCAAAATAGTGAAATTGCATATAATCATATCAGGTACCTCTATATAACAAAATATGAATTTCATTTGAAGCTCTAACTCATTCACAAATTAATTGTAGTTTTTAAAACATAACTATAAGATATAATCTTGGAAAAAAAAGAATGTTAATGAATTGACATTTAGTTCATATTTATTACATTAATTTGATAAAAGATAATTTACAGCTTCAGTTTACATATATATCATTTTGCCACATAATGTAGGAATACAAAAAACTCCATATAAATAAAAAATATTTTTATTCATGGATAAAATATAAATCATAAAACAGAATTCATTTATTTATTTTATTCAAACGTCTATAGGGCAACACTTACAAAATGATATTTATAAAAAGATAATTATATAATAATACCACGTCATCCTGCATTACTTTTTCTTAGAAAGTTCTAAGAAAAAAATAAATCTTTACTTGGGATGATGGAAAGGAGGAAGAAAATAAAATCATCCATAACAACATATTATTACATTTAACTTTTATTTAACTATTTTACTCCTTAGTTTTTTTTTTTCACCTCCTGATGTGTCTTGGATATGCCATGGTAACAGAAATGCCAAAATGTTTTAACATTTAAAATAACTTCCTCCATCAATCACATTTTGACAAGTAAACAAGATAAAAAAAAAAAACGTAAATGATAATTTAAACCTGTAAATTTTGCATGATTAAACATTCTAAATTTTGAAGATGGACTAGTACATATACAAGGGTTTTTTAATTTAAAGTTAATAAATACTTTAAGTAACAGTTTATATAAATTTGTAAGTTACAGTTATTATACGATAAGGTTCTACCTGTAATATTAGATGATTGTTCTTGTGGTGAATTTATATGTCACTTATAATTAATGGAAATTGTACATGGATGATCATAAAGATGGTCTCATTCTATAATCAAAAGTTTTTGATGTGAAGTTAAATGGGTCTTTGAAGATCATCATTTGGCTTTACAGGAACCTGGACAGCTTCAGTCATTTAGAAGGAGCTACCATCATGATGCCACTCCATAGTGATGACAATAAAGAATCTGACATCAGATAACTCACTCATTGTGGTAGGTCACACAAATACACACACACACACACACACACACATATATATATATATATATATATATATACAATATTTTGATGAAAAGTAATATATATCATCATCAACCATTATCAATCCACTGCAGGATGAAGGTCTCTCCAAGTTCAATCCTATTTTCCTATCTTTAGCTTCTTTTCTCCACATCATCCCTGCACACTTTTTTATTTCATCCATCCATCTCACATGTGGTCTCTTTCTGGGTCTTTTACAATCTCTTGAAATCCAGTTCAAAATTTCAATTGTCCATCTATTATCATCTCTTCTAGCAATATGTCCAGCTCAAATCCACTTCAGTCTTTTAATTTTTTTAATGAGGTCAGTAACACCTGTTTGTTCTCTTACCCATACATTGCATTTTCGATCTCTTTTTGTTACTCCCAACATGCATCTCTCCATACTTTTTTGAGTGGTATGAAGTCTCTCTCTCTCTCTCTCTCTATATATATATATATATATAGAGAGAGAGAGAGAGAGAGACTTCATATTGATGTATATATATATATATATATATATATATATAATCCCTGACAACAATCTCTTGTGAGTCAATATGTATTTTATTATACTTTAGGGTGTTTGTTTAACTTTTAATGAATTGGCATAATTCTCATCCCTTAATTGCACTTCCAGTAGGGTTCATTTTACTGTAGTTACTTATTCTGATGCTGTGTCCATTTCCTGATTTTTTTTAAAATTACATTTCCAATATCCTTTTCAAGCTCATGTAATGGCTTATTTTCACTAGCAACAATTTTCTATTGTTTACATGTATTAACTTTATTTAACTAATTGATAAATAAGCTTTAACACTCGCAAAGCATTTGCACAATTGGCTTGAAAGGCCGATATGAATGTAATTAACTAATTGATGTTAATTAGCTTTTAACATTTTACCTTGCTAGTTTTATCAATGAGTTCTTTATCTTTTAAAATACTACATAACTGCACACACACACTGATTACTTGTGTGTGAATTCTAGAAAAGCTATTAAATTTAATGGAAATAGGAACCCATTAAAGAAAAATGAAGCAAGCCTCTATGCACCACTTCATATCACCCAAGTTACACAACAATAATCTTAATCAAAAAAACAACTTACATGTGTATCCCAGAGTGGAGTCACTCTTATAAAATGGAGAGTTAGTTTGTCCTGTTCTAATATATCATTTCATATATAATCATTATATTTTTTTTTGCCTTTTTTCATTCATGACTCTATTCCTCTATCACTTTTTATTAGTCTATTCCATTCATTTACTGTGGTCCTGCATATGTTTCATACATCAACCATGGGGTTTGAGATATTTTTCCTGTTTTTCTTTGTCCTCTTTTTGGAGAAATTTCCAAATCGATGGTCATTAATAATTCAGTCATTTTATCAATGTTATAAATCCTATTGCTTAACGTGATCTGCTGAGTGGTTAGCAGCAGGTTAAATATGATATTTCATAAAACCTGTGATTCAGACATAGGGAAGCTGGACAAAATTGCAATTGAGCTATTTTCTTTAAAATAAATTATGTCTGGGATTCTGTTCTTTTGCTGCTATATTTTCATTAGTGCAGTTTTGTATCTTGTCTCTAATGGCTCCAAAATGTTTTTAATATTGTTGCTTCATATGTTGGACATGTTTGTGGTGGATGAGAAATATTTCTCCACCAAACTGTTCCAGAGCCTCCCAAGAAATTTATAGCCATGTCTGCTTGTTCCCAGTCATTTCGACTATGAAACATGAAGAGCTATTTCAGAATATACAGAGGAACCATTAGGTTCTCTGCTATGTCTCCTCTGAATACCCTCATATCTAAGGACTTTGCCACCAGAGGAATTGTGGAGTGAACAGTGTCTACAACATTTTCTCTTGATTCATGTTGGTTGTTTGTAGGAACTTGGTTCTCATCTCCTTCCCTTTCTCGTTTTTCTTGTGGCTATTACAGGAGCCATTTCTTGACTGTATTCATAATATCACATTTTACTTTCTTAACCTTTTTTATTGTTGTCTGGGTTCTGACAACCTCATCTCATTTTCCTATGTCTTTTGCATTACCATTGTATTGGTTCCGTTAGTCATTCTTTGTTTCTCATTATTACTTGCAACATTTGCAATGTATACTCCATTTGTCCTTTGATTGTATCCAACCTCTCATTTCTCATTTCATCTGTATCTCCTCTCCTCTTTTACCAAATTCTATTTTCTCAGAGTTTTTAATGTGATTTCTGGGATCTGTATGCCCATCCTTTTCTACACTTTTTCAATATCATTCATTATTGGCATGTTTATTTTTCTTGTGTTTTTTTTTATTTCATGAAGTAGTCTGCTTTTCTCTATCATCTTCATTTGTTCTCATGTTCCATTCCCTTATTTCTTGTTTCCAGTAATGTACTAATTTTTTTCCATGTTTCGCCCTATCTGCCTTTATTAATCTAAAATGCTTTTGATGTCTTTTATAATATATTATCTTTTTTGCTTCCTTTTCTACTTGTTTGTTTATGTTTGACCACTCTATCCACCTACAACTGACATAAAACAGTATAATTTTACATTCTTAATCTTTTTAATATTGGTACCTCAAATTTCCATATATGTATATGCACACCTGTTAATATTTTTTCTCATAATCACTATAGAACCCTAAAAAAAATTTTTTTCCTATGCATAAATTATTTTTTCTAAGATTATGCATGGAATGGCATATGTTAATATTTATATAAAATGTCTCTCATGGTCTCATGGTTGTGACTTCTATGTTGTATATAAAACCAATTACAGATAGATATACAAAAAATTGGGGTCACTCTTTTCTAGATGGCATCTATAGCTCATGACAAATAATTCAAAACCCAATATTGGCATACCATATTGTATGAAAAAAATCTTGGTAACAATCAATGTTTAATAATATGCTAACAACACCAAAAGACCAGGTAGGAAATCTCAAACAGCATGAATGGAGGCAATGACCATGATCCTAGTTTAAACCCCAATACAACTGCCTAATTTCTACTGCATAATTAACATGATTGACATCACACAGCCACTTTTTTCAAAAAGTTTTTTTCAGCTCAGGGTTCTGCATAGATTCATAATGCCTATTTATAGCCTCTAACCATCAATTTTATATTTACTACTCATATGGTCCTAACCTGCAAATAATGACAATGTATTATCAATAAAAATAATATTTATTAATTATAAAAAAAATCAAGAAGAAAATGGCTTACATATAGTTATATTATAATTAAAGATAATATATTGGTTTTGCAATTATAATCCAGACTTATGGGGATCTAAATAAATAGACATAAAGATTCTCTGTGTCCTTTAATACGTAATATATTATCATTAATAACATCAATCAATTATGGGTTTGAATTAACTATAATATAATTATTTAAGCTTAAAAATACTAGATCATTATGGTGCATGACCAATATTAAGAGATTACACAAAGCTAAACCTATTGAGTCTTAGGTGAAAGCTCAACATAAGGGAGGAATCTGGAAACATCACAGGCCTAGATCATTGTAAGGGCACAACTGGATATATGTTTAGATGGAACAACTTATTAAATAATAAATATTATTTCTTTACTTCAGCAAATATAAAAAATTATTTAGCATAATATTTTTATCAATCAAAATATATTTTAGGTTCCTTCTAGGTTAATAAAATATACAGTAACAAAAACAATGTTTGATCATGTACTAAAATAATTTTCTTGGTACCACTCTAAGTTTTATTATATGTGCATGTTCAAACTACAAAATATAAAAAAATTAAATAAAATATACAAGCATTCATAATACACTCCACATTTCTCATTTTGAAGTTTCTTTGTAAAATATGCATTATTCCAAAAATATTATTCATTTATAAAAAATCGAAAAATATCAAAAAAACATTTGAAAATATATTACAAATAGTTATGATTCCTTTATCACTTTCATCATCAGCATTAAATATTCAAGACCATTTGCATTTCCACAATTTAAAACGTATCTTGCCTTCCATTAAAACCATTCTACATTCTATGTTTATTCATTATTCTAATTTCAGAATACTCAATTCATAGATGAATTACTAATGAAATTAAGATGCAATATAATATATAGGATATGAAAAAATAACTTGAGTAAAAAAGATTCAATAGTATAACATAATTCATTAATCTAACTGAAATGCAGTATGAAATATCAGGTACAACCTAGTCTAATACTCATGGGAAATAATGTTTTGGCTCTTTGGCACTTACAGAACATTAAAATACAAACAACTAACAATGTCCATGAAAATAACATACAATAATACAGGGCTGCTTTAACTGTATTTGTATAACAACAACTATCATGTAATATAGGTTGTTTCTCCTATCTTCTTGACAGATGCTATAAATATAAATATCTAGGGGTTCATTTCCTACTCCCCTGTTCACTATCATCTAAATTTCAAATAGATTTACACAGTCTACATCGCAAAATAAACTATGCAATTTTTCCAATAATAAACAAAGCTATCATATTGATTCATCAAACTATGAAAACTTTAAGAAATGGTTTCACACACTTAAGCTTAACCACAAAGACAAATGACTTTGATAAAAATATATGATAAGTATTTATATATTTAAAATAAATATAATATGGATTTACTTAGCAAAAAATCACACAAAATTATAGTAATTAATAAAGTCATAATGAACATTGTAATATAAAACAAAATATATGCATATTTTTATTTATAGCTTATATTTCTGAATAAAAAATATATGTGTTATTAATTCACAAATCTGTATATCCATTTATTCCTGTAGCATAATATGAATATTTAAATTCCAAACAATTCTTAAAATATGTACCATATGATAATTAAAATAATTAAAATAACTTATGTGATGAAAATATTGTCACATTTTGATGTCTTCTGGTCCAATTATATAATGATATAAAAATCATAAAATTCCATTCACACAATGCTCATTATAACTTTAAAAAAATGTTTCCAAAATTTAAAAAATTGATAAATGATTTTAAAATTAAAATTATGATAGTTAAAAGTATCTCGTAATGCAACTTATGTAATATATCTTAAAGGTAAATTGTAATTCTAATATTAATATTCATCTTTTTAAAAAAAAATACATAAATAAAAACAAATAATAAAAGTTTAAGTGATATATTTCTTCTCTTCATACAAAAGTTCTGCTAATAAATTGTGGGCTCTGTGGTTTCTAGGCAACAAGTATTGTCCAAAGTTTTTTTTTTCTCATTTAACTTTCTCCACAGTGCATAAATAACAACAAAAACGTTAAATGATGACTTTTTTTAAATCTGTAAAAATCATGAAAATTATCATCCATTCTGTTGTGAAAAGGGGTTTGCATTCTTTATAACTCTTACTTTCTTCCAGGATAATAATAATTTATTCAATAATATTCTAAAATCCATTTTGTGAAATAAAATAATTTTTTCTTCATGCATGTACATATATTACAAATTGTTCAGGACAAATGCATCATCCGCGGTCATATTTATTAACATGTAATTCCAGAATAAACAGACATTTTCCCAATTAAATCTTATATTCCAATAAAGCACATAAGAAGGTAAATAAATGAATCCAGCTTATTTTATATTAAAAGGTTTTTTTTATTCTTGATGAAAGATATTTTATTCCACTAACCTTTTTTCTTCTTTTTTTTAAAAAAAAAATACATCAATTAAAATAATGGTTGGTCGTATTTTAATGTTCACTTATATTAAATAACATTCTCAACAACAATATTTTTATATAATTTATTTTTAAAATATATTGCTTAACAAGTCCAAATATAAAATTTGTTTAAAAGATAAATATATTTTAAGCTGTAATTATCCAAAATAATGTTATAAATATTATAAGGTAAGTGATATATTTTCTAGCTCATCTTCAATATCTTTTAAAATTCACAAGTAAATTGTGTTTCCATCTTTTTCAATAATTTCTATTAGAATAATGTTTTTTTTTAAGTTTTAAACTTTATAAATACAGATGTATTCATTATATGTCACACACCTCTAGATAATATTCATATACAATTTTGAAATACTTCATGTAAACAAATATTTAAATACTCATATCGCACTGGATAAACCATGCTTTCATAAACTCTTCAGCTTCCCATCTTCAATCCTCCTATGCATCAGACTACAAGTTTTTGTTTCAAGATTTACCAATGAATTTCAAACAACCTTCAGAATAGTTTAGTGATAGGAAATTTAGTGGATTTATTCGCACATGTTGTTGAACTAAATATTAATTTTCTTCATCCTTTTGACTTTTTTAAAAAATAGAAATATATTAAAAATTTAAATAATTTACTGTTAGTTTTTACTATATTACTAGCCTATAGTAATATAACTTTATACTATTTAACACAATAATATTTCTAACACAACTACTACTTTAACCAATTACACAATGTTACCTACTTTTTAAAAGATTTGATTGGATAAAAAGAATCAGACTCATTTACATATTTCCTTCTTAATTATCTTTAAAAATTAAAAATAAAATAATGAGACATCTTATAAATAATAAATATAAGAAATATTTAATACACTAAACATCACACGATCACCATCTCTTATGCTACCTCATAACTGTTATTAAACAGGCAAAAACTCTCCATAGAGTAGTGCCACCCTGTGCTAACCAGAGTAATCAATGGATGCCAGAAGGCTTGTGCATAAAATCCCTATCTTGTGCCTACTCATCCAATATCCCCAGAGTAGTTTCTGGCTTGTGGCCTTCATCAGTGAGGAGCCTTGGATCTGAGAGCATTGCACCTAGATCTTACGATCAAGCCAGAAACTAGTCTGGGGATATTGGATGAGTAGGCACTAGATAAGGATTTTATGCACAAACCTTCTGGCATCCATTGATCACTCTGGTTTACACAGGGTGGCACTACTGTATGGAGAGTTTTTGCCTGTTTAAATATTTAACACCTAGCTTATTTTATAACCAAACAAAGATATTTTAAAATAAATACATTTTATTAGTTTCTAACTAATTTATTAAATTATAAGAAAATATTTATTCTAATGTATACATTTCAGCTTACATTTATTAGCCTAAAATATCTCTAAAAATTAAATAATATTTATTTCAGATTTATTTTATCATGTACAAATGTTTCCATTGTATGAATAATTTTAGATAGCAGCTCAAAGCATTCTCTAAATTTATGCAAGCATTACACACATATTGCTATACATGTGATCTGCTGTTCCAGTCAAACATGTTGCAATGTTTTGAACATTTCTGTCTGAAATAAAAATCTAAATGAATATTTAATTACAGAATAATATATTTTTAAACAATAAATAAAAATGAAAACATTTGGTACACCATAAAATATGAAGAACTTTAATAAATAATTAAATAATTTTAACTTACTTTAAAGATTAATTTAATGATTTTAAAATATTTATTTAACAAGATATTAAACATATTTCTCAAGTATATTAACTATAAAATATTAAATTATTCTGCTGTCTTTTTTACAATTTTAACATTTAAAATACCTTTAAAATATTCTCTGACTTCCTATGTATTTATTTTAACAAGTTTTGAATCTATTTCAATATTACTATTACAATTATAACACTTATAACTATCTTCATTTAAATTTTTTAAAGAAATTGGCTTTTCTCAACATATCTGGCCTTAACAAAAGGGTACAATATAAATATATAATTTTATAGCACTTTAATTAACAATATTCTGACAAAATGAATAATAATAATAATAATAATAATAATAATAATAATAATAATAATAATAATAATAATAATAATAATAATAATAATAATAATAATAATAATAATAATAATAGCTGAAATACACAGGCTTATATATACCTGCATCTATATATGTAATAGACAGGGTATGAGCACAGACTTTCACATGACCCACCACTCTCCACACCATCTCACAGCACTGATACACCTGAACACACATATGTTGAAAAGACAAATAATCACCAATATACGTATTTCATGCTAAACCAGCAATCATCAGTTGGTCCAGATTACCATCTCTACACATATATGCTACAAGTGCTCAGATATATATTAAGATAGCAAATTCTCCCATCTGAGCACTTGTAGCATATATGTGTAGAGATGGTAATCTGGACCAACTGATGATTAGCATGAAATACGTATATTGATGATTATTTGTCTTTTCAACATATGTGTGTTCAGGTGTATCAGTGCTGTGAGATGGTGTGGAGAGTGGTGGGTCATGTGAAAGTCTGTGCTCATACCCTGTCTATTAAATAATAATAATAATAATAATAATAATAATAATAATAATAATAATAATAATAATAATAATAATAATAATAATAATAATAATAATAATAATAATAATAATAATAATAATAATAATAATAATAATAATAATAATAATAATAATAATAATAATAATAATAATAATAATAATAACAATACCCTCGTCTAAGTTTATATTTATTTTGTTATGACTCAGGCTGTTTGTTTATATTTCTCTGTCTTTAATTGCACTTCCATTAGTGTTCATTTCATAGTTACTTAACCTACTGCTGTGTATGTTTTGTTATCTTTGTTTTATTTCATTTCCAACACCTCTTGTGACATGTCTAAACCTTAAAGGTGTTGACCTGTAACTCTATGAGTCATCTTTACCCCTGTTATTCAAATAAGGCACCAATTCTTATCTCATGTAATGGCTTTTTTCATTACCAAGTTTTTCCTATTGCTTATGTATATTAACTTTAATTAACTAATTCATCTTGGTTAGCTTTTAACATTTTATCTTCCTAGTTTTGTCATTAAGTTACTTAACCTTTAATGGATAACAGTGATGTATAAATCCCCCCCCCCAATCAATTGATTCAATTAAAAAATCCAAAAGTGGGAACAATTAAAAAAAATCAGTGACACATTATTGCTGTCATTAGATGAAGAATATATGCTATGGAAGAGGTAATTGATACCTGTATGATTTAAAATTTTAAAAAAAATATTAAAGAAAGGAAGAGTAGCTGATATAAAAACTAATCATTCATACACATCAAAACAATAATCAAGTACATAAACAAATGTAAATACAGTTATATTCTCTCCCAATATTAAAAAAAATGTTTTACTATCTCTGATAGTTTTATATACTGAAACAAAACCTAAAGCAATGCTTTTAAAAGAAAATGGGAAAGACTTTTTTTAATTCAATGTTATACGGTAACTAAATCAATAATGTTGAAGTCTATCCTTTATATTATACAAACTCATAATAAATGAAACTAAATATAGGCATTTTTAATTGCAGAGAGTTATCGAACATTAGAAATTAAAAAAGTTTAATTCATGATTACTTTTGTTTAAGATTTAACAATAAAAAAATATTTACATAATATGTGATAAGGAAATTGTGTTTGGTAAATGCCATGAAATGTTTGCTAATTACAAATATTTCTTAATACAATAGAACTGGAATTGACTATGTAAATACTCCATGAGGAAAACAGGAGTAATAACAATTAAGCATGAACCCTGGATTGACAGAGGCAAAACTTGTGGCATTCTCATTCCAGTAGATTTGCTCAGTAAAATGTTGGTGGGAGATTTTAATAAACAGTAGCAATAAAAAGCTTAAGTGATGGGGAAGTGCTCTAATGTGGAACCAATGTGACCATGAGCAGTGACTGAATGAAGCCAAAGTATGCCATCAGTTGTGGAATAGAAACAAAATATTTTTGAAACTGAGGCTAAAGGAACTCCAGAAAAGAAGAAGCTGTTATATGCATCATAAGAATTGAACCATAAATAAACTATATATACTATGATGAAGTGTTTCAATAACTTTTTGCTTATTAATTATATTTCATCATTATCCAGTCCGTAGCTAAATTTTATTTATTGATTTTTTTTGCTGTATTATGAATGCCTGTATTCAGATACACAACAAGTTGGCTCAGTCACCATCTTGAATGTGTGAATAGTGAATAAGGTTAGAAAGTTAACTATGTCACTAATTCAGTCAGTAATAAAGGAAATTTGAGATTAGTATTGCAAGATATTGGCCATCATATGCCATACAGTTGGAATATTACCTTTTATTAAATGTAATTAAAAATAATAAGAGAAAGAAAACTGCTTTAATGTGTATGTTGAAATTAAAACACATTAACATTATAAATAAGTATTTTGACATATCCATACAAGTAAGAATATGTTATGAAGAAATAATTAACAAGCTGAGTGAACATTTTAACCCCAGATTATCAAGACATATTGCCAGATTAGCTTTAAGAAACAGAAAGCAATGGAAGGGAGAGTAATAAAACAGCATGGAATTGCATTAAAAGAACTGACTAAAGAGTGTGGATATATTGTATACATAGAGAAAAGTCTGTTCTGGTGCATGCCAGAGTACGGAGTCTAACAACATATGCTTTTTACACCTTTGTTTTTAGTTTTTTCTCTATTTTCCAAAAAGGTAAATTTTATTTTTCTAGGATAAAAATAAAAAAATATGATAATTTTTGTGATCAAGTAGATTGAATTTTTTTTGTCTTTTTCTAATTTTTTTGATAATTACTGGAGAAGACTTCAGCATGAAAAATATATCCATAAAAAGTTTTACTTTTTCCATTGCATTTTGAAGAAAACATTATGGGGACTTAATGGTAAGTATTTTAATTTTTCTATATTTTTTAATTATTATTTTATTATATGTTTTTTAATTATTATTTTATTATATATTTTTAATAATTGATTTTTTATTTATATATTTGCTAAAAAATGAAAAAACGCTATTGAAACTAACATAAAATAAAAGATTGTGCATATGAGACAAAAATAAATATATTCTGGAAATATATTGATCTGATTTCGATTTTTTTATAATTTTTTTGTCTAAATTTTAATAATAGTAAAAAAGAGGCAAATGCTAAAAGTAATGGTTTGACAGTATATATATATATATATATATATATATATATATATATATATATATATAAACTACAAACTTATGTACCTCAAGCTTAACTTTATAATGAATTTAGTATTTCAATCACTTTTTATTTTATTTTATTTTGTACATATAGTGACTAGTTTAGTAGAACTTTTTAATAAATTACAAACTGTATTGAAGTTCTTTATTATAATATGCAAATTATACTAATTATTGATCAATATTAACTACTTGTTATAAGGGATGTTACTAGGAATGCCTTATACATTGCAAACCCCTGTATGGAAATACATTTTAAAGTGCTACTGAAAAAATTGATAGGTACTAATGTTTTTATTCTATGAAGTGTTCAAGTGATGGATTATCTTAGGTGAGTGTTATTATATACTATTTTTTTAGAAATTTAATGATGAATCCAGATAACCTACTAACAAAAACATAATTTTAAGTCATATGCATGATAATTTAAGATTTATTAAATAATATTAAAATAATTATTAGAAATATTAACTTTTTTTTCTTTTTTCATTACTTTGAATATCAATGTCTATATTTCTTCAGTTTAATTACATTTGTTGGTGTTTAATCTTTAATCCGATGTTTATTGTGTCATTTTTTATTAACAAAACCTAAAGTTATGATAAAATTTGTGGCTTTGCATTTTTTTTAAATATTCAATATGGCTGCTTGAAAATGAAAAGGCTGAGCTGTATATTCATCCTTGAGTTTGTAGATTCTTAAGTAAAAAAAGATAAATGGCAAGAAACCAAAAGTTAGGCCAGCTATCTCCTTTTAAAAAATAAAGGAAGTATACCATATAAAAGAGAATGTATTAATTTAATGGTTATTTCATTGGTTTATTAATGATAGACTTTATTCAATAATAGTTGCTTTCTGATCATTGAAAGTAGCTGACAAGTGTTGTATTTTAAGGTTAATAAGGAAATAGTATATAACATTCCTTCACTTCTATGTAAAATGTCATTCATTTGTTCATATTATACTCTAACAACTTTAATAATATTTTTATTTCATTTGGTGAATTCATTTAGTAGTTCTTATACTGTTATTTGTACTAGTATTATGACTGGTGGTTATGTTTATCTTATATATAAATCTGGTTCTCGGTTGCCACTATATGTTTCTATGGTGGAGTTACTGTTTCCTCAATTATAAGTTTTTCTGTAACACTTCACTGCTGGAATTTCTGTCTCACTAAAATCTATATCAAAGTTAATCCTCATACCTTCTACAAAGGATTATTTCAGTTTTTTTACAACTAGTGTCATAGATCTTGACCCTTTCTGGTAATAATTGCAGCTTTATTTCAGCTTTCTCCTTGGTTCATCAAACATAACCTTTTGCACATTGGCTTCATATTCTTTGGTGATGGATTTATATTTGAGAATGGATTACTTTGTTCTTAAACTATGGCTAATTAACATTTTAGCAGCAAATCTGTAGTTAATAGTAGATGGAATTGTACTGTATATCTAAGTGCATACTCCAATCATTTGATGTATTCTCTGGAAGTTTATATTAACCTCTTGGCTCAAACATAGCTTCTCTACTGCTTTCTGGGTAAATGTTAGAGAGAATAGATACTAATTTTATGATTTGCATAGAAGTCTTTCACATGTCTGAATGACTGTAAGTTCATAAATTTTAATCAAAGAGTCAATTTTGAGTAAGGAGTTGATGTTGGGAACAATAATTAAATTTAATTATCGAGAGTATGTGTCTACAATGATAATTTTTATTACCCCATGCTCCAGCATGATCTCAGTGGATTTTTTCCAGAGTTGAGTTACCTGTGACCAAGTTTGTCTCAAATGGAGGCTGCCATATTTTGATTTGTTTTGAATTTCTTGCATAGATGTACCTGAAATTATTTAGAAGAATATATAGTAGACCACAAGACATAGAATCTACCTAACATATTCGGTCTTACTATTCCATGCTAACCATAATGCAGTTTTGTGATTTGTATGCAGTCACAGAATGATGTTTGAATTGTTTGTCTCATACATGACTGATGTTTTGACATTAATCATAACATGCATTGTATACAGTCCGATCCTACCCATATCAGTAGTAAATTGTTATGCACGAAGATGTTAAGGATAATTACTATTAACAGTGACAGTCAGTCTATAATTATTGCATTGCTACAGGACCTGTAAAACAATTTTTTATTACTTTCCTGCTTGAAAAAAAAAACAATAATATAGCAATCATTTAATAGTTTAGTAAATATTGTGTAAATGCAAGTAATTAAACTGTTTTTAAAATAATTATTTTAACATGATTGAGATTCTATTCAAAGAGGCTGCTAACAATAGCGGTTCATGGTCGAGAGGTCAGTGACTGCTGCTTTACAAGCAGTTGTCCCGGGTTAGTGGTTTCGCTTCCTGGCTGATGCTATGACCCATGAGAAAATAAACAATAGCAGTGCCAGAAACGCCATATTCTGAAACTTTCAGCAGGTTTCACTGCCCTCTGTCTCCTTTTATCAACACAATCTAAGCATAAATAGTGCAATTGAATTAATACAGGGTGTGTTTGGATTTCACTTCAGAGTAAATATGTTTTTGTTTTTATTTAGAATGAGCAGTACAATCATATTTTTGTTGTTATTAAATAAATAAATTACACTTAAATGATTTGAAATATTAAAATAATTGCCAGATGTACATAAAAGATGTGAACACTAAAAAAGCTGAATTTCTACGATTATGATATATTAAATATACATATATAATTTTGTGTGTGAATGTCAAAAACATTTATGTCAATATCATAATTATCTAGAAAAAAAAAAAAACTTCATGGGTTCTGATTTATGTAATTAATTCTTACTACTTTGTACAGGCTTAAACCTGCATTTATATATGTAATATATGCGGAGTTCGAACTCAGATTTTCACACGACCCACCACCACTCACTGTGCCATCTCATATTGCTGACCCACCTGATCACACACATGTTGAAAAAGATAAATAATCACCAATAAACATATTTCATGCTAAACCAGCAATCATCAGTTGGTCTAGATTAATATCCTCATATATATATATGTCCACAGATTTATATTAAGTATATAAAAACTTGCATTTTTGTTTATCATATATATATATTAAGATAGGCAAGCTTTATACTTTAATGGACAGGCTTCAAATTAATTTATATAAATAGTGTGTAAAATGTCTGCCCATCCCTCACATATGTATGTGTAAATGGATTATTCTCCTGTACATGAGGGTTCAGAATGACTAATATGTCAACATGGGTAGGATGACAACCTTGGCATTAACAAGGGCTTTGAACGTTCCATAATCAGATTTTCAATGAAATGGAAGGCTAAAGTGTTATGAGTTGGAATAGTTTGAAGCCTGTCCATTAAAGTATAATGATTGGCTACCTTAATATAAAGCTGAGTACTGATTATATATATATGAAGATAGTAATCTAGACCAACTGATGATTGCTGGTTTAGCATGGAATACTTATATTGGTGATTATTTATCTTTTCAACATGTGTGTGATCAGGTGGGTAAGCAATATGAGATGGCACTGAGAATGATGAGTCGTGTGAAAGTCTGAGTTCGAACCCCGTAATTAATTCTTATAAATTCACGTATAAATATTTATTACAAAAAATATAATTAAATAATAGAAGAAATATTATTTGAAATATTTATCATTGGGTGTTAGTGGTAAATATACTTAATATTTAAAAACAAGAACATTGTTTATACTGAACATAAAGTAATTAAAAGGTATTTGAATTCAGACTTCCAAACTGCTTATAGCTAACAACTCCATCTTATATAACCGATGCACATAACTATATATTTTCACAATTGTCATTGCATAAATAAAAGTAAACGTCAATCTACTCGACATATTATTTGTTAAACATCAGTTACTACAAAAATATAAAAGTCGTTAAACTTTTTAACAGTTTGTGTGTAATTGCGATATTATAAATGTTCTGTTTTGTTTTTCTTGCTAACTTTTCAGTCAGGAGTCAGTTATAAAGCATCCCTGATTTAAAATTTAACGCGCCACTATATTTTAAATATTTTACCAGGCACTAATAATCTACTCCAGACGATCGATTATTTCAAATAATAATTAAGAGGTATTTTTTATAATATATTAATTGTTCTACAAAATAGAAAAAGAATGTAGTTCTTTCTAAGTTATGCACAATACTTGAATTTGAACATAACTGTATCCAAAGATCAGCAAAGAAAAAACCAAGTCTAACAGCCTGGTTCTATTTAAAGAACGTGAGGAATGGGATCTAAAAGTGAATTTAAAGAATGTGGGGAGGAGAGGAGATATAAAGGAGAAAATACGCTACTCGATCGATGATTCCATTACTTGTATGTTTGTAGACGCTATCTGATAATAGGCATTTCCTATTTGTTCAATCCGAATGATGAGTTTATTTTTCTAACCGGTGGAATAAGTGAATTTAATTACAGCCTTTTCACTCACTCATTAAATATATTATTTAGTTTATTTTTTATTTAATAATAAATTGAAAATAATAATTTTATTTCAATTAATAAATATTGTACCTATTAATTCCAGTCTATTTAAATTTATGCAAATTTAAAATTATTTAAAACTACCATTTTCTTTTTATAAACGAGGTTTTGTCTTTTTCAGTCTCTAAACAATAAAACAAATTGATGTTGATAAAATTGTCTTGAACAACTTAAGATAAAATGAATCCAGATAAACCCAGCGATCCTTTCTTACTCCTGTATAAACTTTATAAAGAATATGAAGTGCACACCGGTACGTTCTACGAAACTGTTACATATTTTTACGGTCTGTCGGCCATGTATCCAGAGAAGAAACCACTAATTGTTGGATTTTATGCATTTATGATGTCAATTCATACTATCTATAACATGGAGAGATTCTATAAGGTTATCAACGAAGCTCCACGATGGTTGAACGAACAAATACATAAATACCAGTATGATATGATGAGAGCTAACTATCTACGTCAGAATTAGTCTAAACAAAGAAATATCTAAAAATGAAGAAGAAGAAATGCAGAACTGCAATCAATAAACTGATTTAAGAAATATATAAAGAAATTTAATTTTATAAGATTTGCTTTACATATTATTATTGCTAATGTTGTTGTTGTTTTTTTTTTGTTTTTTTTGTAAAACGATGTCTTTAAATTAAAGATTATTATAACTTATATTAATAAACTAAAACCTTGTTTTGCTACCTTTTGTTCATTTTATTATTAAGTAAACCTGATGTTTTAAAAAATTACTAATTGTCATTTCTGAAAATAATCAATTGTATACAGTGATTGATTATATGCCATGTTTTATAATTTTTTTAACACGTGGTTTTGATAAATATATCTTAGTTATGGATTTGGTCAAATACAAAATTGCATTGTTTCTATAAAGTATTTAATTGCATTGATGACATGGTTAATAATTATTCGAAGCTATTTTATTTATCTTTAACGTATGGAACACATGCATCGGAATTCACTCATTTAAGACTTAGTGCGAACCTGATTTAATAAATCATCCTAATTGATAATTAATTTTAACTATTTGTTTTATATTCAATCGATGAGTGATCGTAAATATGTTTTCTGTAAGAGGTGAACTTGGTTAGGGTATTCATGTGTTTTTCAATAATATTCCATAATTGAAATAACAAAAAAAAAAAAAATGATGATTAAAATGAAAAATATTTTATGGACACAAATTATAAAATAAACGGGAAAATACCTATTTTGGATAGGATTAAATGATGTACGATTTGAGGGAAATCTTGAAGATTTTTATTTCAATTAAGTTTAATGAAGTAGTGGTGTTATTATTTAACATAATTGATTATACTCATCAAATAGATTATATAAGACATGGCAAAAGCAAAACAAGTAACATTTATAGTATTCTTAGTGAGTCCAATAGAGAGCTAAGGTTTGTTTTACCATAAGAATTATGAAAATCTTAGTCTTAATAAATGTTTTATAAATTAATCTAAAAAATGTCACATGTATTAAATATATAATTGAATAAAATACATTAAAACGGATGTGGTTTTTTTATTAAAACAAATTATATATATATATGATCACTAGATGGAGCTTTACCAATAACTCCAAACAAGCTTTGTTTACATAAGCGCTGAAAGAATTCTATCTCTTTCGGTGCTTATGTAAACAAAGCTTGTTTGGAGCTATTGGGAAAGCTCCATCTAGTGATCATAAAATGCAAGCTTAAAGGCAAGTTATTAAATTTGTAACTTGTTTTAATTATCTTATATATATCTGAAAATATTCATTGTGTGGTTTTATCCATTTATAATTAATCAGAGAGAATTTCACCTAGAATCTTAGCTTAAAAAAAGTCTATTTTTCAGTCCACGAAATAAAATGAAATTGTCAGGCTGATTCTATTCAAAAGAAAGAATACTGTCAGCCTGACAGTTTCACTTTAACTCTTGTCTTAGGTAAATTGGCTTTCATTAGCTACTGCTCTAGGTCAAGGGTTTCTAATTGAGTAAATGTAATAGAAAAAACTAAACACATTCAGTATGTTTCTATATAAAATGTCCATTAAAGAATGATTGTTTATAATATATGAATTTTTTTTAAATTATGTTTTATTATATCAGAAACATTATTGTGGTTGATTTTAATGACATGCTATATTGGGTAACCCATTCACTTTGAAGCTGACAGATTGACTTTATAAAGTGAAATTGTTTTGTGTAATGTTCTAAAGAGAAAATATAAGATCGCTAGTATACACTTTTTAAAGAACATGTTAATGATAGATTAGCTTTAAAAGTGTTTACATTATATTTAAATTTAGAACGCCTTGGAATACTATATTAACTAACCCCAAATACAGAATTGTTTTCATAACACAAATATTTTCAAATTATTATACTGAATAGTTGTTTCTCATCAAAAATAATTCATATTACAAAATGAGCATAGCATCAGAAACTCAAGAAGTATTGGAGAAAACTGCAAGAGTGTTTAGACAAAATATATTATTCAATGGTTGATTTTATTATACGTCTCTAAAAAGTTTATGCCCTTCTGAAATTACTTAACACTTTACCAATTTTAGTGTTACTTTTGCTAATTACACTTCAAGCTATTTTAAATATAAACATGTGTATAACCTTCCTGCTATTATTTTGTTTTCTATTTAAAGTAGCCCCCGTGATATCTACTATAATTGGAAACAAAATGTCACTCACAGTGAGTATGAATAATAAGATATGTACTTTTATAAACTTTGATACCAAAAAAATATTTTTTATTTTACTGAACTTTAAGTGTACATCACTTCCACAAGTACACATAAATAAATCATATTTGGGATTAAACCATCTGATACTTTGTATGAATTGTGGGATGTTTTGGACCAAATAACATCCATCGTTATCCAAGTCAGGTTGTTAAAGAAAAATCATTAGATCTCAAGAAGTAACGGGACTGAGACAGGGCCTGAAGTAGAGAAAAATCATTCTTATATATATTTGATAGTTGATTATTCAGAATGGGGATTAAGAAAATGTTTATTTCATTAATTGATATCAAGGTAATTTTAGAGAAAAGAGTTAAAAAAACCTGATTGACAGGTCTGGAACATGTTGTGCTTCATAAGCATTGGTATTGTAAAATTTCGATGGACACCATCATGGTTCTCAAATCATAATTTTCCATATTAGCAAGAATTTTAGCATTACGAAAAAAATTCGGTGGACACCAGTTTTCAAAAAATGTAAAGCAAAAGCCGATGTATTTAACTTTAGATTAAAGACATTTTTAAGCTCCTTAGTGCTGGCAATGATTCATCTCATGGATTGACCTATATTGCTTTCTCTCTTTCATTCGTTCTTCTCAAGTCAAATTGGAATCAATTAATCTGAAAAAAAATAAACATTTTGTTAATTAAGTATTCTGAATAATCAAGTAGCATATATATATATATATATGTTAAAACGATATATATATATAATTCTTTAAAATGAAATATATTCAATTTATAGACAACTAAATACTTAAAATATATAAATAATAAATTTATTAATATCTAATCGATTTTCGTTCAAAAAATGAACCGTATCAAGATATTATAACAATTGAAAAAATTCACGTGATTTACATATCATATACAGGTCAAACTTAACAATAAAGATATTTTTAAATTTTCCAATTTTTATTTAATGACTATTTTCCACCTAACTTAACCGACTCTTGTACTAAATTCATACATTTCTCTTTATTTTCATGTATATACAATGTTTCATATACTTTTCTTTCTTTATAATTTTTACAATATTTGATGACTTCAATACTTTCTTCACAATTCATAATGTGTCCTGTTTCTAAAAATGGCAAAATGGACCTGATTTAATGTCTTTTCTATTTATAGCTCTGTCATGCTCTCTACCCCTTTCTATTTTACTTTTTGCTGACTGACCTATGTATATCATCTTGCATATTTTACAAATAATATTATATAAATATTCCTATCCTATCATTCTTATCATTCTTTATTTTAGAATTACTTACTAGTTTTTTTAAAGATGTACTATTTTTCCATCCAATAGCTATATTAAGATTTATTTTTTTCTTTTCTATCATTTAGAATTTCATATACATCCTTAGAATATGGAATAGAAATCCATTTCTTATTTTTTTCTTTCAATTTTATTGCTAACTTTTTTATACCTATTTTTATTTATTAAAATATTTTTTACAATTTTACTATTACATCCATATTCAATGTATTCATCTTGGATTTTCAATTTTTGCTCCATTGCATCTTTATTATTTAATGTAAGCCTATCATTTTTTCGTTTAACCCTATTAGTACCCCCATTTTTTGACACCAATGTTGATAAGATTCTGGATGTATCATTCCTCTGACATTTTTATTTTTTATGCAGTGCTTTATATTAATCATTCCATTTTCATCCTTTTTTATTAATAAATCTAAATATTTTATTCCTTCTTCATTATTTTCTATAGTAAATTTAATATTAAACATATTTTTATTAAGCTCATTAAAAGCTTTCATTATGCTTCTTCCATTTCCTACAACTAAAATATCATCCACATACCTAAAATACATTATAATTTCTCCATTTTCAATATACTTATCAATTATTTTCTGCTCAACCCATTGATGCCATAATTCCACTTATCGAAGGGCCCATTATCCATCCTTTTTCAATACTCCAAAATTCATTATTATATTTAACTTATAAAGTTTCATTAATCATGATTAAAACATCTTCTATTATTTGTATCTATTCTTTTGAAATTATCTTCTCATCTTTGACGTTTCTAACTACAATGTTAATACTTTCTATCCTAGAAACACTTTGATACATTTTTTCTATATCAAATGATGCTACATTACCATTTCTATTTAATTTAACTGTATTCAAACTTTTTAGTACTTCCTCAGAATTTTTCACACAATACTTTCCATAACCCATACATCCGCAAGTTTTCTATATATAAGATTACAAAGAATGAGAGAAACTAAATAGATTGATAATAATGAATATAAGTTATTATATCCAACAGCGTTTGAACATCCTATGGTATTTGGAAATATAAAAACTCATAAAGAAAATATGCCTGTACGATTAATATTGGATTTTAATGATTATATATTAAGAGAAATGTGTAATCTTATATATAGAAAACTTGCAGATGGTATGGGTTATGGAAAGTATTGTGTGAAAAATTCTGAGAAAGTACTAAAAATTTGAATACAGTTAAATTAAATAGAAATGGTAATGTAGCATCATTTGATATAGAAAAAATGTATCAAAGTGTTTCTAGGATAGAAAGTATTAACATTGTAGTTAGAAACGTCAAAGATGAGAAGATAATTTCAAAAGAATAGATACAAATAATAGAAGATGTTTTAATCATGATTAATGAAACTTTATATGTTAAATATAATAATGAATTTTGGAGTATTGAAAAAGTATGGATAATGGGCTGTTCGATAAGTGGAATAATGGCATCAACTATGGTTGATTGGGTTGAGCAGAAAATAATTGATAACTATATTGAAAATGGAGAAATTATAATGTATTTTAGGTATGTGGATGATATTTTAGTTGTAGGAAATGGAAGAAGCATAATGAAAGCTTTTAATGAGCTTAATAAAAATATGTTTAATATTAAATTTACTATAGAAAATAATGAAGAAGGAATAAAATATTTAGATTTATTAATAAAAAAGAATGAAAATGGAATGATTAATATAAAGCACTACATAAAAAATAAAAATGTTAGAGGAATGATACATCCAGAATCTTATCAACCTTGGTGTCAAAAAATGGGGGTACTAATAGGGTTAAAAGAAAAAAATGATAGGCTTACAGTAAATGATAAAGATGCAATGGAGTAAAAATTGAAAATCCAAGATGAATACATTGAATATGGATATAATCATAAAATTGTAAAAAATATTTTAATAAATAAAAATAGATATAAAAAAGTAAGCAATAAAATTGAATGAAAAAATAAGAAATGGATTTCTATTCCATATTCTAAGGATGTATATGAAATTCTAAATGATAGAAAAAAAAAAAATCTTAATATAGGTATTGGATGGAAAAATAGTAAATCTTTAAAAAAACTAGTAAGTAATTTAAAATAAGGAATGATAAGAATGATAGGATAGAAATAGAATATAAAATTATTGTAAAACATGCAAGATGATATACATAGGTCAGTCAGCAAAAAGTAAAATAGAAAGGGGTAAGGAGTATGACAGAGCTATAAATAGAAAAGATATTAAATCAAGTCCATTTTGCCATTTTTTAGAAACAGGACACATTATGAATTGTGAAGAAAGTATTGAAGTCATCAAATATTGTAAAAATTATAAAGAAAGAAAAGTATATGAAACATTGTATATACATGAAAATAAAGAGAAATGTATGAATTTAGTACAAGGGTAGGTTAAGTTAGGTCGAAAATAGTCATTAAATAAAAATTGGAAAATTTAAAAACATCTTTATTGTTAAGTTTGACCTGTATATGATACGTAAATCACGTGAATTTTTTCAATTGTTATAATATCTTGATATGGTTCATTTTTTGAATGAAAATCGATTAGATATTAATAAATTTATTATTTATATATTTTAAGTATTTAGTTGTCTATAAATTGAATATATTTTATTTTAAAGAATAATATATTAGAAAGACAACATAATGGTTTTGTAATGCCATCATTGTGAAATATATATATATATATACATAATGAAGCAGTCAATCTTAAATATATATATATATATACATAATGAAGCAGTCAATCTTAGCTTAAATTTGAGCTTCATAGTTCCATCTACTAACCTGTGTTTAAACCCTATATCTCATCCTGCTCCTTTTCTCATGTATGTATATTTTATGTATACATTTGAGATGCGCACCTGCACTATAAAATTTTAACTTTTAAATTAACATTTTTATTATTATTAATTTTATGATTATTAATTCTTTTTATTAAAATACATAGGTGCGGCTCAAATATATATATATATATATATAGGAGCAAAATACTAACAAAATATTGATTTTTTTTTGTAAATATTTTAATATATTGTCATTTGTACAACTTTTTCTTTTTAAAGTATTTTTTCTTTTAAACTGTATATTTTGTAAAATCCAATATGGAATATGCTACAGTTGATTGTCTAAAAATAATTGAAGGGTTTGAAGCACTATTGTTTTAATCTGGGATAGGTATTTTAATTAAAGTTTTACTTAAAATAAAAAGGGATTAAGATTAAAAATACATTTGTTATAAACATGTTGTCAAATCTATTCCTAATCTGGAAATAGATTTGAATTTATTTTTGGACGTTATCTTACTGTGGCATCTTCAAAAACAATCGATAAAGAAAAAGTATAAAATGGCTGAATTTTGAGTCACAGATTAGATGAGCTATTGTTGAGAGAACTGATTGCTGCTAGACACCACGCTGTTTTGAAATCTAAAATTATGTAGTAAAAAGCTTTTCCTGACCCTTGTGGGTCATCTTCCACTGCTGTTATATTATGCTCCCATAGTAATGAAGTAAGAGCCCGACTGAAAAATTTTAGAATGCTAATAGATGCTTGTTGCCACCGAAGAACTTTCATTTCAATGGCCGTGCACATGCAATATTTTAAATTGGACTCTTAAAATTACCAGGTAACATTTCAAGCCATCACCTCAAACTAAATTTAGCCTAACTCATCTATGAAGATTTCTTTTAATGTGTTATTTAACTTTACCTTTTTTTAAATATGTAAATGTAATTTGCTCTTAAATGATTTTCATAAATTTAATCCTATCTTATATGCTCTAACTTTCTTTAACTTTGGTGTGGTTAATCATTTATTTACAGTTATTTATTACATGATTTTATTTATCTATTTTAGTTATTAATATGCCAATCTTAATGCAATCTGACTAGTCAAATTTCCAAAATCTTTTCTGTCTTTTAAGTAAACCTTCATGAATTAAGGTTTTTAACGTCCATTTAAAACAATGCATTATTAATTAATACACTCGCCAGATTGTTTTATGAGTCAACATTTTATTTATGTTTTAGTATAAAATATAATTGTTTAACTCTGGATTTTCTACCTGGGGTGAATCCAGAACACAAGCTAATTAATGATTTTAAATCTTTTTTAATGTTTTTTTTAAATTCTGAAAGAGTGACCCAATAGTTATTTTTTATAACTGCCAGTCTTCTTATTTTTACATACTCTTAAAATATCAAATAAAGTACTTATATATTTCATTTATTGTAGAATCAACGAAGGTGGGATTGATTTATTTTAAATAACAGAAAGGGAAGGGGGTAAATCTTAATGTTACTTTTGCTAAATAAAATCTTCAAGTATATTTTAAATAAATGAAATGTAAATCTCTCTCTCTCTCTCTCTCTCTCTCTCTCTCTATATATATATATATATATATATATATATAAATGCATAGCATATTATTTGTCTAAATTATAGTACTCAAACAAGGGTCATTTATTTTAAAGCAGTAACATTTATTCAATGTCGTTAGTGACATTTATCATTACTGCGTTACTGACATTTAGTCTATCTTCATATAGAGATATATTACATGCTTCTAGTCTTAATCTGGGGGTTGTGACAAGTTTGAACCCATAGATTTCTTTTCACGCCTTCGTATAAAAATGCCTCTGGCAGTGATCCCTAAGTCTGCATATTCTTTCTTCATATAAAAGGCCACTGCGGTGATCCCTAAGTCTGGCACATGCTATGCCCATTCATTTCTTCATATAAAAAGGCCTCTGGTGGTGATCCCTAAGTCTGGCACATGCTATGCCCATCCACTTCATCTTTCATCCAGAAGCACAAATTTTCCTGTTATTTCTTGGTTATAATGTCAGCACCACAAACTTCTTCGTATATTTATTTCTTTTGCTTCATGACCCAGTTTTAATGCTCTAATATTAGAATTGCACTCTGCTTAAAATATGTATAAATTCCAACTACTTCTGTTTTATTAATTAAACTTATTTCAGTCTTATACAACCCCACTGTCGTAACATATTTCTGTATTTAAGAGTATCTATATGCCTTGGGGAAAAATAAAGCGTTATTCTTGTAAATGTTAATGAAAATAATTTTCAATAAATTGTCAAATGTATTTTATGTATTTTCATGACCATAATGGCAGGAAAATAGTTTGTATTTTCATCTATAATGAAACTCAGAATGCTCACTTAAATCGTATGTCAGTCACCACATTTCAGAACCATAACCCAAAGAGTTAATAGCAATTTTATGTAACTTCTTTCTAATAACTGATTGGCATCTTAATATTAGAGCCACGAAAGATGTGTGCTTATTTATAATATATATTTTTTAGCTAATAAAGAGCATATGAGAAATAATAGCGTGAATGACACTATGTAATTCTCTATCGCTTAGTAGAGTGCTTGCTCATTCACGCACACACTAATGTATATATTTAATTTATAAATGTATAATAATTTGTCAGTATTTTAAACTATATTTTTATTGTCTAACTTATTTGAGTAGTTCAAATTCTTTTTCCTCCACTTCCACATGTTACAGCCATGGTTATATATATTTTAGTGTAGTCACAGTTAATAGATGTCTCATTTCATTGCTAGTTGGCCAGATTTAAAATTAATTCTCATGTGCCATCATTGTTATGTTATCCATTAGGTGTTTGATCTGGGGCTTAGATGGTGGGTTTGAATCCAGGCTTGTCCCTGACCTAAATCTTGAGCTTGACTGGGTTTGAAGTACATTTTGTGAGTTTCAGCTGATGTTACATGGATCAACATGTTTTGACCAGTACATAGGATTTTTTTTTTCCGGGATTTAAAAAAAAAAAAAAACAACAACAAGCATATTAAGTTTATCAGTCATTGTATTAACAAAGCCTATTTAATTAAGGTTTAGATTAACAAAAATGTAGATTTTATTCAGAAAAATTTTAGGAATTTGGTACAATGACTTTCAAACTGATATTTGACATAAACTTAAATAGAAATTTACAAAATATTTCTTACAAATATTACATTGTTTAAATAATTGATTAAAAGATAAATATAAAATAAATAAACTAATATAAAAAGGTTAATTTTAATTATAAAATAAGATTAATGAAATATAAAAGATTATAATATTGATTAAAATATACTACTACCTATTATGAGATGGGTGTCAGTTAATATAAGATTGGGTTCAAACTGAAACTAGTGCTAATGATCTGACTGTATAACTGCCTGCTTCAAGCCATGGAATGCCTACCAATTGATTCTGAGGTAATGTCCAATTCACCGCAAGTCATTGATTCTATTTTACTTGTTTTCCAAATAAATATTAATCTATATTTTATATATCTGTGTAATGTTTATACAGCGTGGTTTAAAATGCGTCTTTTAATTTTTCTCTTAAATTTAAAATATCAATTCTTCTAAATATCTCATATTATTTTGATGTGGCAAATTTAAATTAATTTTTGTTGGTTTATTTATAATATTGACTTACTAAAATTGCCAAGTACAAAATTCAATGAGCTATTAACTTTAAATTCTCTCCCTGTTATTTTTTTCCAGTCAAAATCATTACAGGGGACTTATTTCCCAAAATTAATTAATAGAAAGCTTGTTTAGTTTTGTACATCATATTATAAATCTATTTTTAAATGATTAAAATGATTTTAAAAGTTATGTGTCTTATTATTACCTCCAATTTAAAATTGCCCTCGTAATTAAATCAGTTAGTTAAATCTATTACGATTTCTGTAAAACAAATGTCTTAAAATAATCGTTCAAAGCATTTTAACCATATACATTTCATACATATAAATTTTATTTGTCAAACAAATAGTAATAAATTTGATGTATAATTTATTAAGCTTTATATTGTCAAACTTCACCAGAAGTGAGTTTGATATTTAATGCCCCATCTATGTTAATTAAAAGACAGTCTTATTTTGTAATCTTTGATAAACTATTTGATAGCTCACTAATAAATGAAATATTTGGAAAGTATGGAAAACAATTTATATTTTAATTTTAATTTTTGTCTTCCCTTTTTATATTATATTTTATGATTCATTCATTAGTGACCTAAGGTCTCTGGGGACTTTCTATTACATCAGGGAGCTGATTATTTTAATCAGAAATTCATTGATTATTTTCATTAGTGATACTCTATCTATATATCTGAGGCATTATGTATTTTATAGTTACAACCATTTTTTTATTATTGTTATTCTTGCTTTGCTACTTATTCCTCAGGACCTTCAGAAGTTTAAATATGACCAGTCCAATCTTTCACACTCCCTCAAAGTAGACGTAGTTTATACCAAGGGTTCCTTTCGGGCATTGCCACTAAAATGTGTATGGGAAAGCCAGCACATCACATTTATTATTATTATTCAGAGACATGCTTTGGCTGGAGGGCCAACATTTCTTTTATCTACCTGTACATATCAGGAATTTCTTTTTAGCAAAGTCACCCAGAGGTTCGTAACAGACCTCATTTATTCTTTGGTTGTAATCTATAATATACTGCCTTTATCATTATATATATATATATATATATATATATATATATATATATATATATATATATATATATATTTGCAAACCTGAAATGCTCTTTGCCGTGATGGCATGTCCTTCCCAGACCAATTTCATTAATTAATTAAATCTGACTGTATAATTGTCAATTATTTATTTAAGAACTATTTTGCTTCACACTCATTATATACAAATGATTTTAAATGTAATAGTGTTTTAAATGACCATCTTTCATGTCTTGTAATATATATATATATATATAAAATAGATTTATTTATAATCTTTTAAAGAGGGCTAAAAATATTTTATTGCTGATTGGTTCTTGGCAGACCAATTAACAAACTTTTAGTTTGTTATTAAAAGCCTTGCATTTAGCTGTATCAAAAATGAATTCAAGAAAATAACCAAGTTGTATAAACAAAGACTTAACTTATTTTGTAACTCAATTTCTTAATAAATTCCTATAATATTATTCCTTTAAATAAACTTAGTTTGTCATCACTCCTAATCTCTAAGGTTAATTATTCTATTTATTTATAATATGTCTTTGATTTCAATTCACTTTTTTGTAATGTTGCCATAAAGAATTATCATTATTATGGTTCAAACCATTAGTAATCGATATCCAATCACCTCTGTACCATTCTGCAATTCACTAAATCAAATTTCTTATATAAACCCATTATTATTTTGAGTCTCTTTGTGAACCATGACCTCCAGCTGGGATGGAATAAAAACAAGTACTGCTCATGTTATCACAAACATTATCTATTAGTCAGAGCGGCAATAGTTCACGCAAATAGATTAGGATTCACTTTGTCCTGACATCTTGTATATGGTTGGATTCAATGTACTTTTGCTTGGATTATTGGTCTTGTTGAATGAATATACGAATTTTGACCTGCACAGAGGCTGTGTTTTTTTACAGGTTTTGGCATCCAACTCAGGCACGAATACATGATGTGAAAAGATCGGTGTTGCTCCCAGGAGCTCTGTTTCCAACAACTCATCAATGCCTTTCCAGTGCTTTCAACATCTAGCCAGAGACTGTACTGTGTCAATGAAGCCTGAAATGATCTGACTGTATAACTGCCTGTTTCAAGCCATGAAACATCTCCCAATGGATATATTGTTATAACCTCCAATTTGCCACAAGCCACTGATTCTATTTTACTTGTTTTCTAAATCACTGTTAATTTATATTTTATATTTCTGTGTAATGTTTATACAACTTAATTTTAAAATGCATCTTTTAATTTTTCTCTTAAATTTAAAATATAAATCCTTCTAAAAATCTCATATTATTTTGATGCGGCAAATTTAAATTAATTTTTGTTGGTTTATTTATAATATTGACTTACTGAAATTGCCAAGTATAGAACTCAATGAGAAACTAGCTTTAAAACCTCCCTCTCATTTTCTCCATTTAAAAATCATTACCGGAGGCTTATTTTTCTTAAATTAATTAATAGAAAAGCTTGTTTAGTTTTGTACCTTTTATATTATAAATTTGTTTTAAATGATAGAAATTATTTTAAAAAGTAGATGTGTTATTATTACCTCCAATTTAAAATTGTCCCCGTAATTTTTTTTGAAAGAATAAAGAATTTTAGTAAATCAGTTAAGTGAATCTATTATGATTTCTGTAAAACAAATGTCTTGAAAGAAAATCATTGAAAGCATTTTATCAGTACATGTTTCATACATATATATTTTATTTGTCAAAAAAATAGTAAAAATTTAATGTATAATTTGTTACGCTGTATATTGTCAAATTTCACCATAAGTGAGTTTGATATCCAATGCTCTGTCTATGTTAGTTAAAAGACAGTCTTATTTTGTAATTACCAATGATAAACTATATTCAATAACTTTTTAATAAATGAAATATTTGGAAAGTGTAAAAAATAATTTATATTTTAGTTTTAATTTTTGCCTTTATTTTTATAATATAATTTATGATTCTTCATTGATGGCCTAAGGTTTCTGGGACTTTCTATCATGTCAGGGAGCCAATTATTTTAATCAGAAATTAAGTTATTAATTTTGTTAGTAATACACTATCTATCTATATATGTCTAGGGCATTATGTATTTATAGCTACAACCATTCATTTATTATTATTATTATTACTTTGCTTTGCTAATTACCTCTTAGGACCTTTGGAAGTTTAAATATGACCAGTCCAATCTTTCACTTTCCCTCAAAGTAGATATAGTTCATACCAAGGGATTCTTTTCCAGGCATTGCCATTAAGATGTGTATATGGGAAGTCCAGCACATCAAATCTATTATTATGATTATTTATAAACATGTTCTGGCTGGAGGGCCAGCATTTCTCATCATCTACCTGTATATATCAGGGATTTCTTTTAGTAAAGCCACCCAGAAGTTCATAACAGACCTCATTTATTTTTGTTGTAATCTATAATAGCATACTGCCTTCATCATCATTTTATATCTTTATTTAGCAAGCCTGATATGCTCTCTGCCATGATGGCGCATCTTTCACAAACCAATCCCATTAATTAGTTAAATATAATTATCTAATTTATTTAAAATGAACTATCTTGCTTTCCACACTCATTATAGAAAACTGATTTAAATGTAATAGTGTTTTAAATGCACATCTTTCATACCTTGTAATATATATATATATATATATATATATTATAAATAAATCTATTATATATATATATATATATATATATATAATAGATTTATTTATAATCTTTTAAAGAGGGCTAATAATATTTTATTGCTGATTGGTTCTTGGCAGACCAATTAACAAACTTTTACTTTGTTATTAAATGCCTTGCATTTAGCCACATCAAAAATGAATTCAAGAAAATAACCAAGTTGTATAAACAAAGACTTAACTTATTTTGTAACTCAATTTCTTAATAAATTCCTGTAATATTATTCCTTTAAATAAGCTTAGTTTGTCATCACTCCCAATCTCTAAGGTTAATTACTCTATTTACTTATAATATTTCTTTGATTTAAATTCACTTCTTCGTAATGTTGCCATAAAGAATTATCATTATTATGGTTCAAACCATTAGTAATTGATATCCAATCACCTTTGTACTGTTCCACAATTCACTAAATCAAATTTCTTATATAAACCCATTATTATTTTGAGTATTTTTGTGAACCATGACCTCCAGCTGAGACAGAATAAAAACAAACACTGCTCATGTTATTACAAATGTTATCCATTAGTCAGAAAGGCAATAGTTCAGGCAAATAGGTTAGGGTTCACCCTTGCCTTGACATCTGTATCTTGTGCATGGTTGGATTCAAGATATTTTTGCTTGGATTATTGGTCTTGTTAAATGAATACATGAGTTTGACTGGCACAATATATATATTCTTTACTTCATGATCAATTTTAATCTCTGTATTACATGAAATCCAACAGCTTTTCTTTCAGAACTGGACCTTGATAGTGATGAATATTATTTCATCAAAATGATTGAGCATTCATACAAAGTAACACATTTTTAATACCAAAAATACTTTGGTAACATCATATAATCACAAAAACATTAAATGACAGACACACACACACACTCATATATATATATATATTATAACGATCGAAATGAAAGTGAAAATCGAATCTAACTGCAAAAACAATATCTGCAGTTACCAGTGCGCCATCTAGGCATTTAAACCTAGAAAAAATTATAAAGTAGGCAGATACGCGCTGTTAAGATTCCACTTTATTTAAATATTCCGATCATTAGCCCAAGTCACTAGCTCAGTGGAGACGCAGAGATAAAAATCTATATCTTAATTTATATCTTAAATATCAATAAATAAAAGCCACTGCCAGAAATTAACACATAAAAATATTTATTTATGCACATATAAAATAACATTTAAATTTTGAGGAATAAATTCAACATTTTAGATTTTTCTATTAATCTTTTAATTTTACATTTAACTAAGTTTCAATGAGTTTAATATTTTATTTAGATAGTCAAATATGAATAGACTACATAGATCTGCATTTGAAAAGAAAATATTCTTCCCTGATTTAACCTTAGGCAACAAATTTCGCAATCAAACTGGTACCAATTCATCTGATACATTCATGTATTCAATGTAGCATGATACGACAACACAAAATACTATACTGTGAGGAATGTACATCTGATCAGTAAGTAGATTAGAGAAGACATTGTCTCTCCACCAACAGGAATGTGACATCTGTTGGCGAGTAGAACAATAAACATAAAACTCCATAGGAATGGACTGCAGTCCTTTGCCATCTTACCAATCCATCCATAGGCAAACAGAAGGTGTGTGGCATATATCTATAATCCTGCCCATAGCGGACCTCATACTACATCTACAATTACACAAATATATCCAATCCATTGAACCAATTCAACTACGAAATGAATAACCTAAGATTACCCTCCCTTAATATAACTTTACAAAACTATATAGCCATTCACACCTGACTTAAATTTAACATTTAAATACGTTCGCACAGATTTGTTTAAAAATGTTGGGTATAGATCGATTACATAGATTCCACGGTCAAAAACATTTCAAAATAAACATAAACGATCAAAATACAAAATTATTGATACCGACAATCGCAGAGGGAAATTTATAAGTAACTCAATAGTATTCACCATAAGATACTTGCATTGTCACCAATAACTTAAAAGACATCTGAATAAATACATTTTAGATACTGTACGGTATCTTTATTTATCGAATGTCTATATTTTGATCAAATATGAAAACCAAAATATAATTAACCGCAAACGAATCCATGCAAGCATATATAAACAACTTAAATTTCATGCATTTAAATAATCTTTACAATAAGAAAAAAAAAGGAAATGATGTTTATCAATCGGAAAACATATAAAATTAAACATTATTAATTTGATTTAAAAACTTACAAGAGTCAGATAAGAGTCCGTTTTAACATTTAAGTTGGCTTGTTTATCAATTTGTAAAACTTGACGAAAGTTCTTAATTGATTTTAATAATTGTTCATTTCATATAGCTTATGGTAGAAGAGTCCAGGTTTCTGCTTTTAATTCCCACGATGCCTCCATTGGAAGATAATGTTCTGGAGATAGCAATAGCTGGTTCAAGGTATCACAGTCTTTTCATTTTTCTTTTTAAATAGAGAGTGTGGTATGTGCGTCCTGCCACATCTCTCAAACACACAACGCTGGAACTGCCCGAAAAAAACTGTATTTCCCTTTTTATATTATCCACACGGATTCAATCAACAAAATGTCACTAATCCATCACTTTCATTAGGGTCTGAGCCAAGGCTTAGTGCTTCCATTGGTCAAACTAATTTTTCTTTATTCTCTTATCCAATTTTCATCTCATCATTTTAATTATACAAGAGCCCAAGGCTAGCTTGCTTTTCAAACCATTTATAAACAATCATTTCCATTTACAGATTACAAGAATTAATTAATACCTGTTTTTGTTTTTAAATCTTGTACTTTTTTTTTTTATAAAAAAGTATGTTCAAATACTTATTTATTTGTTTTTTTAAAAAAAAATATTTTTAAAGTTTGGCATCTGTGCGAATGTATATACGTTTAACAATATTTTAATTTTAGCGTTTAGTTTTTTACTTTTATTTGCGAACTTTTATTAAGTTTTTATTTTAAATTAATGTAACGACATATTTATATATCATTACAATATATATATATATAAACAAGTCATAAATTTCAGTAACTTGCTTTTAAGCTTGCATTTTATGATCATTAGATGGAGCTTATCAACAGCTTTAATCAAACTTTTATTTTATAAGTGCCGAAAGAAAAAAAATTCAAAAGCTCTATTGGGGTCCCTATTTCACTCCTTGAGTTTTCATCTGTTTTAATCCATTTTAATGAATTTTTAGATGTCAAGATAACTAGAAACAAAGATAAACTGGATTACTATATGACCATGAAACCAATAGCAAAAAGTAGATATATACCATATAAATCAAAAGTACCAATGTCATATAAAATGGTAGGTTTAAAGTCATTTTTACTTAGAAATGATAATCATTGCAAATACTCATCTGATAAAAACAAAAATATTGAAATTTATTATAATAAATTGTTAAATGTTGGATATAGTTATGATTATGTTTATTATACTATTAAAAATTTTAATTCTAAATATAAAATAGTATTAATAATAATGTTAATTTTTCTGATAAAAAAAATTTGGATATCAATACAATATATTTCGAATCAACAGGCAAATTTCATTAAAAAAAATTATAAAGATATATGTGATATTGCATTTTATGCACCACCTGTGTTAAATAAATTGATGAATAATTCAAAATATAAAACCTTATTGACAAATAAAATTTGTATTATTTACAAATGGACATGTAGGTGTGGCAGTGTATATATAGGTGAGTCGAGATGCACATTGGAAAAAAGAACAAAATAGCACTTGTTATTAAAAAGAGTTCAAAATATAAAACAAAATTATAAAACTAATGATGATCTATTGGCTTCCATCTTTTATGACCATAGTAATCATGTATATATGGTTTTTATTTTAATTATAGTGATGTAAGAATATTGGAAATTGAAAGAAATAATAATAAAAGCAAAATTAAGGAAGTGATGTTAATATATAAATACAATCAAGATTTAATCAATAGGCATGCAGCAAACATTAAGATCACAGTATTATGGGAAAGCTACCATCATGGAATTATGAAAAAGTTGATCTTTTAAAAGTATAAGTTGACATAAACTACAAGAATAGTTGAAAGTGCTCCTATGTGATGATTATATAATTTAATGTTATTGAATCAAATCTGTGTTTAATGTAAATTATTGTTAAATCATCATCAATGCATCATAAAAGAAAGTGTTTATAATAAATGTTTTGATGAAGTAAGATTCCTTCTTAATTATTTTATCATGTACATTCAATTGTTCAACACAATATAATTATAATATGCAATCTATCTCGATAACACTGAGTTAATTGATCTAAACATTGCAAATGCCAAGAATAGGTTATACCTTATTAAAATTGTATTATTTGTCAGTTTAATAGTATATGCCATTTATTTAGACCAGCATTCCCCAACCTTTTTTGGCTCACGTACCACTTGGTATTACATCATGCTAAATTGTACCACTTCGTAAAAATGATTGTATTTCATGAAATTTGTTATTGCGAGTGTGTTATTTTATTTGCATTATAAATATTATAGGATGGCCATGTATGTATTCACATCACATAATGAGAGAAATTACAATGAAACACAGCTAAATGTCACACCATGGGATTATAAACTCACTGAAATTATAAACTCACTGTAACATATTTATATGTATGTGTTTGTTCAAAGTTTCATATTTTTTCCAAAATAATCTATTAAAGATTACATTATTACATTAAAGGTTATTTGGTACACATTTTGTTCAAAGTGTTTTCTCATTCCTTCATTTGGTTTTCCCGAATTTGAGTCTGTTTTCTCTTTTTCGGAGCATTTTGCTATTGGTTGGGCCATGGAAATAATAAATCCAGCATATCCCAAGTCATGGTAAAAATAACCTCAGGAGTTATCAGGCTATCTCTTGTTCTTGTTTTTTTTTATATTGTTTGCATGAAGTTAATAGGATTAAAATTTTGATGATTAAATACTAGCTTACATCTAGTAATCCACAATAGATGATCAAGAATTAATGAGAGTCTAATTTCTGGGTATCATCCTTTTCTGATACATTCTTTCAAATTAAATAATTTAGATTGATTTGCCTTGAACCGACTCATTATTTATCTACTATTTTGTCATATTTCGTTTACTAATAAATGGTTTTAATAAAAACACAAAATTATAAAAAAACAATTAATATATTTTCTTATCATAATCAAATTTTTTTATAAAATAAATTTAATGAGATTCTTGTGCTTGTTTCGAACAACATAATTTTTTAAAATTTGGTTCAAAAGATGTGAGGTATACCCTTAAGTCTACAGCTGCGTTCGTTCATTCTGTTTCAGCACTCATTTTTTTAAAAAATATATGAAGAAAAAGCTCTTTTTACTAATTCCGTACTAGTAAATGGTAATAATAATTTAAGAGCTTTCTCAAAAAGTTGTTCATATTCTTTAATGTTTAACCAAAAATTAATTAGATTGTGTCGTTTGAATTCTACTTGTAAAGTTTTGTCACATGATAATTCTATTAAATTTTCTTTATTTTTTATTGATAATGATGTAGCTTTTTTAAAATTTTCTTCATAGAAGTGGTTTCAAATCCAATTATCATTTGTGTTTTTGGGTTTTGGAAAATATTCCATGAAAGTCAATTTTAATCCTGTTAAATGTGCTACTATATTTTCTGGTATATCTTGAGACAGACTAATCTTATTTTCAAACAAAAAATATGTAGTTTTGAATACTTCCGGTTGATTGTTTTTGATACACTGTTTCCAAAAATCTAATTTCTTAATCATACTTTCAATTTTATCATTAACATTAAAGATCGTTCTCGACTATACATATTAACAACTTTACTGTATAATATTATTAATTAAAATAATTTTTATGAACTATAGGAAAAAGCGTTTATATGATTTAATTTTTTTTATGTCCACCATTATTATTTTTCGTGTACAACCAATCAGCAACTCACGTACCACTAGTGGTACACATACCACAAGTTGGGAAACACTGATATAGACAATACAGAATTAATAGCTCCAAACATTGTATAATAAGATGTGAGATAAAATCTACCCCATCCTTATCATTATCTATCCTTTATTTTATTGTAATTGATGTCAATTTCACAATAGTTCTCATTGATTAATAGTCATATTATATTAGGATCGACTTGTTGTTCCTATAGCAGAGCCCTGAGATTAGTTCATCATTTAATAAACATTGATATAGCTGTTCAATATAAATTAAATGCCAGTAGATTGATTATTGTTGCAGTGATCCCTAAACATATTAGATGAGAAATGTGATTGGTCTAGCATATATTTGGATGATGGGAGAATTTAAGATATCATGATTTAAGTTAATCCACAAATGGCTTTATTTTGATAACATGGTAAATGCTTATAATATAATTAAATAAACACTATATAATTAATGCCTATAAATGCTTCTCTCATTCCATTTGCATTCTAGATGACCACGATACCCTATAAACCCCAACTGAGCTATGCTGTAAATTAATAGTTCAATAAGAGTCTTATCAATAAGTAGAGATGCAAACTAGATTATAAATTTATTCTATCATGTATAGAATTGGCACCTGGGCATTTATTTGTACGTAAAGCGATATAGGTGATGATATATATATATATATAAGCCACAAAGGGAAATAGATAACGGCTCTTTCATAATATATAACCAATTGCAATGATTTAACCATAAAGCACTGAATATAAATATTTAGCATGTGTATTTGTATTTAAATCTGGATGTAATATTTAGGTTTCTGTTTTTTGTAGTTAATTAATATTATTGGTACGCTACCCCCAATTTTGTAGAAATATTATTTGCCTTTTACTAATAATGAATAATTAACTGTTATATAAATTGCATGTGAGAAAAGGTTAAAGTGCTTGTACTACAATAGAAAAATTATGAAACCACTTATGAGTACTAAGTAACATAGTGTTATATATCTTTAGTCATGGAAATCATTGTTTTAGCATGTTCACTAAACATTTTTAAAACAAAATCATAGTAAATAGTTTTATTGTTATATATAAAGATGATAAAACAAAACAATGTTTAACCATTTTATTATGTACTAATAATATTAACCCAGGATGTCCAAACTTTTCAACAAGAGAGACACATTGTTCTTTTCAGTATTTTCAGTGTACCATAATAATAAAAAACAAGGAAATTTATTAATAGTCAAAATAAGAGTCATAGATCAATTCATAGATCACATGACCCTATCTCTTAAGCTTGTAAGTTATAAACAGTGAGGATTGCCAATTCCTCTACAAGCTTTATGATAAATGCTTAGCCAGAGCCAGTTTATTGTTTTTTTTTTTTACAAAGCAGACATATGACATTATCCTTTGGTAAAATTATATGAAGAAATGTTTTCCCATTATTGGTTAAACACATAACATTCATTTTTTTCCATTAACATCACACCTCCAATCTTAGAAAATACATTTATAAATAATTATGAAATTATTAAAATTATTAATGCTCTGTAAAAGTGCATCTAATAAGTGGAAACACACTTTTAAACATAATTTTTATTACGATATTTTACTACATGGAATACTGCAATAATTCTTGTGGACGATCAATTGTAATGGTTAACAATGAAGGCAAAATCTCTAAAAGCTATCAATGATGCTATAGATTTAGTTTAAAGATTAATGTTTTAGTAGCAGAGCCATCTACAATGCCATGAATTGATACTCTTAATCGAGACTTAACAAGACTAAAGAATTACCACGATGAATACAATTGCAATTCAGTATTAATTAACTGAGGAGTTTCAAAATACTGTAAATTTTCTTACAGTTTCACTTTGAAATGCTTCTGTAATGTGTGCTGACTGGGGTTCATATAACTTTCTCTACTTGAACTTAAAGTTGCACAATTGTTATGAGTGCCGATGGATGAAGACTGTCTGACTGATCCAGTTATTATAAGCACAGAATGATAAGGGTCACATCAAGACTGTGTGATTGTGCCAATTGTTATGACCATGCTATTATAGTGCTGGACAACTTATCTGTGAACTCAACCATTCTTAGATTATTTTAATGATTATAATTCCCCACGAATGATACTCAACACCATTAGGCTGAGATTAAATCCAATTTAATAATGATAATAATTCTTAGTAATTGATAATTATGTGTTACAAATTGTATATACATTACATATTTACATACACCCAGAGTCATGTTAAAATAATAACAAAAATTGATACCACAATATGAGTTTTATCTGGATGTTCACACATTCAAAGATCAGCTCTCTGCACTTGAAGTCCCTGTACATTTGGCCAACATTTGGAACTCTGCTTATAAGTTTGTGTGCACAGGTGAAGCTCAAATAATCAAGTGACCTTTGATCCAATTTGCTTTGAGTTCATTCCCTAAAGGTGATGAGCTCATACTCCTAACCATCCATTCAAGTTATTCTTCCTTTCATTGCTCATATGATGGATACAATAATTTAAACCATTATATATCTCACTTCAATTAATGAGTTATTTCAGCTTGCAGTTTCTTATCATGCAGGAAATCTAAACTCAAATTTCTTTAATTGTTCACTGTCCCATTATAATAATGTATTCTATTCTTAGTGCTTTCACTTTAAGAAAATAAACTTTTTTTCTAATTTTAAAAAAGTTATAAACAACTTTTATTTCCTATTTTAAAAAGATCTGCCATTTAAATTCTTTAATTCCTTTAAAAGTTAATATTCATTTCATTTATTATTTATACCTATATATGTATGTACATTTAAGCATTCACATAATATCAGTTATTAATAAATAAAGGTAAAAAGGTAGTTTTATAATAGCGTGTTGAAACCGCCTGAGGGCACGGTTTGTTTGTAAACAAAGATAAATATAATGTTGCTGGGGGCAGGTTTTTTTGTTTGTTTTGGTTTGTTTATCACATTTAAAAGTAATATCACGAATCAATTTTTTTTTTAAAAAAAAATACATAAATCAAAATTAATTTTAAAATGTAGTTACTTTTTATTCTTTTCATTATTTTTATTTTCGGTTTGGTAAATTCTGCGAAATCAACTTTTTTTTTTAAATTTACAAATAAATATATTTCCATTTAATGGTAACATTTCCAACAATAAGTCAATTTTTGGGGTGGGATACAGTTCTTAACCAAACAGGATAACGCAACTCGAAGATTGACAAACTTTTTACGGTAATTACAACAACAAATATATACGGCAATTAAAACCAACTTGTTTGGCTTTTCAGGAACAGCATGCATGCAGCTTCAACCCTCTTTTGTTTGATAACCCTTCCAGCCATCAGAGAACTTTGACATTCGGAAACTTTCCTATTTCAGCCATTTGATTAAGCTCACAGTTGTTCTCCCTGAAACATGACTTAGAGCTGACTTAGAGTGTGATTTGATCCAAATCACACTTCCACTTACACTTGCCGAATTTTTTGAGCAGGAAATCTGGTCTACGGAAGCATGAGACTGTGCTCATAATTGTTAGTAGACATTCATAAAACATGGGAGATAGAAGGGGAGAAGGTGTTAATAAATATTAAAATAGTTTTGACATTCGCAATTCCAGCCACCCTCACACAATACTGTACCCAAAAGTGAAATGTGATCGCACATCGAAAATGCGTAACACAAATCTGAGCTGTAAGCTGACACGATAGCTTCTGTGGCAGATTAAACATCATGTTTCTGTGCATTAGCATAGATAATAGACACAGCCACCATGAATCAATGGACTATATCTAGGCTTATGCATTAGAAATAGAACGTTCAATAGCGAGGCTGCCTAAATGGCATATTTCTGTGTGCTATCATAGAAATAACGCCCTCAGGTGGTTTCAACATGCTGTTATAAAACTACAGGAAAAAATACTAAAAGTTAATATATTATTTGTTAATTAAAATTTTAACGAGTATTAACAAAAGCTATTTTTACTGAATATTCTGATTGGCTTAACTAACTAACTATCTAGGAGATACTTTTTAACAATAAAGTGTTTTTAAAAATAATCTATTTATGACATTGTTTTTGGTTTAAAAAATATATTTTACAAAAAGATTGCAACCTAATCATTGATTTGTAAACTATTATTTTTTTATAAATCTATAAGACTTAATATCTTGGCTTCTAGGTAAAACACTCAGACAATAAGAAATGACCCACCATCAATCATTCAAAATGGTTCTTATAATTCTGACATCCTTGTGGGGTTTTGCTTTAACAAATCAGAAAGAATGCCATTATAAATTTAAAATGACAAAATCAAGTGGAGATACCTTTAGAATTTGATGGAACATTTATCCACAAAACTTTTGTGAAGTGAATAAAATAATATAAGCCAGATATAGTCCATAGACTGTAGTTTGAAGACACAGATTCTGCAAAGTGATTGATAATGTCATACGCCATTGGGATAATTTGTTTACAATGTATTAATTAGTCAGCAGCATAAACCAAAATCCTTTCTGAGTTGGATATTCTTACTTGAATTTGTAGATTCTTAAGTAAAAAAGACAAAAAGCACTGAAACAAAAGATATTTACGTTTAAAGATCAATATGCACATTATTTCATGGAAATAGCATTAATATATAAATACTGATCTCCAAATAATATTTTTGCAGCAATAACATTTTTCTTTTGCATTTCATTTTGAAAATTTGTTTATATGAAGTTATTGGTGCGCCATTCTAATTGTTTAACCATTTTGTTGAAATGTTATTTTTTTCATGTTTACACTCATCTCTTAAAGACAACATAGATAGCACATTATTTAATACATTTTCATATCATCTGTAATTTGATCTCATAGTACCTATGTGAGACATAATCCACATTAACAAATTAGTACCACAATTAATTGCCATTATTCAACATGACTTTAATTGTTTGTAGAGTTGCTGCCTTTGTCATCAGTATGTGGAAATTAACTGAACCACAAACACTCACCAGCATGGTCTAATTTGTTTCAGCTCTAATTTCATGAGAATTCTTATTAAAATTTCAATATATCCAGGTAGGATGTTTATTTATGTCACTATTAAAAAATAATTGCAAGACCACAACATGGAGGAAGACACTACTTGACGTAACTGATGTGCAGTCATCAAATATAACATACATTGTAACCAGTCCAATACTAACCACATCACCAGTAAATTGTTTTGCATGACGAATTTCATTTTAATTAGTATTGAACAGTGGCAGTCAGTCCATAAGTACTGCAATGCTGAAGCATCTGCAGAACATGTATTTACTACATTCATGCTTGAAAAGAACAATAATATAACAATCACTCAATATTTTAGTAACTATTATGTAAATACAAGTAATTAAAATATTTTTTAAATAATTATTTTAATTGATGCTTGTGATTCTATTCAAAGAGACTGCTAACAACGACAGTATCAGAAATATCATATTCATATTTTGTGAATTATGGGAATTTCCGCTGACTTCAGTTTCCTTTTATCAAAACAATCATCTCCCTCTTCAGGTGCTGGGGTATGGAACCAAAATTATTTGATTTTATTATTAAGATAAATTTAAATGCCATTAGCACTAATTGGTTTCTCTTCCATAGGCAAGGCATCAACAAAATTGACCCAATCTGCCCCCTCTGCCAGACTCATGACGAAACATTTGACCATCTGATTTACTCGTGCCATGGACTCTGGAGGTCTAGAAAGATTATTGCTGATAACCTTAAAGTGAATTTTTACCTTGTTACCTCTCTTAAGGACAGTATTAAGACAAGATCCATCCCTACTATTAGGCTGTCATTATTTATCAACTATGCATTGTGGTCTACTCGTTGTAAAATGGTTTTCAATCCCGATGCAATTCATGAGGGAAAATTCTTTCTGAATAAACTTATAAAATTTAAAAACCGTGACATGCTCCTAGCTCCAAAAGTATTATTCGAGGAAACATGGACTCTGATTGCATTGTAAGAATGATTGCTGGTAAAACGCTTTGTTTCTTCTGTCTAATATATTGCTGAAAGTGGTTTTGTTAATAATCAGAGGTTCAGATCCTTATGTTATCAAAATGGATATTTTACTGAATACATCAGATTTAGCATAAATACCTAAGCCTTCATAGTTGTAGTGATTTTTCCAATGGTGATCTGACCAAACTCTAGATTGATTATGTGACTCTTTGTAGTGTGAGGTAATTTGTCTAGGTGAGTTGGTGAGCTGAATTGATCTACTTGTGTGTTAACAGTAGACCAGGTATTCGGGTTTACCTCTTGCCCAGAATAATACTATCTTTTATTTATTTATAATCATGTAATTCGTTTTTATGTTTGTAATTCTAGCTTTCCTTTTAATTTACCGTGTATACATAATTGTCACTGTAAACATTGTACTTGTTTAATAAATATTTTGGAAAAAAAACTAGTTCAATTAAATTGCAACAGGGTATATTTATCTGTTCTGATTTCACTTCAGTTATCCAGAAAAAAAAAAACAGTTTTAGGTTTGATTTAAGTAATTAACACTTATAAAATAACATATAAATATTTATTACATAAAAAAGTAATTAAATAATGGATGAAATATTATTTTAAATATTTATCACAATGGGTGTTAGTGTTAAACATATATACTATTTAACAATTTTATTGCTTATACTGAACGTAATGTAACTAGATAGGATTTGAACTCAGTCTTTCAAGCGACCTACAGTGAGTCACTCCATTTTGTACATCCGATATTGTAACAGTCATATTTGAACATCCACATGACAAAATCCAGAGTTTTGGTAAATTATACCAAGGCTGATCTAGATAAGGGTTTGAGACCAAATCTGACCGCACCTCAGCTCCTTCACCAACACTCCCTGACTTACTACCTTATGAATGCCATATATGAGGTTACACTCGTAATCTCTCAATTTCCACGCCGGCAATAGCAAAGGGTAAAACGAGAGACTCGGGGATATTTAACTAAATGTTTTATAGCTTAACCAAACACACTCACACAACCTATGGCTGATTATCTCATGCATATAAAATCATTATGGATGGTGATTTAATATAGATAAAGTGAATAATACTGCAGACATTAATAGATTTTAAAATTATTTAATATTGACAAAACACAAACAATAACAATTAAATATACTGAATATTCCACTTGCAGGTGGGATGGTGAAAATACGAACTACACGTTCTGTAATCAATTGTACTTAACGATCATTATTCTATTATATCGTTTATACATTAACCCTTAAACCGCTAATTATATTATTGGTTGTATGAGATAAAAATCAAATCTTTTAATTGGCCAACTCACAAACTGAAGACAAAGCCTATTGTTAAAACATATTCGCCTATAATATTAAATTCAACTCAGATACGTTTATAAAAAGTATATTACTAATTTTTCAGGTTATGAAGAGAAGAAAAGTTCTTTCAAAAATAAATTGCTATTTATTTATTCTAAAATATTCAATTTCGGCAACATAAAAGCTATAATATAAACAAAAAGGTCGACTTTTACGTTATAGAAAAGTAAATATTTCTTTTTACTAAATCTTAAATATTTTTACTAAAATCTTCAATATTTTTCGAAAATAATTTTGTTTTTTTAGTATTCTCTCTGAAAATAATTTTAATTTCTCAAAATATTCTTTTATAATAATTTAAATCATATTCGAAATGAAAATCTCAGCGTTTTTCTTTATTTTCTTTGATCAGGTGGTTTCTTTGTTCTTTCCAGCCAATCAGAATGTCTTTTTCGGCTGAGAGCATGCTAAGAACCAATCACAAGTAATGTTCTTTCTTTGTTTAGGTTTAAATGCGTTTTTTTTTATTTTTTACTTGTAAAATAATTCAGAAGGGGGCACCATCTTACAGAACTTTTAAAAACCTATTCAATGCCTGTCTAGCGAATATTTTAGCATAAGAACTGGAAGAGTTAGAGTGACATCAGATGTCGACGAGGAGCTTCGTAAGAGGCGGGAAAAGAGTTAATAATTATTTTACGTCTATACTAATGTCTAAATTATGTCTGCCATTCCTACTCAGTATGTTAAGGGTTAAATTCTAAGAGAGTGGGAACTTTATACAATGTGTACTTAAATTTATCATTACGCGATGAGCAGTCAATGTGCTCTTTATGTAGATATTCTTAGATAAACTAGATCTTAGGTTCAGATCAATGCTGAACAATTAATATACAGCAGATGAACTGGCGTTTTGTAGCATAACTTCTGAGGCTATGGCACTATGCAAATTACATCAGATGCGTCTTGAATGCACTTTTACTCATGAGATTCAGCAACGTTTGCTCGGTTCTCAGATACCGCTCGCCTGCTATACATGAACTTTTAGTTCGGATGCTCGAACAGCCATGATATAAGATGCTGGATTCTGGTGTTCCAGTTCTGGAGGAGGTAATGGGAATGACCCTTAAAATCACTATCCCATTCAAGAGAGGGCTGTCCGAACTAAGGATGATAAGATAGCCCTTAAAATCTAATCTTATCTTAATAATTATATGATAGCAAGGCGGAATGCACCTCAGTGCTTCGTAAAAACTCATTCACAATGCTTTTGGAATCTTAATTATAACAACTAGTAAAGCGCAAAATCTATAGTTTCTTCTGCAAACTACCCTACACCAGTTAGTTAAATAAACACTGAAATTGTGCTAAAGAGGACTTTATTAAAATTGGTCTAGTTTATTAATTAACTACATATTATATGCAATTACATTAAGGGGGTCTAAAGCATATCTGGGGCTTAAACTTGGCTAACTACTGAATATGCCTTAAATTATCACTCTCTTTTATTTAACCAAACAAACCTTTTAATAAGCAACATATGTGAATTTAAGCTATGCATAGCAGTTCAAATAATACATCAAAGTAGGTTTCGGACCAGAGACAATCTATAGATATGCCAAACAGCATAATTACTTTACTTGAGAACAAAACGTCTCTTTAAGTTATAATAACTAATAGTCTCTGCTCCGAAGGCAAAGCATAAATCAATAAATGCATTTTAACAATATATATATATAGATGCAAAAGTATAGACGCAAATAGAGAAAATAATAAGGCAAATAAGCTTTTATAAGTTGAATTTAAAAAAGAGATTTAAGAATTTGTGATCAGGCAAGATTTACATTTAACTTTTAAAGTATTTTAAATTATACAGGTTGAGATACGTTTATCTAATACAGTTAATTACTTTAAGAGAGAATACACCTTTTAAACATAGTGTGATTAATTTATAAGATTTGAATGGAAGTTTGTGCACATTGCTTATTATATAGCTAGCTTTAGGAAAGATTTATAGATGGCTATAGCTTTTAGATTTAGTTTGATTGAGAAGTGGTTACCGGTTATTTATCTGGAGGCTTGCAGCTTGAAAGTATGAAATACACGCATGGACTGATTTATCTGCGCTGGTTCATCATTGGCTATTCTTTAAGTAGGGCTGTGGTTTGGATCTCCGGGCTCCATAAACAGTTCTTGACCATCGGGAAGATGGCCTTAGCTTTTCTAGCCACTTATTTGCATGGTAGAAACTGGGCCTGCTGCCTGGATATAAGTTGAAACACGAGTAAAGCAAAAGTGGATGACAATTTCTTTTCAACTGGCCTTTTTATATTTCTTTAACCCCCCCCCTCTTACAGTTCATTCACAATCTTTATTTTTAGATTTTAAACCTAAGAAGTCTTAATTGCATCAGCTTCAAACGAATTGGTTGATTGATTTCAGGTTTATTCATTATTCCTTTTATTTTTCTCAGATTCCAGTTCCAATCTGGATTTCAGTGCAGGTTTAATTGTCCAACTTTTATTTTATTAAGAATTCTAAAATCTGGATTTGTACCGGCGGTGTCTCATGAGATTGGTAAAGTTCTTTTTTTAAACATTGGATTGCTTCTCCTTTTCTTTTACTGAAAGAGATTTAAGCTGCTAGCGTTTTATCCTAGACATCTACCTTTGTTTTTAGTTGCTCTACATGGTTAAGTAATTGGGTACTTTAAAGCCAGTTTGAAATACTTTAGAGAATTCTGTTCTTATCTAATATAATTTTCCCAGCTTGAAACCAATTCAATTATTTAAAATCATAAGATGAATATTTATAAAATTATAAGGTGTGTACGTTATATAATGATAATATCATTCAGATGTGAATATACCATTTTTAGCAAATAGAATTATTACAAAATATATACAATTATAGCAGACGTGTGTGCATATACAATTACACACATATACGTGTAAACATACGTTTTTATACATGTTAAATTCCCAAGTATATTGTTATATATATGTGTACCTTTAGGGTTTGAACTAGGGAAATGAAGGCTACTGATTTATAGAAGGTGAAACGTATGATGATGAAATCATACTGTTTCAATATACATACCACATATTTTCATAATTTTCATTAAATAAATAAAAGTAACGGTCTATCTGCTCAAGATATTATTTGTCAAATAGAAGTTACCAAGAATACCCAGTTTTGTTTTTCATGCTAACGTTGTCGAAACAAAATAGTAATAAAGCATCTCTGATTAAAAATTTAACGAGCATTTATAATGTATTTTAACATGCTCTAATAATCTATGACAAACGATCAATGACTTCACATAACAACTAAGAGTTTTGTTTCAATATATTCATTGATCTACAAAGTACATGAAGAACGTAGTTTTTTCTAAGCTGCGCATATTTTTTGAATTTGAACTCAGCTTTTAACCGCATGTCAGAAAAAAACCTCAAGTATAACAACCTGTTTCTATTTAAAGAACTTGAGGGGAGGGATCTACAGGAGAATTTAAAGAATGTGAGGAGGAGAGGATATATGAAAGAGAAAAATGCTAATTGACTGATGATTTCATTACTTGTATGTTTACATACACTATCTGATAATAGATATTTCCTATTTGTTGAATCCAAATGAAGAGTTCTCTTTTCGAATCGGAGCAATAACTCAGAATATCTATAAAAAGTGAGTTAAATTATATCATTTTCACTTATTCATTAAATGTATTATTTAGTTTATTTTTTATTTAATCGAAATAAATTCAAAATAATACTTTTATTTCAAGTAATAAATATTGTAGTTAAGTAGAGATAAAAGGAGGTTGCCGGAGTATTGCATTAGATCCTAAGATCTAGATGCAGTGCTCTCAGATCCAAGGGTCCTCACTGACGAAGAAAACAAGCCAGAAACAAGTCGGGGGATATTGGATGAGTAGGCACTAGATGGGGATTTTATGCACAAACCTTCTGGCATCCATTGATTACTTGGCTTGCACTGAGTGGCAATACGTGTAGAGAGTCTGGCCTGTTTTAATAAATATTTTACCAATTAATTCCAGTCTATTTAAATTTATGCAAGTTTTAAAATTATTTAAAACTAACTTTTTCTATTTATAAAGGACTTTTTCTCTTTTTTAGTCTCTAAACAATAAAACAAATTGATGTCCAAAAAATTGTTTCGAACAACTTATGGATAAAATGAATCCAGATAAACCTAGTGATCCTTTCTTACTCATGCATAAACTTTGTACTGTATATGAAGTGACCACCAATACATTCGACGATGCTGTTACATGTTTTTATGGTCTTTCAGTCATGTATCCTGACGAAAAACGACTTAAGGTTGCATTTTATGCATTTATGATTTCAATTCATACTATCTATAACAAAGACAGACTCCAAAAGGTTATTGATGAAGCTCCACGATGGTTGAACGAAGAAATACATCAAACCCAGTACGATATGATGAGAGCTAATTACCTGCTTAAAAATAGCCCAAAGTAAGAAAGGTGCAAAAAATGATGAAGAATAAATGCAGAATTGAAAGCAATTAACTGATTTAAGCAATATATAAAGAAATATAATTTTATAATCTTTGCTTTATGTATTATTATTACTACTGTTTTATTGTTTTGTTTTGTTTGTAAAACGATGTCTTTAAATAAAACATTATTATAACTTATATTAGTAAACTAAAATACAATGTTGCTATCTTTGTTCATCTTTTGATTAAGTAAACCTGATGTTTTGAAAAATTACAAAATATTATTTCTGAAACGATTGCGTTGTATACAGAGATTGCTCCTATACCATGTTTTATAATATTTTATAACATGTGGTTTAGACAAATATATCTTAGTTATGGGTTTGGTCAAGTACAAAATTACATTGAATCTATACAGTATTAAATTGCATTGATTACAGATCTAATATTTATTCGAAGCTATTTTATATATTTTTAACCGATGGAACATATCCAGCAGAATTCCCTCATTTAGATTTAATGGGAACCTGATTTAGTAAACCATTTTAATTGCTTATTAATTTTAACTATTTATTTTTATTCAATCTATGAATGATCATAATATGTTTTCTGTAAGAGGTAAGAGGTGAACTTGTTAGGGGTATTCATAAGCTTTTCAATAACATTTCATAATTGAAACAACAACAAAAAAAAATAGATGATTAAAAAGGAAAAAAATTAGACAGAAATTCTACAAAAAATGTGAAAATGCCAATTTTGGTTAGAGTTAAGTGATGTACTTTTCGGGAGAAATCTTGATTATTTCTACTTCAATTAATTTTAATTAAATAGTGGTGTTATTATTTAACATAATTACATTATACACATCAAATAGATTATATAAGATGTGGCATAAGCAAAAAAGTAACATTTACAATATTCTTAGTTAGTGAATCCAATAAATTTAGTAATGGGAATAAAGAGCTAAGGTTTTATTTTACCGCCAGAACTATGCAAATCTTAGTCTTAATAAAAGTTTTATAAATTAATTTAAATAAATGGCACGTTAAATATATAATTGAACAAAATATATTAAAACAGATATGATCTTTTATTATATATATATATATATATAATGTGTGGATTAATATATTTATATGTACTCAATTAGAAATAATTTCATCTAGAATCTTAGCTACCCAGCCCAAGAAATAAAATGAAACTGTCAGGCTAACTGTATTTAAAAGAAGGAATGTCATCAGCCTGACAGTTTCACTTTAACTCTTGGCTTAGGTAAATTGGGTATCATTAGCTACTGTTGGAGGTCAAGGGCTTTCTAATTGAGTAAAAGTAAATGAAAAACTAAACACATTCAATTTTTTCTATCTAAAAACATCCATTAAATATGTTATATATAAGTTATAATACATGGGCAAATTCTTTTAATTCTTTTTAATTATATTGGAGACATTATTGTGATTGATTTTAATGGTATTATATATTGGGTGACTCATTCACATTCAAACTGACAGATTCATTTTAATAAATTGAAATTGTTTTTGTAAAGTTCTAAATAGAATAAAATATTATTATGAGTGCCTACTTTTTAAAACAACTTGTTAATAATAGATTAGCTGTAAAATTTTTACATTTCATTTTAATTTAGAAAGCACTTGAAGTACTATTTTAACCAACACCAAATACAGAATTATTTTCACAACAAACACATTCTCAAATATTATATTGTACGGTTGTTCTTCATCAAAGATAACTTATATTAAAGAATTAGCTTAGTTGTACAAAGGCAAGAAGCCTTGGAAACAAAACATATTGCTTGAAATTGAAAGAGTGTTTGGAACAAATATATTATTGATTGATTGATTTAATTTTTTGCCTCTAAAATATGATGCTCTACTGAAATTATTAAACACTTTATCAATTCTATATTTAATAGAAAACGTCTACAAGTGTTACCATTGCTAATGACCCTACATACTATTTTGAATATAAACGTGTATAACCTTATCGCTATTATTTTGTTTTCTATTTACAGTAGAACTAGTGATATTTACTATAATGTGAAACAAATCGTCATGCACTCCCTGTGCATGTAATAATACACGTACGTTACCCTTGTGCGTATAATACGATAGATATGTTACCGTCTGCAATGATTTCAATAAAATACTTTTTATTTTACTGAATTTTAAGTGTACAATTCTTCCATATATATACACACATAAATAAATCATTTTTGGGATTAAACAACCATGTGTTATTTTGTATTAATTCCGGTATATTGTGGACCATATAAAATTCATCTTTATGAAAGTCAGGTTGCTAAAGAAAATCATTAGATCTCAAATAGTAATCTAATTGAGACAGAACATGAAATACAGAAAAATCACTCTTATATATATTTGATAGTTGATTATTCAGAATGTGGACTAACAAAGTGTTTATTTGATTAGATAATTTTAGAAAAAATTGATCAAATCACTGTCTGACAAATCTGGGATATGCTATGCTTCATAAGAATGATTTAAATCACTCGGTATGGTAATATTTCAGTAGATTTCCTCATTGTTATGAAATCATACTTTTCTATATTAGCAAGAATTTTAGTTTCACCAAAATTAGATACCAGTTTTCAAAAAATGTGAAACAAAAGCTGATGTATTTAACTTTTGATTAAAGTCATTTTATGATCCTTAGTTCGGGCAATGATTCATCTAATGGATTGTCTTACATAGCTTCCTTTCTTTCTTCTCAAGATAAAGTGGAATCAGTTAATGGTGTAACTGAAAAAAATAAACATTTTGTTAATTAAGTATTCTGAACAATCAATTAGAAAATATACATGAGTAACTAACTGTTCTTTACGTCACGATCAAACTTAATCTCCGTATTACATAAAGTCCAACAGCTTTTCTTTCAGAACTGGAATTAATGACATAATACAAAACTGTTACTGTATAAATCGTTCGTGGCCAGGGTGCATCGTGAAGATCTATGGCAGCATTATGAGAAAGGTGCATTAAATTACCCAAAAGAAAGTGTGTGGCAATTTCATTAATAATCATTATTACTAATGACAGTATCTTAAAACTACACTTCAAAACCTTAATTTACGAATTTTATTTACTTGAGACTTTATGGCTGACTATGAACAAGATGATATGATCTATAAAACATCTAAAGACTATTCTACCAGGATTAAATGTGCGATCCATTACATCAATACTAACTATCACGTGGTGAATATAATCCATATAACAAGACAGTAAACGTTATAATCAGCCTCCTAGCATAGTTGGTTGTAGCTCAGATATATTCCGGGTTTTAGAATAGAAATATCATATAGAATATTTGCTTTGCAATAAAAGGTAAGCTTATAAATTTTAGGTTATTTAGTAATTAATTTAAATGTCAAATTAAATCAATAGCAATGAGACTCTTATTGTAATATGTAAATCATAAATTATAATATTAGAAAATAGATTCAATAATCACACTGGCTAGCAAGCTTATTTATTAATTCAGATTCTAATATTACGAACACCAATGAAAGTAACGAATTCTGGAGTATACTCTAGAATTAACAAAGCAAAGCGGATGATGATGTAGAAGGGAAATGGGAGTTTATTATACCATGTACATCACTATCTACTCAAGAATTAAAGCATTAAGACAGTAAAACATATAAGTATTTATAAGTGACAATATGTGCTCTATTATGTGAACCATTTAATATAGTGAATTTTCTGGTTCTATGTATGACAAATAGCAACGGTATAGTTAGGTCAAATCATATAATTAACATTTATTTACAACTGCACCAATATTAGTTAAATAATTGATTAATACGATATGTAATTAAATAAACAAAGAATAAACTAAAAGTCTATCACGTATATTTATTTCTATATCTTGATAATGTGCATGAATTAGATTAATAAATAAACAAATAAAATAAAAGCCCATCACATGTACTTGTTTCTATACATAGAAAGTGTACGTGAATTCCAAATAAATATAATATGAGATTTTTTCACTAATGGATTTGATTTTATTCCCTTATAAAAGATAGGATGGGTTCAAACACTTAGTCAATAACTTCCCCAATATGTCAATATCAGTTCAATGCATCTATATCTCAAATTTATAATAATAATAATAATAATAATAATAATAATAATAATAATAATAATAATAATAATAATAATAATAATAATAATAATAATAATAATAATAATAATAATAATAATAATAATAATAATAATAATAATAATAATTGCATTGATAAACTTGCGATAGTTGGCCATAATGAGATAATGAATCAATGAGGGAAATTTGAACCTCAACTCAGCTAAGAATTGTGTACAGTAAAAAATAAATTAATTTCATAGTAGATTGTTGCCGTTAGTTATATTTGTCTTAACAACTAGAATTATCTTTTGGAAAAAAAATAGAAGGATAATAGAAATATTTGCAAAAGATTTAAATTTACAATTATCTACAGCATGACTGACATAAGATCCAGATAAAACTGAAAATGGGGTCCATATAATATGTAAACTATGTGAGCTAAATTCAAAATAATTCACATTTTCTAAACAGAGATATATTTAGGAAGATACTAATATGGATACCTGTTTAATTTAAAAAAATATATACAAAATTGAGGCATTAATGTATTTGTAAATTGAAGATACTAATATGGATACCTGTTTAATTTTTAAAAAATATACAAAATTGAAGCATTAATGTATTTCTAATTTTAAATGTATAGATTGTAGCCACTGCCAATTCAAATTCATCCATATTTCAAAACCAGATTACTCCTATAGGATGCAACATATAATGTCCACATAATATGAAAAAATAAAGATATTTGTTTTTAAAAGGTGAATAATAAAGTGCATAATAAAAACATTTTAAAGTAAAGCTAAAAAGCAGTGGTGTACAAAATAGTAATGTCTTTAAATCATGAACAACTTCCATCTTCTACAAATTCTTCAAGCAAGAATAGTTAATGAATGTTGTACCTAAGCAGAATCATGATAATCCTTATATCTTTTCTTCTATTGTTATCAGTCGAAATGAAGAACTGAATTTCATCATAAACTATGTTCAAAATTTATGGTTATTATATAATCTAGGATAGTAGCATATACATCTACTTGCTCAAGCAGTTTCATATAAATCGCACAAGATTCTATAATGCATATTTAAATTAATTCAGTTGTGTCTGACCAGTGATACTTTTTTTTTGATAATTTAAATCATGAATCTCTTTAACTTAAGCTTAATATAAATATATCTAAATATTGACAGTATTTAAGCTTGCATAGAATATTTTAACTGAAATACAGGCTTACTATATACCTTTATCTATATATGTAATATACAGGGTATATGAGCACAGATTTCTCTCCCAACCCGACCACTATCCACTCCATCTCATAACACTGATAAACTTGAACACTTATATGTCGAAAAGATACATAATCACCAATATACGTATTTCATGCTAAACCAGCAATCATCAGTTGGTCCAGATTATCATCTCTACACATATATGCCATAAGGATTCAGTTATATATTAAGATAGCCAATCTTCATACTTTAATGAACAATGTATCACTGTTATCAGATGGAGTGGAGAATGTTATAATGTAAAGTTATTAATAATAAAATACATTTTGATATTAAACTAGAGACATATAATGCGTTTCTGAGCAATCATAAAGAAAACAACGCATGATCTGCTGATGAAGTGAATGAGATTGGCTGTATATTAATACAAAAAAGAAAACATTATAAAAATACTTCGTCCCCCATCTGTAGAAAATATCTGTCCAAGAGATTACTCTTTAATCCATTACATTATTTAACTTAAATATAGTCTACTAAAAAATATAAAATGAAAAAGTATCCACCTAATAAATCGAGTAAAGAAAATCTTTGATGTTGCTTTAAAATACTGATAACTAGCTGAGTTTGTGGTAAGTAGTGTTTTGCATACAAGTGTAAATTATCACCAATGATGATGTAGGACTTTTGATGGGTGAAATTTATTACTGAAATAGATAAGTTAATAATTGTGACTGAATATCATACAGTATTATCTGTTTTTTAATTCTAAATTACTGCATATTCAAAGTTTATTATAGTAATTATTCTATATTCTACTTAATTAAAAACATGACAGAATATATATATATATATGTTAAGGTTTACTATAGTGGCCCCAATATGTTGGCCCTCTATTGTTTAAAATTATAACTAAATGTTGGAAAATCTTACATATGTGCTACTATATTACAATTGCATTAAAATTTAATGAAATGTAAAAGATAATAAAAAAAAAAAAAAACATTTACCTTTTTAAAGAATTCGAATGTTGGACTAATTACACAACATTAATTAAAAAAATTAGTTTTAATTTATTTGAAAGTTAAGAATTTAAACTATCTACAAATTAAGAATTTAAACTATCTACATTTATAGCAAGTGTTACAAAAAAAGACACCCTCTGTGTTCAACAGTTCGAATTATACGCACACGTGGACAGTTTTTTAGTTTGAAAAAATGGTCTTTGGTGATACAGAAAGAGTATCAATAAAGTGCTTCTTGACAGAAGTTCCAGACAAGATGGCTGATACACTGGAGGGCCTGATACAGCAGTACATTTTACCAGGTGCGTACATTATTTCAGATGGCTGGGATGTGTACAGTAACATCTGCAGTCTCAACAATGATGTGTATTCGGTTGTCATCCATCAGGACAAATTCGTGTGCATCCCGAAGACCAAGACATACATACCCAGAATATTGAAAATATGTGGATGAGAGCAAAGAGTAAGCTGAAATTCCAATCTGGTATCAGCAGACCTTTGTTTTCATTGTACCTGCATGAATTTGTCTTCCAGAATAGACACAACAATACCGCTTTTTTCTCCAACTTCCTAATATGCATAGGACACAATTTTCTTAAAAAGGTAAATGTTTTTTTTTTATTATCTTTTACATTTGAATAAATTTTCATGTAATTGTAACATAGTAGTATTTACGTGTTTTACATTGATTAAATTTTAATGTAATTGTAATATAGTAACATATACTAAGATTTTCATACAATTTAGTTATAATTTTAAACAACAGAGGGCCAACATATTGGGGCTGCTATAGTAAACCTTTACCATATATATATATATATATATATTGTAACCATATGGGAGGGCTTCATGTGTTTTTCAAGCCTTATTTAAGTGGTCAAGTATGAAACTTTTTAAATTTTATTTGACAATAAATGATATATATATATATATATATATTAAATTAGTGTATTATCTTAGTGGTATGTAATGGTAGTTGCCAAATTGTATTTTAATATTAAGTGATTTTTATAAGTAAATCTCCTGAGAGTGATAAGGACTCAGACTGTTCAACATCTGCTAAGCCTTCTGGCAGGATGTGTATGAGATTTCATATGCAGTTTATCAAGAGAACTAATTTTCAATAATATTAAAATGCTAATTTAATGGTGTTATTATTAAGTATGTTTTGATATTTTATTATTATTAAATAATAGTTAGAAAAAATTAAACTTATAAACTCTTCTAAATCAACATTTGTAATCAATCCTTATGCATATGTTTATTGTGATTCAAGATAATATTGAGCAGTCTGGTTGTCACTAATGAATAAAGGGTGGGAAGTATTAAGTATATGCACACACAACGTCATTGGTCTATTTTTAATTGTACCACAATTCAATGTAATAAAATGTATAACTGATGTAGCATAAGTAATAGAGGAGGGATTATTAATAATAAAAAAAACAAGAGGAGATATATTAATATCTAAAACAACAAAACTATAGAAACCAAGAAGGAACTGAAAAAGTTATAACACTGGATTTGAATTGACCCAAAATTATGGAATAGAACATTTTAATGCTTTGTATGCATTATGATTGCCTTAATCATCAATCAACATTTGACAAGATTTTAAACTGGGAGAAAAATGGAAACCGTTTTGAAAAACAAGCATTATACCAAAAAAGGACCTTGAATTTGAAACCGGATAAGAAATCGTAAGGATGAAATTTCATTCCACATACCATTACAATTGTTATCATTATAATCATTATGTAGTTGTTTGAATGAAAAAAAACAAGAAATATCCTGTGCCTTCATTTATAAAGTAAAAATAAATATGTTTTGCTCTTTATGACAAATAGTAAGAAAAATCTGATTTAAAAAAATAATTTGGACAAAACTTTTCAAATTCAAATGGAACAAAGTAAAATTTAATTCAAATAAATAATGAAGTTTACTGATTTTATTGGATGTGTGAGTTTATATATATATAGAGAGAGAGAAAGTTCTGATAAATCTTTTGAATTGTTAACCTGTTTCGTCATTAAAAATGAACATTGAAATAAGTTTATATTACTAATAAATACAAAAGAAAATATTTAACTCACATTTATTAAAGATGTTTAACAGAAATCTGATAAGAAAAAAACAATAACCATTTATTATATTATTAAAGAAAATATATAATAATATTGATATAAAAACAAAAAAATAAATATCGGCTTCTTAATAACTGAAGTGGAATGCTGGAATTAATATTAGATTTAAGTATTAACAAAGGATCTCAAAATGTTTTGAAATGCTGTAGTCCTCCACCCACTACCTCTGATAAAATAAAATAAAAAAAATGCTTTTGTGAAAGTTTTCTCTTGCTATCAAACTTGAAGCTATTATTAAAACTACAATTTAGTCTTATAAGATTGATCCAAAATTCTGCAGAAAATAATTTTAAGCGCTATTACATCATTATTTTATTACAATAAAGTAGTGATGATTTGAAATTTTACTGTATTGGGATAAATTTTAAAAAAATATGGATGTGTTGACATTTGTAAAATGTTTTGCCCATAATGGCATCATTTCTCTCATCAATCAGCTCATAGTGAAGGAACTTAGATTATGAACTAGGGGTTAAAGTAAAATATGATAGTAATGTTTTTGTTAAACCATTAAGCATGACATGATTACCATCTCATACTTTCATTCTCATAGTTTTATCGTTAAGTAGAGATAAAAGGTGGTTGCTGGAATGTTGCATTAGATCCTAAGATCTAGGTGCAGTGCTCTCAGATCCAAAGCTCCTCATTGACGAAGGCCACAAGCCAGAAACTAGTATGAGAATATTTGATGAGTAGGCATTAGATAGGGATTTTATGCACAAGCCTTCTGGCATCCATTGATTACTCTGTTTGGCACAGGGTGGCACTACTGTATGGAGAGAGTTTTATATAAAGTTTTCTCGTATATGGTGGCTAGTAAAGTTGTAAAATGGATGGAAGGGAATAATGTAGTGGGTGAAATGCAAGGAGGTTTTAGATTAGATAGGCGTATAGGAGATAGTTTATTTGTAGTTACACAACTTATGGATATGAGTAGGAATGCAGATAAACAGTTATATATGAGTTTTATAGATATAGAGAAGGCATATGATAGAGTAAATAGAAATAGATTATGGATAAGTTTAGCAAATTTGGGAATGGATGAAGCTTTAATAGATATTATTAAGAAATTATATGAAAATAATTATTATATATATCAATTAGAGAATATAGAATCAATTAAAGTTAAAAATGGTGTGGGACTAAGGCAAGGATGCCCTATGTCACCGATTTTGTTTGTGTTGTTAAATACGAGTGAAATGGAAAGAGCAATAGAAAGATTAGGAAGAGGGATAGAGATACCGTTAATAGGTAGTAAGGGAGTATATATTTTGTCATGTCTTTTTTTGCAGATGATATATTTTTGTGTGCAGAAAAAAGAGAAGATATGGAAGTTATGTTGAGGACATGTGCAAGGGTGGGTAAAGAGATGGGGATTAAATTTAGTGAAGAAAAATCAAATATAATGATGGTTAATACTGAGGAAAGAGAAGATGTAGAATTTTTATTGGGAGATATTAAGTTAAGTGTGGTGAATAGATATAGTTATTTGGGAATTATTTTAAGTAATCAGAAAAATTATTTGGATGAATGGGAGAAAAAATTGATAAATGAAGCAAAGAAAAGAAAGGGATTGATAAAGAAATTAACAGTATTTTCATATAATAAATATGATGTAGCTAGAATTATATGGAAAGGAGTTGCAGTATCAGGGTTAACATATGGTAATGATGCATTATATGTTAGTAAAAAGATATTAGATTATTTAGAAAAAACTCAAAGGGAAGTAGGAAGACATGCATTGGATGCAGAAATATGGACAGCAAGGGAGGCAATTCAAGGAGAAATGGGATGGTCAAGTTTTCATATGAGAGATGCAAAAAGTAAAATGAAAATGTTTGGTAGATTGCAGTTTATGGATAATAAAAGAATAGCTAAAATAGTATTTAATTGGGTTATGAGTAAAGGGCAGGTAACAAGATGGGTGAGAAAGGTAATGCGCTCTGCAAAAGATTTGGATAAAGAATTTATATCAGTATATTTGTACAAAAGATGGGATGATTGTGTTAAGAGGATTATTGAGTGTTATAGTAGTAAGGAATGGGATAAAAGAATAGATTTATTAATAAAGACTAGGGAGTTAGAGAGATGGAGAAATAGTATGGAGAGTAAAAAGAGTTTAAATATATATAGAAATAAACAGAATATTAGGTGTGAGTTAATATATGATAATAGTAAGGAAAGTAGTTTATTGTTTAAAGCTCGAACGGGATCTTTAGCTACAAAAGAATATACATGTAAATGGAAAAATATGGGTGATTTATTTTGTAAATTATGTAAGGAAGGAATTGAAAATATTAGGCATTTGTTAATTGAATGTAAATGTTTGAAAACAGAAAGGGTACATATAATGAAGTTGTGGAAAAATAAATATGAAAAGAGTGATTATACAGAAAGTGAATTATTGGTTTTTATGCTAGGTTTGGGAAAAGATAAGGGGGATTTAGATATAAAGGTTATAGAGTTGACAAAAATTATGTTGTGGAAATGGGATAGAGCAGATTATGGGTAAATTTAGAGTGGGGAATGTAAAAGAAAGTGGCTAACAGGTTTATCTGGGCTTAATTGCTGAGATATTCTTGACTTCGTTTAAAGAGAAGCCATAATACATCACATCACATCACATGCCTTGTTTTAATGTTTTTTGTTCATGTTTATTATTATATTATACTAGTTTTGGATAGGTTATATATATATATATAGAGAGAGAGAGACAGAGACAGAGAAATTACTTTTTGTGCAAAACTGTGTATTATTTTCTATTATATACCGATATTTCGACAACGAACTAGCATCAGAAATATTGGTATATAATGGAAAATAACACACGGTTTTGTCCCTAAAGTCATTTGTCTACACCATACAACAATGAAAACATTATATCTATATAAAAATTTGTAATGAGTCTGAAAACAGACAAATGTAAAATTATATACATTTATTTATTTTTATTTTTATTTACTGTTTGATCTAAAATTTAACTTTAAATTAAGTATGTTTAGACAGAGAAATGTGTCAATCTCTTACATTTATAAAAATAATTTATTGATATTCTACTTATGGGTAAAAAGACAAAATAACTTGCCAGAAAGATAATAGTATTTATTCATAATAACACAATTATCTATTGTATGGAGTTTTCCATATAAGCATGGATACACCTATTTTATATCTTAATTATATTTTGCCTATTATTTAATATGTCCACTGTAGTTTATAGAATATGTTATTTTTCATTGACTGTGTGTTTCTTATTAACGCAAAATTTTTAAGCTTTTAAAAATGTTTTATAGTAGTTGACTCACAATACTTTTGTTGGTTCAATACACTATTTAGTATATATTTTGTGAAGTAGGGTTTTTTATTTTTTAGCTTCTATTACGACACTTATTTAATCTTGCCATAGTTTTGATGAGGTTAGTTTCCATTTTATGCATGTGAGAAACATAAAATTTTATCAAATATTGTAACATCGAATTGTGCTTGGGTAGATATAGTATATTGTCGCATGGCTTATTGCATAAAAGAATTATATTGTCGATAATGATAATCAATTAGTGCTTAATTTGCATACTTTAATCCCTAGAGAGGATTATTTTTATGGCAGGATTCCTGTATCTCTGTGTTGATATGATATACACACACTTTATACTTAGGAAGTAGGTATTGGAATTTGGCATATTATTAAACAGCTATATAATGTTGTTTTGAAGAGCCTTTCTTAATTGTTTGGATCCTCATGATGATGATGTCTAGTTATTTTCCAGCATGTATGGTGAAGTTTTTGATGTTCTAAAATTATATGGCAACGATAAGGTAGAATTCGATTCAGGGACACTTCTTTAACTATCGTGTGGAGCTAAGTAGAATAGTGAATGTATTGTGCTGTTGTATATTGTTAACAGTTTACAAGCAAACCAACTCAGCTTACTGGTAATTTTAAAACTTATTTTATGTATAGCATAGTAAGAGATACATATATACAATGCCATTTTATTTCCATCAAGCAGTCGTTCGCCGATAGTTCGGTAAGAAATTTCAATAGTTAGAATGATTATTTTATGGACATAGGCAAAGTTTAGTAACCTGTATAAATTTGATTTCTGATGTCTGCTTCCATATTTATGTAATAAATTGTTTATGTTAGACAGTAATAATCGTCATTTGTGCCAACTATGATAATTGCCATTATCAAATTATTGATTAATAAAGATTAATTAATTTTAGGGCTTTCAATAGCATACTTTAAATGGATATTACGTTATTGATCATATCAGAGCCTTGACTGGTATACTGGTATTCAAATAAAATATACCTTTCTTCATATTGTTTCTAAAATAGATGTATATTTTTCAATTGTTTATTATTTTTTTAAAAAGTTGTAAATAATGTAAATAAATATTGTTGTTTTGAAAATATATTTAATTGTCTGTGGTCTTATTGCTAAACATCCATATTATTAATGTTAATGCTATCAACACATTATTTTATTGTCTTAAAGTCATCATTAATTAATACAGTATATTTTATTATGCATTAGTGTAACATAATAATTTTGGTAAACTTTTACATTTAAAGTACATGTAGAATTTATGGCTATTGATTAGAATACTGTAGATCTTAAGCCCATATTTTATTCTACATAATATTTTAATGATCTATTGGTCTTGGAATAACATATATGTTTGAGTCATTAGACACATCATTCACTGATCTTAATCACATTGCCAACAATTATTTAGTAAAAGAGAGTTTGTAAGTTGTTGTGCTTCCTTTATTAAGAATTTATTTGTACTTCACAAAGCTTAAAGTTCAGTACTGTTGGTATTGGAATTGCCAATTATTTCTATTTTGTTTTATGAACTGTTTTGTTTGTTATATTTGGGTAGTGGCAAGTATATATTTTGTAAAATGATAACATTTAAGTCATTTGAACCCTAGGAAAAGTAAATTTTTAATTCTTAGTTGTAACTTTGAATTTATGGTAACTTTATGTTTAAAGTTATTTATTGGGTTTTGGTTGGAGTTATGTTTATCTTCACACTTTAATTGAATTTGTATAACTCTAAAATGTAAATTTCTTTTTTAATTTTTAAAACTTTTAGTTTATTTTAATTTCATAGTTAAATTGCTGGTATTGTCAAGCTTATAATCCATGCATTGTTTCATTTTGCTTTAATATCATTCAACACAATATTGGTTTATAGTTGAGGATCTCATTATCCATTGTCAACATTGATCTCATATTTCATCTTTATTTTTATTTTTTTACTTCTTCATCTTCATTTTATCTTACCTCATCATCATAACTGATTCATCCTTTATTGACTCCTATTCTATCATCACCTCATAATCGTTCATTATCTTAACACATTATTTATCTTTTCTCTTCAATCTTAACCTCGTTCATTTTCACTATTTAATTATTATTTATGTTCATTATCTACTTATTAACTAATTCATAATTTAAATTCCGTATTCATCTCATAGACCCGATTATTAATTATTTATTGGCTTATAAATATTAAATTTATCTAATAGTATTTTGTTATAGATTTTAAAGCTAGTTTAACCGATATCAATTCTTGCAGTTATTATATTAAGGGACACTTTATGATATTTCCTAGATTTACTGTTTTATGCTAGCTTAGTTGGTTTTAAGAAAATATCTTTATTTTAACATTTCTTTTTATGCATATATTCTTAATATTCTTATAGTGAGGATGACAATATATATATATATATATTTTAGCAAGTTTTTTTAACTTGCATTTTTGTTTATCATATATATATATATATATATATATATATATATATGATAAACAAAAATGCATATATATATATATAAAGGTTAATAAGATATGTATTGAAAGTTTATGTGTTCAGTTTGTTAATAACATTTTAAAAAAGCCAAAAAATAGTGTAATTGATAATTGTACTTATTATAGGATTTATCCCTCCGCTGCAATATGTCCTAAAATATTTTAGTATATAAAATTGCATAAAGAAAAAGAACCATTTACGATTAATGATTGATTTTGGTGGTGCGTTTTATTATGAAACATGGAGATTAATTGAGAAAATGTTACAGGAAATTCATGGTTTTGGTATGTATACAATACGTTCATCAACATCATTTGATTTCATTGGTAAAATTAATAATGTTGTTATTGATATTTGTGATGTAATTTGTACCTTTGATGTCAGTGAAATGCATGAATCAATTGATAGAATGACTTCTATTGAAATAATTAATAATGCATTAAAGTTTAAAAATGTTAATGTCAAAGAAATAAAATGTATTATTAAAACATTAAATTTTATTGATAAAAATATTTATGCAATTTTTAAGTATGAATTTTATAAAATGAGTAATGGCTGGCTAATGGGTCTTCCTACAGTTGGCCAAACATGTAATTTTGTAATATCTACATATGAAGAAAATATTTTGAAAAAGGAATATTATCAGTATACAATTGATATGTTGATGATGTTTTTGTTTGTGAAAAGCCAAATGCTATTAATGATTTGTTTAATTAATTCAATAATATAAAGGCTTAAAATGGATTAAAACAGATTAAAATTCAATGAGTGTTCAATTTTTAGATCTCAAGATAACTAGAAGCAAAGATAAACTGGATTAATATATGACTATTAAACCAATAGCAAAAAGAGGATACATACCATATATATCAAAAGTACCAATGTCATATAAAATGGCAGGTTTAAAATCCTTCTTATTTAGAAATGATAATCTTTGTAAATATTCATCAGATAAAACCAAAAATATTAAAATTTATTATAATGAATTGTTAAACGTTGGGTATAGTTATGATTATGATTATTATACTATTAAAAATTTTAATTCTTAATATAAAAATAATATTAATAATAATATTAATTCTTCTGATAAAACATTTGGATATCAATACCATATATATTGAATTAACAGGCAAGTTTCATTAAGAAAATTTATAAAGGTATATGTGATATTGCATTTTATGTACTACCTACATTAAATAAATTAATAAATAATTCAAAAGATAAAACCTTATTGAAAAATTAAAATCGTATCATTTACAAATGGACATGTAGGTGTGGCAGTGTATATATAGGTGAGTTGAGGTGCACATTGGAAAAAAGAACAAAAGAGTACTTATTATTATTAAAAAGGGTTCAAAATACAAAACAAAATTATAAAAATAATGATTATTTATCAGCTTCCATTTTTTATAACAATAATAAATCATGTATATATGGTTTTGATTTTAATTATAGTAACGTAAAAATATTGGAAACTGAAGAAATAATAATAAAAGAAAAATTAAGGAAGCACTGTTAATATATAAATACAAGCAAGATTTAATCAATAGGCAAGCAGCAAACGTTAAGATCACAGAATTATGGGATAGTTGACATCATGCAATTATGGGAAACTTGACCTTTTAAAAGTATTAGTTGACAAAAACTACAAGGATAGTTGAAAGCGTTTGTTTATAGATATATATTTTTTATAAACTTTTGAGTACTGTATTTTCTAATACTTATTTATAAATTTGTGTATATTATTCTGAAAACATATAGACATCGATTTGTAATATATATATATATATATATATATATATATATATATATATATATATATATATATATAATACAAAAGTATATTACCCGTTATGAAAAAATATTATACTTAATGTATATAACTTTAAACATTACAATCATAAATCTAAACAACTTGTACCTTGAGATAATTTAAATTATATATACAACTGCACGAATTCAAATTAAATGTTTATTCTTCACAAAACAGAAATAATTAATGCACATTCTTCTTTTACAATATTTATTTTTTATATTTATATTAAAATAAATTGAAAACTTGTTAAAATTATTTAAAGCACTTATCTAACAAAATGGTACAACATAGCCATTCAAAAGAAAAATCTTAAATTATTTGGTTAGGAAGATGCTTGTTCCTTTTTTAAATCTTCCAGATGATGTATAATAATACAATCTTGCATACGGATGTACTCCAGTTCATCTACTTCTTGATTGATCCAACGAGGTGCATCGTCGTGAATCTCGCGAAACCGATCATTGTTTAAACTGTTCGTTAATGCAAGCAAGACGGCTTGAAATTCCACGCGAAGAATAGGCACCTCGGGTAACTGGTATTGTAAAAGACCAAAATATGTCTGGGATAATTTATAGATATAATCCGGTAATCCATAAGTTATGATAATATTTGAAGTAAGGGAAAAATTATTTATAAAATTATTATCAGCCATATTTTATTCCAAATCCAAAGTTTGTTTGCAATTGAATATATATGAATTTATGTTTTCTTTTTAAATTAATTCATTATGCTAATAGAATGGTGTATAAAATTTGCATAATTTTAAATGTTCTGAGGAAAACAATTTACGTTTCAATTATAATGTTTATAAAATTTTAATCTTGTCTTTCCATATATATAATAAGTTTTAAATATATAATAAAAAATATATTATAATTATAATAGACGGAAACATAATTCTATTTTTTTGATTATGGGATAAGTATGTTTTTAACTCATTTGTTACAAATTCTGTATGGTTTTCAATACGATCTAAAAATTTTCCATATACAAATCCATCTCCATCGTTTTCTTTTGCTACCTACATGTTATTTTAACTTCTCTATTAATTGCTGTAAAACTCTTACAGTTATTAGTGACCCCATTACCCTTTTTGCTATTATTTCATTTCTGCTATTTTTATAAAGTTTATTGAATCTGCAAAGGAAAATCATTTACCGAAATCCATTAACTGAGCATTAATGTTGATATTATTCACTCATCAAATCTAATTAAACACTAGTGACCTTTAACCTTTGACTGGTTCTTGGTTAAAAAGCCGCAATTTTATTTTTATTGGGGTTAGATTCTCAATGTCCAGGTATATTATTTAGAAACAGCAGGACATTTTAAATTAGATTTTTTTTCTCAGTTATTTTTAGATTTCAAGAATAAAATAATTGTGAAATCCTACACAAAATGATAGTAGCTTATACTTTTTGATGTCTTACAAAAAACTAAATAATTTTTGCACTGACTTCTGACAATGTGCTTTTTTAGATTCGTAATTAACCCAATTTTATAATATATTCTGCAACATTGTCACATGGTCGGCAGAGATAATCTGTTTTTCTACACTTTAAAAAGATTTTCTGTTTTTTTTTTTTTGTTGTTGTGAATTTATGTTTTAGTAGGCATTTTTTCCCCAGAACAATATGTTTCTTCACAATTAAAAACCTTTCATTGTGATCATTTGTTTAATCTATATTTTTTAAATCTAGAAAAAATGTAGTAGTAGCAGTAGTAATGGTAGATGAGATGTCACTCAGTTACTTTAATAATCTTTAGACTGAAACATATCTGTATCTATGTACCACCATTCTACATACAATAAACTGATTAAAATTTGTATACCAGATTTTAGATTATATTCTTTGTAAAGTTTTAATGCTTTTTCAGGTAATACAAGACTATCACGTGCAACTTTCTTGCGAGTCAAATCATTTATCGGTAAATTAATGGGTTTTTTTCCATTTTAACAAAAATTGTTCTTTTCTTTACATTAACTGATTCAATGACAGAAATCTGCTTCTCGCCTTTTATAACTTCTCTGAAGAAAGATGCAATGCTTTGAAATATATCACTCACTTTAAAAATGACTTCCTTTCTGACTTTACTAAATCGATGATTTTCATTTTCTCCTTTAATAAAAGTACTTTATAACTTTTCCTTTGATTTATCACTCATCACTCTAATAATATATATTTTACTAAATATATAAAACATGAAACTTTGTAGACAAGTGCTAAAAAAGTATGTGCATGTGTTTTAACTGCAGTGCAGAACTATATTTAAATTGTGAATAAAACATGGTTAAATTAATTCGCATTTGAGAATGTGAAATTTAATGAGGTAAAAAAAAAACACTACAGACTGTTACGGGATAAACGTCAATACATACATTTATGTTTGATAGGTAATACTGATGAGGGGGAAAGACTGTCAATGTATTCGTAAGCATTAATAAATTTGTACCTTTTATTGCTTTCATTATTTATTTATTTTGTTTTTTTATTTATATTTCTTTCGCTACCTATAACGATTTAGTTATAATTGAAGTAATGTAGTTTATGTCATAGTCTGAGTCAACATAATCTATACAGAGTGATTTAATGTTTAAATTTGTCATAATGCAGTTTAACATATGGTTTATTTTACCTCTTCTTGCCTACAATTTCAACTGCCCAGTAGTCATCATCAGAGCTACAACATTTAAACATATACAATTATTACCTATCTATACATGTACCAATATACACATACATACCTATACAAATATACAAGTAAATGCAAAAATAAATAAAGAATATGAAGAGATAAACATTAAAATATAAATGAATTTTTTTACATAAAAGAAGTTAATGGAATATAAGTTTGCGATAAAAAGGTTTTATATTGTAGAGATATTAACTCTTCAATTGTTTATTTTGTTTAGATCCCGTTGCTAATTTATTAGGCCAAACTGCTATTTACAGTGTTTGGACATAGCATGTGCCATCTCATGGTCAATTTTGGTCACAATTTCTTCACTTCAGGCTTATTTTATAGGAAATTCAAAATTTAAACTTGTAGTTCTAAAAACGTCCGCATATAGCATTATATTTTGAAAAAAAATCAATTTTCTTTGCTAGTTATTGGTGCTTAGACCAGTATCCTTTCTCTGATTGGATGCCTGCCAAATCTGGAAATTGGGTTGTAGGCATTTCTAAATGATGAAGTCAGAAACTAATCAAAGACGTTCCACACATTCGTAATTGATTGTGAAATAAATAAATATATTTATTATAATTTTTAACATTCATAAATAAGATTTTACATTACTTTATCAAAATATAAAATTTGATTCAGAAAATTTTAAATATTATGAGAAAAATATGTTTGCAACATAATCTCTTTTCGAGACTAGTTGTTGACATCTAACAACTGTAATTTGAATAAGAGGTATTTCTAAAGAAATCAAAATAAAATATTTTATGCATTCATATTTTAAAATAGATAATTATATCTATTGTAATTTTTTTACATTTATAAATAAGATTTTACATTACTTTATCGAAATATAAAGTTTGATTCAAAAAATTTTAAATAATACAAAAAAATAAGCTCGGGAAAAATTGTAACTCTTCAGAAAAGTAAATTACTTGACAGTTACAGACTGAATAATGACACCACAGATTGGTTGAAATATAATTATTTTGTTTTACCACTAGCTATTTTTTAAGTGTTTTTTCTTATATTTTTCTTCAGTTATTAACATTATTTTTAATTTTTCGTTACATTTAACCAATCTGAATCTAAAATTATTCAATTTTTAGAAGCTGAATTAAAAAAATTCTGTGTATTTTAGATTAATATATTGTTCTCAGATTTAAGTAGTGGACCAATACAAAAATTAGACAAAGATTAAATAAGTTGAAGGAAGCACTTAAAGAGTTTAAAGGTACATATTTAAGCTAATAGTCGGAGTGTTTGAAATATTATATATATATATATATATATATATGATATATACAATATAATATATATATATATATATATATATTGTAATGGTCACTCAATCTACCCTTGATCATGGAGAGTACCACCAGATCACTTCATATCTGAAAAATTTGTTTACCATGATCAAAATTGGATGGTGATGATAGTTTGCTCTGACTAGACTCAGGGTGACTACAAAAAATCTTAAATATTGTTCAGACAATTGAGAAAATGAAACACATTGACAAACCCCAACAAAATAATTTAAACTGATTTAAAATTTTTATTAAATTTAATAAAGAAAATCTAGCAAACAAAATATAAAACTTTGACCTAGATTTTTAAAAGTGTATTTATCAGAGAGTGCATATGAGTTCTACAAATATTAAAACATTAAATGACTTTGCAGAAAGAATCATTTTCTCACCTACAATTTAAAAGGGAATTAATAGTATCTTCCTACTGGTGATTTATAAAAACTAATTCTACCTTCTTAATTCAGAGATATAAAAACCAATATGGTCTTGTAGGAAATCACTGCCACAGTGCGGGTGAGCATTCATTGGTACTTTGAACTAGAAATGTCATTTGTCTGCAGGACAGCTCATTATGTGTCATGTATAAGGCAAATCACAATTGATTTCACATACAAGACAAAGAAAAAAATATGATTATGATCTTATGTAATCTGGAAATGTCACAAAATTTTAAACTTCAGAAAAACTAGAATAACAAAGTACAACATACCACCAGGCAAAATATTTGTGGTCTGCAAGAAGCATAAACTTATTAACTTAAATTAATTATTGGATGATAAAATAGGGGCAGGTGAGCAAACTGAAGCTCTTAGTAAGGGTTAATAATAAAAGCAGAAGAGATATTACACATATAATGTAACGGTCAGGTTTGTACATTTACTGAACAGACTGAGAATCCAAGTCAGAGAACCAAAAGCTGACCAAGTTGGGATAGTAATACCCTACGTCTGATCATACCTCAACTCTCTCACTCATGCTTCCAAGTCAACCCAACGTAAATGACATGCCTGAAGTTATACTCGATATCTCTTTAATCACATTCCAGTAATAGCAAAGCAGTAAAGCATGAGACATCCCCCCTATTACATATTATATTATATAACTTAACTAGTGATTCATAAGGTAATGAGCAAGTAATGAGACTGAGACAAATTTATATTTCATAAATTTAATAGAATACTCAATAAATAATAAAGCAAAATTAAATTGGGTATAGCTGGCTCACACACAGTTGAGTGGATACTCAGGGTTACAAATCTAATTATATAGAGTTCACACTCAGAGGAGTGGTTCAGAGTTATAAAATAATATTGCAAAGCAATTTATATAGTGCTCACATGCAGGTGAATGGATGCTCAGGGTTACAAATGATTTAATTAGTATACGACTTTTTAATAAGCTTATGTCATCTTCCATGTCCCAATTCATGCTATGTTTTATATAGTGGAAATAAGTAACAGTTAGAGTGATCGATTTATTGGTAAATGATAGTGATTATATTATGATTACTAAGTTTAAACTCAACTTCAAAGATATTTGTGTGTTATATATATAATTACTACACAGATAATTCATTAACTCAGATTCACGATCGGATCAAAGCCGAAGTTAAATTCTAGGGAAGCTAAACTGAGATGTGGCAGTCGAATGTCAGATTCTAGTGTGTTATAAACTATAATATCAGAAGAAATGCACCTCGAATGTATTCTTAATTGAGATTTATTACTTAGTAAACGGTTCCCCTAACCGATCTGCTTGCTATAATGGGAGAGTCCTTTATATTAAAGTGAATAGAAGAGTGGCTTACAATTCCTTTGGAACACTTTGGTTCCTTCAAATATGAATAAATGTCATATTTTCCTAAACTTTTGAGGTGTGACTTGACATGAAAACGATCCTGATGTAGGCCATTACAGATATAGCAAGAAGATATGCATATTTATGCTAACTAACAATACATTCACAATGCTAAATTAATATTTCATAAATTAATTATGCCAAATCTTAGCTTCTTTCATTACTACTACCATGGGTCAGTTCATAAAGGAGATTATTAAATCACATGATAAAAGGCGATAATGAGAATCTGATTTAAGGGTCTCCACATAGCTTCTTAATCTTTAATTAAATGGAGTTATAGCCAATTTAAAGATTTACTAGAACTTGAACATAACCAATTTTTAAATAAACTATATTCTTAAATACTACTCAAATATTTATCTTAAATAACTCGTCAAAATACTAGGCCTTACTAATAATGCAAAATGTGTTTTAATAACTTATGCAAAACCTACATTTTAAATAGCTGGTGTAAAATATACTTTTTAAATAACTGGTAAAATACATATTTTAAATGACTTATGCCAATATACACCTTAAATAACATGAGCAAGATCTGTGTTTTTAATAACATATGCAAATTATACATTTTAAATAACTTTAGCAAAATATTTTCATTTTAAATAACTTTAGCAAAGATGCATTTTAAATAACTTGTTAGGGCATTATAAGTAACTGATTCACTCTAGCGTAAATAATAGTTTTATTTCAGAAAGGAGTTTTGACTATATTCTTTATATTACAATAAACTGACATAACGGCACAAGTGATTACTTGCCCCCCTCCCCCCCGATAATTTATTAAAAACACAAAACTCTGTTCTGATGAAACACAGCATAAATTAATAAACTTAAAACTAAAGATAGATGGCATAAGAATAAATTGCATAAACAATCAATAAATTTATAATTTAAAAATTAAATTTAATAAATAAATTTAGAAATGAAATTTTGTTTGAATGTTTTATAGAAACTAAATATTTGTGCTTACTTAAAATATTAATGATCCTTTAAATTATTTATGATTAAGCAAGAATTTTGAGAGTGCTCTTAGCTTTAAATAAATTTAATGTAAACAGTTTAGTGTAACATTTAAATGATATAATTAATTACGGGATTTATTAGTTAGCTAGCTTTTTATTTAGAATAAGTTTAGTTATGGAATTTAATATTCTGCAGAATGGTTTACCGGTAAAGTCTTTAAGGCATTCTTTAATTTGCTTCTCTCTATCAAATCAGGCTGGGCTTCTCTGTGTTTGATTCTGGATGCAGCTTTGTAAATTTACCTCTGTGGCAGCTTTCCCCCATTACTCTGGTCAGGAACTCTCTGGTTTTTCATGTATAGCTTCTTTCTCAATCAGCTGGGCATGGCTGAGGTTGGTGTTTCTCTCATGGTAGCAGCTTGTCCTGAGAAAGCAGACAGTAGTCTCTGGACTTCTAAGCCAACAATCATGATTAGAACAGCTTGGGTACTGGCTTTCTAGAATTCAGCTTGCTAAATACGGCAGGAACAATTTTCTTATTTTTCTTTCAGCTCTGATCTTTAGAAATATTCCAGCAACTTTTTAACAGCAACAGCAACAAGCACTTGAAGAAAAAGTAGAAGGATGGAGGATGATGGCTACTACAGGCCTCTTTTATATTATATTTTTGACAGCAGTTTCCTCCTCCTTTTAGTCTTGCCACATCACCTGATTACTGGTTCGAACTAGCCTTTAACTATATATCCACTTAGTCAATTATTTGGTAGAGTTAAATCTGGACTTTTAAAGGCTTTTTTATTCTAATTGACATCATAGTTAACTCCAGAATCAAAGATGATATTCCCCAGAGTATTCCAATTTGCATCACAGTTACCTCGGATCAAAGATAATATTCCCAAAAGAGTTGTAATAGCACTTAGTATAGATTTATGCCTGATTAAATTTTATAATTGGTATTAAGTTATAATTTTAAATGGGTCAAGTTTTTAGCTAAAGATTTATTTTTAGAAATGTTAAAACTCATAAACAAATTATCAGCTTGTGTGGTTTTAAACAAACAATAGAAATGAAAATTATTTAACTTGAATTATTTAAAATGAATACTGAAACTTAAATAAATAATTATTTAGAATGAATATTGAAAAATAAGTAATTTTATAAATTTAAACTTATTATTCTGTTATATATATATATATATAAATTTTAACTACACACAGTTAGGTTTACTTCAGTTTTAACAAACGTGAATGAATATGCGCGTATATAAATATTTAAGACTGTATTTTTATATTTATAATTAATAGGACAATTATATACGCACATACCCTGCAATATTATAAGCACACTCAAAGTTTTAAATGAAAGAAACACACGCAATCTGAATACAACGACATATACTATTATAGAACATAATAGGTGAAACAGATCTGTTTCAATAAAATATAATCTCACAATACACTCCCCGATAAATAAAATTGCAAACAAACTTGGAATCTTAAAACTAAGATTCCAAAACACACTACAAATAGAAAGAAAAGCAAATACATATAATAAAAGAATAATACATAAGGTAATGACAAAAAAAAAACAATTTCTGATTTACTATATATATTGAGCAGAGATTTAGACTAGGTTTAACCCTGGCAAGATTATAGAAAGGAAATTTACCTTAGTGTCTGTAGGTTTGGTGAGTAGTCGCATTTTAATGTAGAAATAATAATAAAGTCCACAACAATTTTTTCTCTGCTAATGGGGGCAGGAGTGTGGAGACATACTTTGAAACGGTTCTAGTTTAGGCGATCATGGCATCTTTGAAGGAACAGCAGGGACATCAGGATTCATCATTAGTAGGCTTAGCAGCACATTCTGAAGTTTTGGTAACTGATGGCTTCGGACATCTGAAAAATGAACATAACTATTATATAAATTATACTGAGTATCTCATTAGCAGTTTTGTGAATCTGAGGTTCTATATCAGGAACAAACATGAATCAGGGTGTGCAGAAATATCTGATGCAGAATAATATGGCACAAGAATCCTCTGAACCACACAATTTGAAGAATCAGTCAGAATTGTAATTTCTGGCTAACGAATCTATGAATCTGTCATAAACTCAGGGCTATTTATATCACTCCCCTATCTCCCATGTAAACTTTATTTTTGATCTTTTAAACTAATTAATCAGTATAAGCCCAAGGATCGCCCTCAATCTAATTAAATTTTCCACCAGGGTATTTAAGTAATTAATACAAAAGTAAATCTCCACTCGCAAAACATTATAATTACCAAATGTAAACAACTTTTAATTAAAAAGAAAACTTTTCTAAAGATAAAACAAATATGTTATAAGTTTTAAAAACTTGACTTTTAAAATATTTTATATTTGAATTACAAATTTAGTAATAATCAAAAAAAAAAGTATTCTTGAAAGAAAATAAGTGTGTGTGTGAATATACCATTATGATGTCGAAGAATAAATATTAAACCTTTAAAATAACCGTAAAAAGTCCTAATGGGACTTTTGAAGTGGATAATATCCTGTTCAATATATATATATATAATGCTAAAGCCATATACATATAAATCCTATATATAAGCTACACTTTGCATTGTCAAAATAGGTAAGTAAACATTAGATAGCATCCTGATAACACCTTGTAGTAGTAATTTATATAACTGAACTATTATTAAAAACATATGTTGCTAATCACATCTCAAGTAGTCATTGTATTTGTATAATGGGTAATATTAGTATAGATAGACCAGTACTTACATTCCATTTTATACATATTGATACTTTAAAAACTGCAGTAAGATCCCAAATCAATACTCAGACAATTAATTAATAAATTTCTTTTTTTTTTTATTTGAAAAAATGATTTTTGTAATGAGTAAGTAATACTGATTTACAAATTAGTTTATTAATTAAATATGTAATAAAAAGCTTTTATTACATGTGATTCATTTGTTAGTTTTAAACTTTTAGGGTTGTGTTTTTAATTTTTATTTGGATTTAAGTAAAGATGGGGCGGGGGTAAGGATTAAGTGTGTCTTATTATTATAATAATGGCAATTGACAGGGTTGTTGAAAATTTACTGTTATTTGTTTTCTGATATTTTTTTTTTTAGTTTTGACAAAAGGAGAAAAAAATATGGTTCAGTTCATTTAAAAGGGTTGTCAACTTTCATAAAAATCATATTAAAGAACCAAAGTAGTCAAGCGTTGTTAGCCGAGAGATCATCGCAGCCGCCTTACAAGCAAGTAGTTGGTTGCAGACGGTAGTGGGTTCGCGTCCCGGCTGATAATATGACATATGAAAAAAAAAAAAGAAGAACCAAAGTAAATAAATGTAAACTACAAATTTCTAATTTTTCACATAGAAAAATTTCATCTTTTTAACTTTTTATATGAAATACAAATTACAGAGAATATAAAAATATTTAGACTATAACAACAAAGATAAAGAAATTTAAAGGAAATATATTTTCTTTAATTAATACTGCTTATAAACTGAATGTTTTTCCCAAATTTTGAAAATTTAGAAATTACAGATTGTAATTTACTGTTTTATTGTCAAGATGTTTCCATGAATGAGTGAAACATGTGAGATTGTGTTCAAGAGATGTCCCTTTCATGTTGAGACTGAAACCAAATGGTTTGCCTTTGACATAGTTAAAAAGATTGTTGTGATCTAAAAAAAAATTCAACGTACTTTTTAATAATTACTTTTTCATGGAAATCATTGAAAATATATATTTCTTTTAAATAATTACATATAAATCAGCAAGTTGGCAACATTCTCCGGAATAAAACAGAGTTCTGAGAACTGAAGAGTAAATAATGAACAGAATTATTTTGACCTGTTTTTTTTAAATGTCAACAAAAATAATAATACTTTCGATGAACAATACAAATACATTCCAATGATATGAATAAAAAATTATATATATATTCTAACAAAACAAAATTTAAAGGGTCATTTTCTAACAAATTATATTTATGTGTATTATTCTAAATCTTGGTTTTAAAAGATGGAACATTTTCTTAAATATAAATTAACGAAAGATGCATTTCTTAAGTATCAATTAAATATGCAATGCATCAGTTATATATATTCTAGTATAATAAGTATGGATTAAATAATTTCTAAGTATAGATTTAATACAATAATTTCTCAAATACAATGTATAGACTAATATATTTCATATGTATATATTAAATACAATCTCCTTCGTGCGACCGCGTTACAAGCCAATTGTAACTAAATAATATCAATTTAAACAAATGAAGATTTATTCTTTATTTTGTTAACTGTATAAAAACTTATTAAATTAACATGAAACGCATTTTGCAATCTCTTGATTGGTCATTTGCATTGTATTTTAAATATAACTAAAACGATTGGGAGAGCTTACAAATATCATGTATATTATTGGATAGTTTAAGCTAATTATAACTTTATTCTATCCAATGAGAATTTTATTCAAATGACCGCACATCCACGTTATGGATTGATTATACTATATTCAAATCTATATGGCATTTACATACTTGCAGATAAATTGCATGCCAATTACAACATTTTAAGGATGGATCGATAGATGCTTCATCACTCTCAGTTGACACTATTTCTGAGGCCTACCAGAATGATGATGATGATACAGAACATCTATAAGCTTAATTGTCAGGGCGCCAAATTGTAACTCTAATACAATATAAAGGTTAAATCTCAATATGAATGGGTTAATACACAATTGATTTAGAGAACACCGAGAACGCATTAAAACTGACAATATTAATATCTTTAAGAATTCCAGGTTATTCTCAGCGCATTCCCCATTCACTATGATTAAAGCTACAATTAAATTTTATTCTAATTATAAAGTTCTATATTCATCTCCACCTTCCTGATCCATTCCTCCATGAACTTCACATTCATATGTCTATTACACTATTATTTATTTTATCATTAAATTTTACATTTTTGCTAGCTCATTTCCTCTCATTATAATCTTTTCTCAGGGTTTTTCGAATAATTAGATGTGCAAATCGAATAAGCTGCGATAGGTTATTGGTGATAAACACTCCTCTCTTGATCGCCTCCAAGGTGATCTCGGTTGTCTTCAATGCAGTTTAATATCAATTTACATTAAAGCTGGAATATTTTAAGCTTATTAAATCTTTATAAACACATCATAAAACATAGTCGCAATTATAACAAAATTATATAAAAACAAAATGCGTCTAGAGAGGTTTGAATACCATGGATGGAGAAAGGATTTTATGCCCACCCACTGCACTCGCTATCACTCAATACTATCACTATTCACGATTTATACTTCAACAATATTAAATTATTTGGTAATTTAAAGTATTTGAAATTAACCTTTTAAATAATTTTACTAAATATTAGTTATGTACATGATAATTCAAATATTAATAATAATATATCGATGTATGATTGGATTGGAAATATCTAGATAATAATAACCCACAAAAACATGGAGACACACGCAAATTATATTTAAAACAAATAAAATTTTATTTAACAAACTATAATTCAATACAAAAACATATACATTATATTTACGCTTTCATTTTATCTTAAACATAGTGAATACCAATTTCTGTTGTGTTCAATGCTTTCTCTTTTATTACTGATATATTTTAGAAAATACATACTCGATTTCTCCCCTAATTAAATTTAATAATTTTAGTTAACAAATCTAAAGTAATATTCCCTCGCAAATTTCTGATCTTATCCTATCATCCTGATTAAATACTCTTTTGCCCTAATCTTTACAACAGAGATATCTTAATAATAGTGAGACTAAGTCATTGCAAATAAATTGGCATTAAGATCAACCATCATCATAGTGCACACTCTATGCTCATGTTCTTATGACACAATAATATTTTGACAATACCACATTTCCAGCGAAGTACTCAGCTGGCCATGTAAATATTTATTAATTAAATTTATATACGCATTGCTCACTCTTAGGCTTAAACATTTGTAAGCTTTATTTAACCCTTAACATTTATTAACTTAATTATTTTTGGCTCGAATGCTAAATCAAATCTACAAAAACAATATTCAAATACACCAATCGCACATACATTATCTGCATTCATTCTGTCATTAAATTGAGTTTGCGACCTGGTGTCCAATACTTATAATAATGTTTATCATGGCTATCCTCTCATACACACGTAAGGAATATCAAATATTAATATGAGGCAGGCAGTGACCCGAATAAAAGAGAACCTTTTCACTAAGGTTGAGATATGCTAGGATTTTTATCGCTAGTCATATAAAAACATAGGTATACCAAATACCTCTGGCCATCAAAATAAGAAACCTTCTTACGGTGTAGAGAATACTCAAGTGGGAAAACTCTTCCACTGGGTTCAAATACTTTATAAATATCGCATAAATCTTAGTGAGCTATACTTCACTGAGTTTGTGGAGATCTTTGTCTATTCACACATACAGGTCGAAACATCAAATTATACAAGTAAAACTTTCATCTCTTTACTATTCTTGGACTAGTGCACTGGAATATGAGCCCATAAATTTTCCAAGCATAAATCAGCTTGTTTCTGGCCTTAAATCTATGATAACAATAATAATAAGCAATAAGAAATGCCACAAAATTCTCAAAACTATTTCCATGCACTTTTATAAGAAACTGATGATGTTAATAGACAAGCAATTCATCTATAAATCTTGAGCATATTACAATAACTTCTGATGCTAATAATATCTCTAAGTATTTTTTTTTAAATTAAAAAAAAAATGTTTGTAAAGCATTTTAAATAAGGCATATCAGAACTACATGATATAAATTTCACCTATCCCGAAATGACAATAATAGCAAAAGCATTTAAATAAACTTATATAAAATCATCTGAAATCAATCTCTACCCCCAAATAATACAAGGGTAATTATCACATGAATTAACCTTAAAGTAGATGATATACATGATACACTATAAAGAAAGAAGTTCTTTTCTTTTTTATATTAAATGTCCTACACACATTTATATATATATATATATATTAAATATCCTACACATATATATATATGAAAAATAAAAACAAGTTAGTCACGTATATATTAAATATCCTACACACATAAAGAGTGAATAATAAGCAAAAAAAAAAAAAATACTTAAATAAGACTTTTAGTGGGTATCCTTCCAGGTGCCTGATTTCTACTTTTCTTTTTCCCCCTCTTTTTCCATTCCTCCATGACCAGTTTATAAGAGCATATATGTCCTTGTAGTAAAAGGTCTTTTGATAATTTGGTTCCTCTGGCATTATATATACGATTTGTATACTGTTGAAAGAGCTCCTCAATTTTAAGTTTATGCATATTAAATTTAAATAGCATTCATTTAACTTTTTCACAATATAAGTCTGTTGATTTTTGATTGCCCTTTTCCATTTTGAATTCGTTTTATATATTTAAATTGACTTGCATATACTGTACATCAAATTTCTGAGTTTTCAATTTTACTATTTGGCTGATATAAATATGATTATTGGGTTAACTTCTGGAGACTAAATATGTGTGTGCCCACTTAAAATTTATTTACTATACATTGTCTTCTCTTAAGTCAATGTTAGATTTAGCCAAGTTATTTTGAAGAGACAAAAAGTACAATAAAAACGATTTAAAATTTTATAACACAGTTTTCTTTAAGTCAATGAAGGAAAACTGCAACAGATAAGAAAGTTTAAAAATAAAAGAGCCTTTTTTTAAGCAGAGGTTTTTATAGAGAAAATCCATCTGTTTATTATCTTTATAATTAATTGATTTGTTCCCTTTTCTCTATTAATTTTAACCTTTTTGCCCCTTCAGAAAACCAGGCACACATTCCTTATCTGTATCTTAAACAGACACAATTAACCCTACAATTCAAAAACTATAATTATCAATTAATTTTTAACATTTGACAGACCATTCATCGTTAATGGTCTAAATTAATAGTCCACTTAAATTCCTTGGTGAAAATTGGCTTTATTTAAATGCCTGTGTCTTTTAGAGACCAATAATTAACTGTGTAATATAAAACCAATGAAACTTATACTCAAAAGTAAATAAAAGAACAGTAATCTTACATTTTCCATTTAATAATGAAACAAAATATATATTGCAGCTGTTTCAAACTGAGACTTTGAATTAAATTTGGCTGCTAATATTAACTTATTAAAATAATTTTAATTTCTTATTTAAAAATTGCTTTACAACATGATAAGAAATGATTATTGATTGTGAATTTCACAATCAAAATCTATAATCAGATTATATACACACACACATTGCAGCTATATAATTTTTTTAATTAACCTTTAATGTTTTAATCCTTAATTATAATCCTTTATTATTATAACTACACTATTATAATTATTATGTACTTTCATGAACTGTTTCTTTATAACTCATTATAAAACAATTTTCACTCATCATCACTATCCCATGTAGTTTTTAATAGTCACACATCTTCCTTTTTCTCAGTCAACCTATCAACAAATATATAAATCTTGCTTTTCTAATATTTTCTTAATATTAACTTGACCCATAAATAAAAATAAAATAATCCTCTGGTTATAAACAGATTAACAATAAATTTTTAGATTGCTTACTAGGTCAAACAAACACAATCCCTTATCAATATGGGTTCAAACCTAGTCTTTACTAAAATATTTTCTTATTAAAGGAAAAAAATACATACATCATGAGGAAAATTTGGATGGAACCTTCTCTTTCATAGCTAACCTAAAAAAATGGAGCCTTGGACAAATCCAAGAGCTACAATATATATATATATATGAAAAACAAAAAACACAAGTTAAAAACTTGCATACGCTAGTATTTATGACTATAGATGGCATTATACCAAAAACACCTTCAAGCATTTGTTTACATAAACGTCAGAGCGAGTATTTCACTATCTCTAACTTAATTTCCACCTTCATATCATGATTTCAAGCTATTTGCTATCATCAGTGAAGGACAGGATTAAGAAACTAGATCTAAAACACAAACTCTGAGCGTTTAAGAAACAGTTTCTATTCAGCTTGCGAGCGTGAATCTTTTAGACACGTAATGTCTTCAAACTCAGCATCGCATGCCAGATAGCTACATGGGTCTGATATCAGTTCAGCATCACCACATAGTAGAAGTCTCTGCAATATATATCATTGCAAGAAAAACCTCAAAGGTACATTTATGAAAAACAAAAAACACAAGTTAAAAACTTGCATACGCTTGTATTTATGACTATAGATGGCGTTATACCAAAACACCTTCAAGTGTTTGTTAACATAAACGTCAGAGTAAGCATTTCACTATCTCTAACTTAATTTCCACCTTCATATCATGATTTCAAGCTATTTGCTATCATCAGTGAAGGACAGGATTAAGAAACTAGATCTAAAACACAAACTCTGAGCGTTTAAGAAACAGTTTCTATTCAGCTTGCGAGCGTGAATCTTTTAGACACATAATGTCTTCAAACTCAGCATCGCATGCCAGATAGCTACATGGGTCTGATATCAGTTCAGCATCACCACATAGTAGAAGTCTCTGCAATATATATCATTGCAAGAAAGACCTCAAAGGTACATTTATGAAAAACAAAAAACACAAGTTAAAAACTTGCATACGCTTGTATTTATGACTATAGATGGCGTTATACCAAAAACACCTTCAAGCATTTGTTTACATAAACGTCAGAGCGAGTATTTCACTATCTCTAACTTAATTTCCACCTTCATATCATGATTTCAAGCTATTTGCTATCGTCAGTGAAGGACAGATTAAGAAACTAGATCTAAAACACAAACTCTGAGTGTTTAAGAAACAGTTTCTATTCAGCTTGCGAGCGTGAATCTTTTAGACACGTAATGTCTTCAAACTCAGCATCGCATGCCAGATAGCTACATGGGTCTGATATCAGTTCAGCATCACCACATAGTAGAAGTCTCTGCAATATATATATTTGTGTTTTAGATCTAGTTTCTTAATCCTGTCTTTCACTGACGATAGCAAATAGCTTGAAATCATGATATGAAGGTGGAAATTAAGTTAGAGATAGTGAAATACTCGCTCTGACGTTTATGTAAACAAACGCTTGAAGGTGTTTTTGGTATAATGCCATCTATAGTCATAAATACAAGCGTATGCAAGTTTTTAACTTGTGTTTTTTGTTTTTCATAAATGTACCTTTGAGGTCTTTCTTGCAATGATATATATTGCAGAGACTTCTACTATGTGGTGATGCTGAACTGATATCAGACCCATGTAGCTATCTGGCATGCGATGTCTGAGTTTGAAGACATTATGTGTCTAAAAGATTCACGCTCGCAAGCTGAATAGAAACTGTTTCTTAAACGCTCAGAGTTTGTGTTTTAGATCAAGTTTCTTAATCCTGTCCTTCACTGACGATAGAAAATAGCTTAAAATCATGATATGAAGGTGGAAATTAAGTTAGAGATAGTGAAATACTCGCTCTGATGTTTATGTAAACAAACGCTTGAAGGTGTTTTTGGTATAATGCCATCTATAGTCATAAATACAAGCGTATGCAAGTTTTTAACTTGTGTTTTTTGTTTTTCATAAATGTACCTTTGAGGTCTTTCTTGCAATGATATATATTGCAGAGACTTCTACTATGTGGTGATGCTGAACTGATATCAGACCCATGTAGCTATCTGGCATGCGATGCTGAGTTTGAAGACATTACGTGTCTAAAAGATTCACGCTCGCAAGCTGAATAGAAACTGTTTCTTAAACGCTCAGAGTTTGTGTTTTAGATCTAGTTTCTTAATCCTGTCCTTCACTGACGATAGCAAATAGCTTGAAATCATGATATGAAGGTGGAAATTAAGTTAGAGATAGTGAAATACTCGCTCTGACGTTTATGTAAACAAACGCTTGAAGGTGTTTTTTGTATAACGCCATCTATAGTCATATATATATATACAGTAAAAATGTATTTATTTATTCCTAACTGAATACCATATCATTGCTACATTTCATTTTCTGTTGTATTTATATATATTATATATATATATATATATATATATATATATATATATGAAGGTTAAATGCATTCAACCTTAAAACTATCAATTATTTGTCCCAGTATACTCCATGCATTGTTCTAAATAATCAACTTATAAAATCAAACATAAGTACTCGACTCTATCAGTATGGTTATTTTTATAGGTTCTAGTTCTGATATAAAAAACTCTCATTCTCAATCTTTGTAATGGACTGCTAATTTCAGATAATTATATATATATATATTGTAATGGGCACATACGCCGTTACATTATGTTTTTTTTATTATTAAACATGATAAAATAAAAGTTCGCAAATAAAAACTTCTTTTTTAAGAATTAAAAATTGAAAATTAAAAATCATCTAAACTCTAATATATATAAAATCGCACAGATGAGGAATTAAAAAAAAGAAACTTTATTAAAAAAAAAAAGAAAAAGTTTTAAAATTAAATTTTCAATGAAAACGTAAAAAGATTTAGAGATAAAAATATATCTTTCAGTTTGGAAAACAAATTAATTAATGTTATTGAAAAATGGAAATGATTATTTTAATTAGTCCAAGTGAACTAGCCCTTGGGCATTTAAATGAATAAGCAAAGATCAGATAGGAGAGAAAAACAATGGGAACAGAATGGCCAATAAAAAAAATCATTCATGGAATCGGACCTCAGTGAAAAAACCATCACCATTGTCATGACGTCTACTGGATCTGAAAGTCTACCATAATAAGTGAGTGAAAATTAATTAGAGGTGAGAGGTATGACAGCAGTGGTGATATGTGTATGTGTGGAGTTGAAGGAGAAAGGATTGAAAAGATGCACTCTTCAATCCCTTCAGTTCTGCTAAGAAAGAAAGAGAAATGACCTATCGTTTTCTACATTGAGGACCTGCTAAAGTAAAAGACCTCTGGATGAATAAATAAAATGGCCAATGGAATACCAATCTCTTTAGGACAGTGTGGGAATTCATATTCAAATGGCAAGCAATGGATAAAGATGAACTTTTTAAAACCGTAAGAATGTTATGAACTCTAATAAGCTTTAAATATATTTCTAAAACTCCAGTATACTAAACAATAAGAACTTTAATTCTAAAGCTTTTTTCGTATTTAAAATAATTGCAATAGAATCCTATCTGACCAGCTTAATTTATTAATAAGTAATTTTATTTGATGTATTTCTTTTGTAAAATAATTTCCATTTATTTATTTTTTTGTTCTTTAAGTTTTTATTATGATTTCTGTTTATCGTTAAACTAAATTATATAAATATTAAATTTAAGTCGGGCATGAATGGTTATATAGATGTGCGAAGTTTTATTAGGGGAGAGTAATCTTAGGTGATTTGTTTCATAGCTGAATTGGGTCAGTGGATTGGATATATTGGTGTAATTAGTAGATGTAGTATGAGGTTCACTACAGGCAGAATCACTAGTATACGCCACACACCCCCTTCTGCCTATGGAATGGGATCATAAGTCAGCAAAAAAGGGACCACAGTCCCTTCCTATGGAGTTTTTTTATTGCTCTTCTCATCAGATAGATGTAGTATTCCTATCTGGACGAGAGTCAATTTCTTCTCTTAACCTATTTTTGTGCTGCCATATTCGTATTACATTGAATGCATTGATATATCAGATGGATTGACATTGGTTTAGCTGAAAACTTTTGGCCTAGGGTTAAATAAGGAATAGAATATTTTCTTTTCAAATGAAATCTATGTAGTCTATTCATACTCAACACTCTAAATGCATTAAATTTAAGTTGGGTATAGATGCTTGCATGGATTTGGATTTCATATTTGATCAAAATATATAGACATTCGGTAAATAATGATACCTTACGGTGAGTATCTAAAATGTATTTATTCGGATGTCTTTCAAGTTATTGGTGTCAATGTGGCATCTTATGATGAATGCCATTGGGTTTCTTATAAATTTTCCTCTGCATTTTCATCAATGACTTTATATTTTGATCGTTTATGTTTATTTTGAAATGTTTTTAACCGTGTAATCTATGTAACCAGTCTATACTCAACATTATAAAACAAACTTTTATAAATCCATCTGTGCAAACTTATAAAAATTAAAATGTAAATTAAAATCTAAAATCAAAGTTAAAAAATCAAGTCAAAATCCAAAGTAAAAGTTATTCTAACATAATTTTAAATCTTATATATGTGTAAATAAATGTTTGTGTGTTAATTACTGGCAGTGGCTTATTTTATTCCTTTTTTTTAAATATTCTTGGATAAGAATGTATTATAAAATATAAATCTCTGCTACTCTGCTGAGCTAGTGACAATGGGCTAATGGTCGGAATCAACAAATATAAAATAATTGTTTTTAACTTATGTATCTGCCTACTATATAAATTTTCTAGGTTCAAATGCCTAGTGGCACCCCATAGTGCAGATACGTTAAGACTCTATTCATTCAGAGCATTATAATATAAATATATATGTGGTTGTGTGTGTTTCTTATTGAAAGGATGCCTCATTCTATCTCCAATCTTCATGTAGCACTATCTTTGAATCATCATATCCTTAGTGACTCAGTTTAACTACCCACTAAAATCTCAATGTACTAAAAATGCATATATTGCCAATTATAACATAAAAATAAGGTTATCTATAAACCATGATGGAAAATTAACTATCATTACATTTTGCTTTAATTAAACAAAATTCTTGCAATTGGTGAATGATTGGAATCATGTATGGCAGTGACGTCATGACTGTCAAAAGTATTCTCATGTGCATCAAATGTTTTATGATGGCAGAAAGTTTGAAATTTATCTTTGTAGGTATAAAATATTAGTATGCATTTTACATTATACTTTTTGACAAGACATATTAACACCTTAACATTTTTGTGGTAAAAAACTAATGAGCATTACTACATGTTGAATTAAAGATAACACTTTAGGTAGCATTGAATGACAGCCAATAATATTTTCCCTGTTATTTTTGTTAGTAAGAGAGTTTTTAAAAAAAAGGATTAATCATAGCAGTCATCATAAATTTGCCCCCACTATGTTGGTTTACAATTGATTATTCAGTATTATTATCTTTAAAAAATATATAAATTTCTTTTAATAATAACTACCATTTATTTAAATGGCAGCCAGTTTAAAGAATTGATGATGCCATATGATAAAAACTTCAATAAATCTACATTATGCAAAAGCAAAACATGTATTTTTATATGAAAAATGTACAGTACAATATAAAGTCTATTCACTAGATTTTTATTATAGAATTTAAACATGAATTAATATATATTATCAGCTTTTAATTGTGTTTTTATTTTTGATATTCAAAGTAAAAAAAAAATCATTATTATTGATTGCAAAAGGGAAATAAATGCCTGTTTTATTCATATAGTAAATAATCAAAACACACATCGATCATGTAAAAAATGTATTAATATTAGCTTTTCACATTTGATTCAAAATGTTCAATCAATTGGCATGGATTGCAATTCTGATGAATGTGTTTTTTTTACTTGAAGCTAAAAGTGTATTAATAATACTTGTAATCATGTGAATTGTTTTAAATGCAAAAATGATTTTGTGCATTATAATAATCAACATTACACAATCAATAGTTACTATATTTATTATGAAAATATTTATTTGTTCCATTTTAAACCACTCTCATAATTTGTCATTCATACTCTAAATCTAAAATCTTATGAACATAATTTTGCTTATAATTTAAAGATAATTAATTATAATAGCATTCCTTATAAGTATAAATTATTTGGAGAAAAACAGTGAATGTGATTTTGAACAATATGTAATTAATAATCATCTTTCTATGATCAAAAGTAACTAAATATACATTAACTCTTTAATAGGGGTCAACACAAATTCGTGTTGACACCTTTACATTGCTCTAACTCGGCCAATTTTTAAGTTATGGTGATGAAAAAATGCCTGTATTAAAGCTTAGAGCAAGGCCTGTAAGATGCTGCCCTCTCTTGAATTATTTTACAAGTAAAAAATCAATACTTGGAGTGTTTTAAGTTTACAAAAGAAGAAGGCCAGTTCTGATTGATTGGATAATCCATTCTCAATTTTTATTGGCTGATGATTCCGATAAATATTTTTTCACCACTGAAAATGAAAATATATGTTTTAGAGTGTTTTTTTAATTATTTTTTGTATATTTTTCGTAAAATCTGCTGAATATATAGTTATTTTATAAAAGTAGTAAGGTTTCATTAAAAAAATGTATACTTTACATGATTGTAAATTGAAAAACAAAACACGATAGCAATAATTTTGACATCCTGTCAAGAATTTAGACTGCACCAAGCTGTTTATTTAATTTTCAAACAAAGATTAATGTTTTAGAATATTTTTCTGGCATTTATTTTAATATTATAATGTATTTTTTAATAATATGCTGAAAATATAATTATTTTGAGAAAAACGCTAAGATTTTACTAAAAAATTATTTAAAAATTTGTAATGGCAAATCTGGGAGGGATATAAATGATGTTTACATTGCTTGTAATTTGCTCGTAATGTTATCTTTGATTTTTCTCCTTTTGAATATTTTTATAAAATATAAATAAAAATATATTTTTGAAAAGACATTCGTTTACTTTCCTAACATTACAACTAATTAATATACTTTTTGAAAACGAAACTAAAGTTAATATATATTAAAAGATGAAAATATTTCTATCAAAGAGTTTGTCACTTGACCAATTAAAACCAATTAAAAGTTTCAGAGTTTTACTTCACTTGGCCAATAATAAAAATGACCCTCGAAAGAGTTTTAAAACTTAGATTATTTGGTAAATTTTCATCATCTTAAATTTCTCCTTATATTCCAAGAAAAAAAAAACAACTGTCAAAATATATACTTTTATACAAGTGGCAAAACAACAAAAGAAATATTTTAAATAATTAAATTTCAGTTATCAGCTATACTTTACATTTCTTTATCAATTTTTTATTTAATTTTGCTGCATTTATGTAAAATAAATACAATTCATCAAGCACTGTTTTTTAAATAAAAGTGCAAAATAAATGTCATGTTTTATTTAAAAATTATAAAAGTAAAAACAAAGATAATTAAAAAATGAAAGGAATCAAAAATAAATAAATAAATTGTAAAATAAATATGGTGTTAATTTTTTTTTAATTTTTGAATTCTTCTGATAAAAAATTTGGATATCAATATCATATATTTTGAATCAACAGGCAATTATCATTAAAAAAATTTATAACGGCATATGTGATATTGCATTTTATGCAACACATACATTAAATAAATTAATAAATAATTCAAAAGATAAAACCTTATTGACAAATTAAAATTGTATCATTTACAAATGGACATGTAGGTGTGGCAGTGGATATATATGTGAGTTGAGATGCACATTGGAAAAAAGAACAAATGAGTACTTGTTATTATTAAAAAGGATTTAAAATACAAAACAAAATTATAAAAGTAATGATAATTTATCAGCTTCTGTATTTTATGACCATAATAAATCATGTATATATGGTTTTGATTTTAATTATAGTAATGCAAAAATATTGGAAACTGAAAGAAATAATAATAAAAGAAACAATAAAAAGGTGATGTTAATATATAAATACAAGCAAGATTTAATTAATAGGCAAGCAGCAAATGTTAAGATCACGGAATTATGGTAAAGTTGACAGCATGGAAATATGGAAAACCTGACATTTTAAAAGTATTAGTTGACAAAAACTACAAGGATAGTTGAAAGTGCTTCTATGTGACAGTTATAGATATATTTTTATAAACTTTTAAGTACTTTATAGTACCCTACTTAAAAAACACTAAAATATAATAGCTTTTAGTTCAGTGAACGTAACTATTATAAATTGCACTAACAAATTATAAACAATGCATCAGTAACAAGACATTATTTTATTTGTCCAGTAAGATACTCACTTTTCTTAACAATAAGAATACACCAAAAGTTGTATCCCCAGTAGCATATAAAACTATTATTTTTTAATTTATAAACATTATCAATTCTCTTGTCACCTACTTCACAGAATTTTTTAAAATTAATTCTGCATTAAATGCATCCATTTTTTTCTCAGTTGTGGCTTGAGTTCAAGTTGATAAGTTTGAAGTGCTGATCAGCATTATGTTTTCATCATCAGCCTAACATTGGTCAGCCATCTGTAATGATTGCCATAGTACATGATCATCATTGATCCTCATCTGAAAATCCATTTGTAATGTGATGGGAAAGTAAGGTTTGGTCGGGGGTGATGGTCACTAGTATTTATCAAATAAAGGCAAAAATATTGAAATTTATTATCATGAATTGTTAATGTTGGATATAATTATGACCATGCTTATTATATACTATTAAAAATTTTAATTCAAAATATAAGTATAAAAATAATGTTAATAATAATTTTAATTCTTCTGATAATAAAATTTGGATATCAATACCATATATTTCAAATCAACAGGCAAGTTTCATAATGAAAATTTATAAAGGTATATGTGATATTGAATTTTATTCACCACCTACATTCAATAAATTAATAAATAACTCAAAAGTAAAATTTATTTAAAAATAAAAAATGTATTATTTACAAATGGACATGTACATGTGGCAGTGTATATATAGGTGAATCAAGATGCACATTGGAGAAAAACAAAATAGCACTTGTTATTATTAAAAAGGGTTCAAAATACGAAACAAAACTGTAAAATTAGTGATAATTTATCAGCTTCTGTTTTTATGACCATAATAATTTATGTATATATGGGTTTGATTTTAATTATAATAATGTAAAAATATTAGAAACAGAAAAAAATAATAATATAAAAAAATTAAGGAAGCTATGTTAATATATACATACAATCAAGATTTAATTAATAGGCAGGCAGCAAATGTTAAGATTGCAGAATTAAGGTAAAGTTGACCTTCCAAAGAATTAACTGATAAAGATGACTAGGAGAGTTGAAAGGGCTCCTAAGCAACATTTATATTTTTTTGTTTTTATAAACTTTTAATTACTTTATTTTCTATTATTTGTTTATAAATTTGCTTATATTATTTTGAAGAAATATAGACCTTGATTTGTAATATTATATATATATATATATATATAATATTAAAAATCGAGGTCTATATCTCTTATATATATATATATATATATATATATATATATATATATATAAAAGAGACCTACTGGTTTAGATAGGACTGATGAAGCATGACATATTTCAGCTATGTGGAAATGTCTCATTTTATCTAATATTAACTTGAAATTAATAGGTGAAAAAACTGAGGGAAATAAACATTTTGATAAGTGTCATATTGTGAATGCTGAACTACTTCAAGTTGAATTTCACTTCTCATCTCACACTGAGTCACTTTATTGTTTGAGATCTAATGATTGTTTTTTCAAAAGTTAACTTTGATAATGGCAGTTGCTAGTCCATCGAAATATCGGATTGTAATGCAAAATAATACAATGTTTATTCCCAAAAATAATAATTTATATATATATACGTACACCTGTTTTTGTTTTATGTGGTAGATAGGTTCCTCAAAAAATGCACACAAAAGAAATCCCTCAAAAATAAATGTAACTTACCTTGAAAAATGGGGGATATGTTCCAGTAATTTTCAGAAGTCGCATAAAAGCAAAGCAACAAGGAAAAATTACTTTAAAATACGCATTAAAAAAATAAGGAAATAAAGTATGACTAATAAAAAATTTCAAATATTTGAAAAAAATTAATACAAGACAAACGTTTTTATTAACTACAGTATTTAATTTTACATTTTTTAATACATATTTTAATCATTACCACTGTTTGACAATATGTGTTCATTTGTGAAGTAGTAAGAAATCAGATTTGTGATGTGATGTACAACTAGCGCCACTTTCAGTCTTGAGCTGTGTTAATGGTTTTATTTAAAAATGAGATCGCAATCAAAACAAAAAAATTATACATTATCATTAGAAAGATTATTTTCAGTTTATAAAATCAATAAAATCTTAGTTATTATTTATTTTAAAAATCTAAAAAAGTATTTATTTGTGTTAATATCTAACAAAATCCGTTTTAAAAGTTGAACATTTTTGAATATTTATTGTCATATTTTTATATGTACATATAAATCTATTATTATTATTATTATTTACTCATTAGTATAAGTAGGTTATTTATATAGAAGCTAAGATTCTAAATACATCTTCAGGCCATATTCACATTAGCTACTAATATAACATTATATTTTTGAAAAAAAAAAGTATTTGAAGTCAAAATAATTATTAATAATTTAAATTTCTTGATATCTAATAAATATAGTGAAATATGAAAGATATTAAGAAGAAACATGAATCGCATAACTTCAAAATCGCATTAAAATAATCCGCATAAAACGAGAGCCAGGTATATAATAAAAAAAATCCACTAGAATAAAACTAGAAAAATTTAAAAATACCTATATAAAACTGAAGATTAATATCCTTTTCTATAGCCATCTTACGGCATATTCTGCCATATTCGGTAGCAATACATTATTCTGTGGATAGGTATAAATCTGTTTTTGCAGAACATGCAGTGATTTGTAATGGAGAATTCTGTTTTGATAGAGTTTTTATTTTGCATATGGAAAATGATTTGAAGTAAAGAAAAATTAAAGTCATATTTTATAAATAGTGTAGATAATGTATTGAATAAACAGTCAATTGTGTTAGTATTCACAATTTATGGAAAGTAGATAATTCATGTAGGAATGTTATTTATGTGAGAGTTTAATAAGATTTAAATATTAATGTATTGCTACTCAAGATGGCTGAATATGCCATAAGCTGGCTATAGCAAATGATATTAATCTTCAGTTTTATATAGGCAGTTTTAAATATTTTTGTACTTTTATTCTAGTGGATTATATATATATTCAATGAGGAAATAATTGGGAAAGGTATATTTTAATAAATTGATTGTTTTGTCAAATCAAGTATGATGAAAACATCAGTGTGCATAAATTTCTAAATGCTCATACATATATGTGAAAACTTATCAATTATGTACTATAAAAATGAAAGTGGATGTATTGCTATTATTAAATAACAATTCAAATATGTGAATAAATTGTTATACTCATTGCAGTATTATATATCAGGAAATTAACAACTGAAATCTTTTTATTTTATGCCAAGATAAATATGTTCTGGAATTATTATTACACATGTTTGTATGTCTAAATATTAATGAATGTCAGATACATACTTATGTGTAAATTTTAATCATTTATTTTATTATTAAATGACAATTCAAATATTTTCAGAAATTATTAAGCCACATGTCTATATGCATACTCATTTATTTTATTTTGTGATGATTCAAATCTGTTCCGAAATTAATAAGCCACATGGCTGTGTCCTGGCTGTGTTTTAAGTTAACTATTGGAACATACATGTAAATCACAATGTAAATAAACAGAGCAAAACTCTCCATACAGTATTGCCACCTGTGCTAAACAGAGTAATCAATGTATGCCAGAAGGCTTGTGCATAAAATCCCTATCTAATGCCTACTCATCCAATATCCCCAGACTAGTTTCTGGCTTGTGGCCTTCGTCAGTGAGGAGCTTTGGATCTGAGAGCACTGCATCTAGATCTTAGGATCTAATGCAACCCTCTAGCAACCATCTTTTATCTCTACTTAACTACAAAACTGTGAGAATGAAATTGAAAACACAAAAAATATTTTCAATCTAAACTGTGAGAATGAAATTGAAAACACAAAAAATATTTTCAATCTAAGCTCAATAGCTATTGAGCTTAGATTGAAAATATTTTTTGTGTTTTCAATTTCATTCTCACAGTTTTGTAGTTAAGTAGAGATAAAAGATGGTTGCTAGAGGGTTGCATTAGATCCTAAGATCTAGATGCAGTGCTCTCAGATCCAAAGCTCCTCACTGACGAAGGCCACAAGCCAGAAACTAGTCTGGGGATATTGGATGAGTAGGCATTAGATAGGGATTTTATGCGCAAGCCTTCTGGCATCCATTGATTACTCTGTTTAGCACAGGTGGCAATACTGTATGGAGAGTTTTGCTCTGTTCATCAACAATTAATGTGCTAGTATAGAAAATGTGATCATGTGATGCTTAAATCACAATGTACTAATTTGAATTGTGTATATTTATCAAAATTAGAAGGCTTATATGTGTAAAGATGATTTCCATAAACCTTAATTTATTTATTTTTATTGTTGTTAATAAACATCTTAAAATTATTCCAGTGAACTTGATTCTAAATAATTTTTAGAATATAATATGTAGTATCATGTCTAGATAAGATTAACAGTTAGAGACCTTATGTTCTCTGAGCTAGATCCATGCATAATGGTGTAATATATAAAATGTGATCTATATTAGTGTAGAGACATCCAGTTGAGTTCTGGGTTTTTGGTATAGAGACATCCAGTTGAATTCTGGGTTTTTGCTAAGTGTATATTCTTAAAAGCCTACATACTATATTTTATTTTATTTAGTCTCTACTAGAAATTAAATTCAGAATTGGCCAGTACATTAATGGTACTATGTAACCAGAGCATTAATGATGATAAGCATGTTTTAATATTCCATAATTATTGTTTTTATGGTTGTATATTCAAATAAATTAACACTTAGTTGGTGCATTCAAAGTATGTTTAAGTAATTTCCCAAGCTGGAAAGGCTAAATTGGCCTCATGTACAGGTGACCCATTTCAAATCCAGTCACCAGATTGACTGTTGATATATATTTATTATTAATCACTCATAATGATGAGTATTATTTATACTTATTTATAATACCGGTGTGAATTTATGGTTAATTATAATCATAGTGATTTTAGTGAGTTAACTGGGCTGATCTCTCAGAGAGTTATCAATATCTCTCATGCACTACTTATGTGATATTAACATTACTTTAATATTATATCTTAAATTATGTATTCTAAATTTATATTAAGTTTCACTATTTGAAATACTTTGTTGACTTTCAATGGAAGAACATATTCCATCACTCCAGGTTAAACCCAAATTACCCATCCTGTTAATTGTAGCATGTGAAAATAAAGGTTTTAACACAATCTTATTCTAATATTTATCCCACAGTTGAGGAACAATTTTTATTGGTAAAATATCGTTTATTGTTTTGTTTTTTAATTTATTCATTTTATTAATAGACTTTGAAAAGAGAAATTAACTTGTTGAATAAACAAAAGTTTTTTTGTGATTAAATTATTAGTAACATTGACCTGGCTGGGATTATAGGTTCTCCAGTTCACATAGCTGTGTCCAAAGAAATTGCTTCTTTATTCCTTTTGGTAGGTGGATTATATGACATTTAATGAGGACTTAAGGAAAAATATTTCCGATTTAATTATTAAAACAGATTTGAAAACATGCATGCAATGTATATAACAAAATTGAAAACGAATGAAAATCCTTATGCTGCTCTTACACAAAATAATAATCAAAATAATAATAATAATAATAATAATTTACAACAGCTATATAAAATTGTTATTATTTGATTATATAGCTGTTGTTAAGAATTTTTATTATTTTTTGATCATTAATGTATATAACATATTATCTATTAAATTGTGAGAAAATTAATACATCATATCTTGCTTTAATTTTTATTATTATTTTAAGATTGAAACCAAATTGATGCACGTATTTTTTTTTTAAAAAATCTAACGTCAAAATGCAAACAAGTCAAGCGTTGTTAGCCGAGAGGTCAGCGCAGCCGCCTTGCAAGCAAGCAGTTGGTTGACGACGGTTGTTGCGGGTTCGCCTCCCGTCCGATGCTATGACATATGGGGAAAAATGCAAACAAAGCAGCAATATCCCAAAAACAATTGCCAATGGAAAATAAAATTTCAAGATCATTAAAATTTAGTTAAGCAAAGTTTCTCATTATCAGAAATATTGCGTAGAAAATATAGTTTTAAAAAATAAAATAAAAAATACATGAAATAATTTTTAATCAAATAAGATGATAATAACACTCACAAATTGTATCTTCTTCTAGTTTTTTTTATTGATAGTGTCATTTCAAAAGAACTTGTGTAAAACAGAGATGATTTTTTTGTTTTTTTTTAAATCGTGTTAAATGGAAATAATTTTAAAAAGTTTTAGTAAAATGCATAATTAAATGTACTGTAATAAAATAAATTAGTTTAATGGTGTTGTTGCTATTATTTATATTTGTCTTAAATATAGAAAGAGAATAGAATTTTTTTTTTGCAAAAGATTTAAATTTCCAGTTATCTATAGCATAACTGGTATAAGATCTTGGTAAAACTGAAAATGGGGTGCATATAAAATGTAAACTATGTGAGCTAAATTCAAACTAATTCGATATTTTCTAAACAGAGACATATTTATAAATATACAAGAAGGATACCTGTTTAATATTAAAAATTACACAAAATTAAGGTATTTATATATTTGCACTGTTACATGTATAGTTTGTAACCATTGCAAATAAAAAATAACCCATGTTTAAAAACCAGATTATTCCTATACGATGCAACCCGTTACTTTTTTTAACACGAAAGTCTATGCGAATAGAAAAATAAAAATATTTGTTTTTAAAAGCTAAATAATATAATGCTCAATAAAAAATTATCTGAAATTAAATTTAAAAAGCGGTATATTAAAAATAATAAGGCCTTTAAAATATTAGATGTCCGTCTTCAACAAATGGTTATGTAAGCAAGAATACTTAGTTAATGAATGTTGTATCCAAGCACAATCATAATAAACATAACTTTTTCTCTATTGATGGGTGACAAAATAAAAAAACTGAATTCCATCCTAAACTAAGTTAAACTTATTTTTATTATATAATCAAAAATAGTAGCATATATATATATCTGCTTACTTATTCAGTTTCATGTGAAGCACACAAGATTATATAATGCATATTTAAATCACTTCGGATGTATCTGACCAGTAGCATTTTCTTTGTTTGTTTGTTGTTGTTTTTGACAATTTAACTCGTGATTCTCTTTAAAGTGAACCTATATAACTATTGGCAATATATAGACTTGAATAAAATGTTTTAATGTAGAGTTTTAAAGAAGTTATGCATAGTAACATATAACTTTTGATATAAATTATAGACGCATGTCATGCATTTCTGAGCAATCCGAAATAAAATAACGCAGTATAGTCTACTGATAAAGTAAATGAGATGGAAGAATATAAATACAAAGCAGAAGCAGCATACTAATATTCCATACTCCATTTGTAGAAAACATCTGTCCAAGAGATTACCTTTTAACTCCTATTACATGACAATATTTAATTAAAATATAGTCGAGTAAAATAAAATAAAAAATTATACCCCAACAACCTATTAAATCGAGTAAAGAAAATCATTGATGTTGCTTTAAAAATTCTTATAATTAACTGAGTTTTGTGAAAAGAAGTGTTCAGCATACAAATTTAAATTAGCACCAATGTTGATATAGGATTTAAGATGGCAAAATAATCATTACTGAAATAGATAAGATAATAATTGTGACTGAATATCTTATAGTATTATCCGTTTTTTTAATTCTAAATTACGAAGTTTATTATGGTAATTATTCTACTTAATTAAAAACTTGACAGAAAAATAAACACCCACATATATATATATATGAAATCAAATTTTATGTTTATTCTTTACAAAACAGAACTGAAAACAGAATTAATCAGTGAACATTCTTCTTTTACAATATTTATCTTTTATATTAATAATGAATTAATTTGAATATTTGTTAAAATTAATTAATGCATTTATCTAAAATAATGGTACAACATAGCCATTCGAAATAAAAATCTTAAATTATTTGATTAAGAAGATGTTTGTTTCTTTTCGAATTCTTTCAGTTCATATTCAAGAATAAAATCTTGCATAATGCTGTACTCCGATTCATCAACTTCTTGAACAATCCAACGAGATGAATCGTTGTAAATTTCGCGAAACCGGCCACTGCTTGAAGTGTTCGCTAATGCCAGCAAGACGGCTTGAAATTCAACGCGAATAATAGGCACCGCAGGAAACTGGGATTGTAAAAGACAATAATATGTCTGGGATATTTTCTGGATATAATCTTCTAATCCATAAGTTTGGATAATATTTGAAATAAGTGAAAAATTATTTGTAAAATTATTATCAGCCATATTTTGTTCAAAATACAAAGTTTTTTAGCAATTGAATATATATGGTTGAATGTTTTCTGTTTAAATTAATTCATTAAGGTAAATAGAATGGTGTGTAAAATTTGCATAAATTTAAATATTCTGAGAAAAACAATTTATGTTTTAAATATAAAGTCTATAAGGTATTTTAATCTTGTCTTTACAAACATATAAAATGTTTTAAATAAATAATAAAAAAATCCAACTCTAATCATAATAGATGTAAGCAAAATTATATAAATGTAGATATATGTGTCGCATATAAATGCTTTAGTAATTAGTTTTAAAAAGTAATTTTAAAACAAATTATTAAAGATAAATCATCAGGAGCGATACCCTCAGGTGATCATTACCGTAAAAAAGCAAAGTAATTATCTGAGAATATTATATAGGGTTCTTTCAGCTCAGACATTCGCAGGACCATCAACTCTCCACACTATCTCATACAACTGTTGACCATGTACATGTCTAAACGATAAATTATCACCAATATTCTTATTTAGTGCTAAATTAGCAGTCGTCAGTTGGTCCAGATAATCATCTCTACACATATATACAGCAATTGCTCAGATTTATATTAAAATAGCGAATCTTTATATTTTAATGGACCAGTTTCAATCTACCCCACCCCCCAACTCTTCAGCTGTCCACCCCTATTGAAAATCTGATGATGGATTGCTCAAAGCCCACACTGATGCAAAGTAGATAATAATGTTTTAGCATTAATTTTTCACTACCATACTAATTCATATATTTATGGATTTAACTTTATTTACAACAATGTTAAAATATTGCAAATTGAAAAAATAAAAAAAGCTTTGCTAATATACAAATGCAAATATGACTTAATTAACAGTCAGGCAGCAAATGTTAAGATCATGGAATTGTGGAAAGTTATCCTTTCAAAGTGTTGACAAAAACTATGAGAATAAGAAAGCACTCCCAAGTGGATAAAATATTTAAAATATATATGATATATGCAATTATGTAGTTGCATGTATTGATTTGAAGAAATAGAGACATCAAATTATAGTTCGACTATACATTATGTAGTCGTTATCAACTATATAACATTGAATAATCAAAACGAGATATACTTTCTTAATACCCATAATTCAATTTAATTTAGTTCCCCCACAATTCTGTTATTTTAACATTTGATGATTGCCGATTCATTAACATTTGAAAATTTCTTGAAATCAACATAAGCTCTTTTATTTTACATTTATTGAGGCAACTTTCAATTTGCATATTTTTTTTTATTTTTATAATCAAATTTAAATCCATATTGACAAGATTTATTATGATCAAATATAATAGATGATGACGGTTTATTTACATCATTTCCTGATTGTTTCTCTTTTTAAATTCTTTTATATAAAAGCATATCTTCTTTTATTCTCTTCTCCAATATGGATTTATGTTTGATTATAAAAATATAAAAAATATGCAAATTGAACATTGCCACATAAAATAAAAGAGGATATGTTGAATTGAAGAAATCGTCAAATGTTAATGAATCGGCAATGATCAAATGTTAAAATAACAGAATTGTGGGAGAACTAAACTAAATTGAACTATGGGTATTGTGGAACGTTGTCTCGTTTTGATTATTCAATGTTATATAATTGATAATGACTACAAGATGTAGTCAAAAGTATTTCTAATAAAATAACTATAATTTATGTGAATTTTACTGTATTTTAATTTATATATTGATTTGAATATTACATATATTTTGGAAAAAATACAGACATGGAAATTAATGTATATATATATATTTAATGTTTTCATTTATAAATATATACTGTAAAGGTCAGATCGATGATGTGACAAAAGAAGGTCACATCTGACTACAATCGGACATAGGGTCTTCCTGCAGAATGCTGGAGATGACACAATGAAGTATATGACTCATGCTTACATCTATCTTCAACAGACTAGCCTAAACCTTATCTATCAAATTTAAATGTAATTTAAATCAGTTCATCTAACATCTTACCACTCTTTTTGGAACCATTGCCTCAGCTGTTTGAACTCAGGAAGAATTTGTGTTTGACTCTCTTAACAGGGATGTCAAACACACAACAATTAAAGAAGAATGATTTGTATTTGTTTTTCTTTTTATATCCACTGTCATTTTCATTGTTTATTTGCAGCACATGCCTATTGTTGCATTTTAAAAATATTGTGATTACCAGATTCATTTAAAAATAATAATAAAATAATATTATTATTACCCCCTTCTTATATTCAATTACTTAGTACAATACTTGATTTTTTTTATTGCTATGACTGTTTTTTCATCATTTAAATCATTGTCTATATTTATTATGTTCAACACAATACAATTGTTAACCTATATATATAAATTTATGTGAAATTTATCAATGTTTATATTTTTTTATTAAACTCTAGAATTTTATTACTAATATATATGTGTGATTTTATGTAAATGACCTACAATTAGTACATTGCCATAACTATTTATACATTTATATTTTTTAAGAGTGATCGAGCAATACTTATTATTTACTTTATATTTATCATAATTAAAAAACAATCCAATATTTAAGGTTTGTTGTGGGTGCAATCTTAAGCTACTATCACTATATATATATATATATATTGTGCCCTTTTCTATAGGTCAGTAATAGTTTATAACAGTCAATTACTAAAAATTTTAAATTTAGAATATGTTCTTTTAATATGGTAATTATAGTTTGTCAATTATATCTTTAAAGTACAATTTGAGGCTAAAGCAAATGCGTAGTATATAAAATTATAGTGAATTATTTAAAAATAGTTAAGTTTAAAATATTGTTTCATATGGTTGTAAAAGCTGGCCATATTAAATAACACAGCTATAAATATTAAAAGTATATTTAATAAATTCGATTTTAATAGTTTAAAACTGATAATTTAATAAATGTTATGTTTAAATTTATAATCATATTTAATAATCAAAATTAATATAGTATATTTTTAAAATAAACTTTATGATGGTGAAAATTATATCTAATTCTATATTTTCTAAATTGTTCTTCCAAATTTTATAATTATTTTATATAATATAATAAGTGTATCAATTATATAAATCTAGGCAGAGAAATAGATTGAAAATCGTCTGTCAAAGTTATTAATCATGTGACTTGTATACTAATACTTTCACACACATGCTTGTTTATTTTTAAAGTAACGAAGTTTAAAATATTCTAAAAGTTATATTATAGAATTGGATGGAATTTTCACCTAGCATAAAATAATAATAAATATTGAGTTAACTATCATATAACATGTTTAAACGATGTAATAAAAACGAATACATTCATAATATAAAAATTAAATATTTTATTTAAATAAAAATAGATAAATTGAATATTAAGAAATGGAATAAGTTATTAAATGTTATTTTAATAGTTATTTTAAAAGATTAAATAATTTAAATAAAGTTATAATTGAATTAAAAGTGGTATTTTAAATAATATTTTAAGTACATTACATCATAATTTCTAATTTTGAAATTCAATTCTACTTGAAATTGAAAATATGTAAATTTGTTCTCAAGCTAAAGTAAGAATTAACCAATAGGAATAGGTATTAATATGAATTGCATAGGGGTATAAGTGGAGATTAATAATGTATTGAAACCGGAGAAAGGTAAATTATAACTATCAAAAAGATAGTATTTTAAAATTTTTTATTTTAGTCAATTTTTTTTTGGTACTTTCTTATCGTTTATTTTGCAAAAACTAATTGATAATTTTAAAGAAGTATTTTGCAAAAGGAAAGTTTTAAAAAAAAATTATATATTTAGAAACTTCGTGGAGATGATTTTCTAATTTTTTAAAAGTTACTTGCCATTCGTATTTTATCTAAAAATTTAACCTAAGCTTCACAATAAAGGATGGATATACTACGAAATAAAATGGATATAAGTTGTAATGCTGAAAAAATATTTGAAATATTTATTGATACAGCTTTATTAATACTTCACTGGAGAACTGTTTTGGTACATAAAAAAACCACAGCTCGGACATTATACGGAGTCTAAAAATAAAAAATGTATTGAAACGTATTATTTATAAGCTTATCCAGGATTTATTTTTAAATAGTAATAAGACAATTATATTTCATGAATCATTTTATAGAATATTATATTCAAAGGAGTAAAATGTTATATACTTTCTGAAGGTAACATTTTTAAAAAATATTTTCAAGAATTAAAGAAAGAACCCAGGAGAATATGTTACAGAAGAGTTTTTTGATATTAAAATATCCGGTCTTAGAATTATTTAAAATGTATTTAGAAAAGATTTGTTTAAAAGTACTTGAAGTTTTTTTCTATTTTTAAAAGAGATTTATAAAAATACCAAACGAAAGTTTAAATGTATCAAGAAGGAAACATATATAAAAAAGTGAACACATAGTTGAATAAAAGATGGATCCATGGAAATACAAATAGTACTTAAAAGTTTATCGAATATTTTTAAAGTTAAATTAGATGGATTGATGTATCGGATGATATGCAGAGAATATTGGTAGAGAAGATTAAGAAGCTTCACGGTATTAATTAATATTATGATTTAATAATTATCATCCTAAATACTAAAACCAAGGATTATTTTCTATAAATTTTACTAAATGGATTAATAATTATTTTTATTTTAAACTTTAACGCGCTTGGAGGAGAACATTTTTATAAACTCTAGAGAATATAATAAACATTTTGGACTTATCAGGAACTATCATCAAGAAAATATGTAATTATAGTTTTGATTCCTTTTATTTTGTTAACCTAGTTTAAATCTAAATTTTTATATAAGATTAGAAAAAACATAAAAACATTAATTTATTAATATTAAAATTTTATAATATAACAATCTAATAATTTAGCTAAAAATATTTTAATATAAAGTGTATGGGTGTGACTTTTTTTATATCTGCAATGCTCAAGTGGATAAAGGAAGCCTACTGAACACGATGACTAGATAAAGGTTATTGGTAATAATAATAACTATTGATAATTTATAATGTATATTTTTTTGTTTTCTTTAGATCATCTATAAATTGGAAGAATGAAGTGTAAAAGTTTTTTTTTACTTATATGTACTGCATTTCATACAACATTTTAAAAAACATTATGAGATAGGATTGATTTGAAAATATGCATACGACGATTTTTTTTTATTAGTGATATAATCCAACATAACAAATAATTATGTGATTCTTTTAAAATTTTCATGTTATTGGATATTCAAATATTGTCTAAGTAGATTGTATATGATTAGACAGATAGAATAATGAAGTAAGCAGACTTTTCTTGTGGAACAGCTAGATTGTTTAACTATTAATGAATTTTGTTTATTGTTTTGTAAATGCAAATAGTTATTTATCGATGTAAGATGTGGAAAATCTTGAGAAATAATGTTGAGATAGTGGCTTGGAAGTACTTAGTGAACAGGAAACCAAGGTGATGTTTTAAGAAATAGGATGTTATAAGGAATGGAAATAATATTTAGTCTTTATGTGAATATCATCATAGTTAACGAAGCCCTATGACTGATACACATTTTATTTGGACAGTGTTTATATTTCTTTAAATATTTGATGTTATAATAAAGCTGAAGAAATAGCTTTAACATCGTCCCTGTACTAGAGGATATTAGGCAGGTAAATGTCATATCTCTTCGCACTGTGCCATGATTTTGAGATATGTTAAGAGTAATACTCTAGCTTTCTTCCTTAATCCTATGCATCTGTTTTTGCTATCTTTATTTCATGTAACTGCATCATTCAGTAAGATATGTTTAAGAGAAATGATAAATAATTTAGAACTTAGGTTATGCTATCGTTTTGTATAAGATTAGTTTATTTGCTTATAATGAGCAGAATATTATAACTTAAAATTGAAGATCCAAAGTATCCTAAGGAAAGAAAAGAATCATAGAATATATTTTTGAATTTTATTTCGGAAATGAAATATAAACTTTTTTAAAATAAAGTACCTAAACAAAGATATTTTCTTTAAAGCGATAATAATTTTAAATGCTTTAGTATTATTTTTTTTTAAAGAAAAAATAAGTATTGCATATTTTTAAAATACAATAGTACAAAGTAAATTATGTAAACAATATGCATAGTATATTTTTTGTTTATTGATTAACAGAAATATATTGATGATTACACTTATATCATACTAAAGTAAGGCTTAAAGAAGGATATATTATGATTAGTAAACATTGTGTGATAAATACTAAAATCTAGTACTGAATTTTGGATAATATTTTGTGTAACATCTTTGACTTTGCAAGATGAAATTTTTTTTAATATTTTGGGAAATCCATACTCATTATAAAATTTTGTTTTCTATAGAATGTTTTCTAAGTATGAATTTTTTAAAATAAGATAGTTTAATAATATTAAGTATAAAATGCTGTTGCTAATAAAGTAGATAAATATATTTGTAATAAGTTAACCATAATGAGAAACCAAATAATAACTTTTTTTTTTAATTTTGTCCTAAATCTAAATAAAGATATAATTGAAATATAATTTTTTTTTTATAACCCAGTAGATCAAACTGTAAAGTAAAAAAGTTAAGGATATCCACTGTAAATAGTGTAAATAAATTGTTTATTTATTTGTTGTTAGTAATAAACTTTGTTAAATTTTGTTATTTCAAAAATTTTGTGTCCGAGTTATTTATTTCTCCACATCGCTGCATGAAATCACGATATATGCATAATAATCTAAACAAATATATAATTTTGCACAAAAAGATAAATAGAGAATTATTTAAGAATTTAAATATTTTATTGGTATTCATTTAATTAAATAATTATAATTTTACATTGTTTTATTGATCATAAATCAGTTATCATAATAGTATACTGAATTATATGCTATCAGTTGCCACACATCCTTTGTTTATCAGATTATTAAAATGCTATTACGTATTTATTATATTATTACATGAAGGTAAAAGATTATATAAAATTATTTTATTATTTTATTATGGTAATAAAATTATAGTAAAAGAAAAGATATACAGAATTAGTTAAACAATGAAGAATATTATTACTGTTATTTATTATTATTAGTTATAGTGTAGTAGATTATGACATAAAATCCCTTCTCATATTTTACTACTGTATTTTTTAAATTAACTTAGAATAAACTTTATGAACCTGAGATTATTTTATTGAGCTAGATTATTACAAATAGAAGATTAAGACTTAATTATTAGTTTAATCTTAGTGAGTAGAAGTTATTAAAGTCATAAGAATACTATGAGTTTATTTGAAATAGTAATAAGAGGGGATAGTGTTCTTATGCCATTGAGGTAGTATCCTGTGGGATATTGGCTCAATGTAATCTATCTTGTCACCTGTATTTTCACTTCAAGTCTCATGAAAATATTAAATATTTATTTAATTTATTTTTATAAACTGAACCTTATTCATATTTTAAATTTGAGCTAGTGAAATATTTTAATTTTAATGCTGAATATTTTAGTTATTAATTATTAACTGAGATAAAACCCGTTTTATTTCATATCATATATTATCTGGAAGTGAGGATGCATGAGATTACAGGTTAGAATATATATATATATATTGTAATGATCCGAAGAATGCTAGACTTATGTAAACTGCACTACAGGGTGCCATCTAGGCATTTGAACCTAGAAAAATTTATAAAGTAGGCAGATACGTAAGTCAAACAAAAAAATTTTTTTTTTTTTTTAAATTTTGAGTCCGGTCATTAGCCCAAGTCACTAGCTCAGTGAGTAGCAGAGATAATAAAATATCTTAATTTTAAATCTTAAATATAAAAGATTAAAAGCCACTGCCAGAAATTTACACATAAAATATTTATTTACGCACATATAAAATCATTCTAAATTCGAGGAATAGGTTTAACATTCTTAGATTTTTATATTACTCTTTATTTTTACATTTACATAAATTTCAATGATTTTAATTTTTTTTATTTAGATTGTCAAGTATGAATAGACTACATAGATCTGCATTTGAAAATAAAACATTCTATCCCTATTTAACCCTAGGCTAAAATTCGCAGTCAAACTGGCATCAATCCATCTGATACATTTATGTATTCAATGTAGCATGAAAATACAACAGCACAAATATACTATACTGTTAGGAATGGACATCTGAACAATATAGTTTGAGAAAACATTGACTCTTGTCTAATACAGGAATATGACGTCTGTATAGCAAGAAGAACAATAAAATAAAAACTCCATAGGAAGGGACCGCGATCCCATCCATAGGCAAATGGTTGGTGCGGTGTATACAGCGATTCTGCACGTAGCGAAACTCATACTACATCTACTAATTACACAAATATATCCAATCCATTGACCCAATTCAAGAACGACACAAATAACCTAAGATTTCCCTCCCCTAATATAACTTTACAAATCTATATAGCCATTCATGCCCGACTTAAGTTTAACATTTAGATACGTTCGCACAAATGAATTTTATAAAATTTGTTTTAAAATGTTGAGTACAGATCAGCTGCACAGATCCCATGGTCAAAAACATTCCAAATTAAACACAAACGATCAAAACACAAAGTCATCGATAAACGTCACTTGCATAGGGAATATTCAAATCCCATTAGCATTCATCGTAAGATGCTTGCAGTGATATCGTTGACATCTATTCTAATCGAATGTGAAAACCACAACATTATCAACCGCTAACGAATCTATGCAACATCTATACCCAACCTGAAATTTCCTCATTTAAAATTTAACAATAAATATCAATACAATAAATAATAAATGGAAATGATTTTTTTTATCAAACGCACACATATATAAAATTTCACATTATCAATTTAGTTGACACATAAGTCAGAGAAAAGTTCCTTTTTATAAAATTTAAATTTACTTATCAATCTTTAAAGTTCTTAATTAATGTTATGATTTTAACAATTGTTCAGTTCTATTGCTTATGGTAGAGGAGTCCATGTTCCCGTTGGCAATTCCCATGCAGACTTTCCTGGAAGACCGGTCTGATATTTTGGAGGTAGCAGTTGCTGGTTCTGTTCTGGTATCACAGTCTTTGCATTTTTAAAATAAGTGAGTAAGGATGACAAGTGCGTCTTGTCACCAGACTCACCAAAATCAAGTTGGAAAAACTGACTGGAACTCAATATTTTTTTTTTATAGTCCTCCTATGGATTCCATGAACAAAAACGTCACTGTTCTGTTTTTTCGTTATGGTCCGGGCCTTTATTTGGCTTCCATTGGTCAAGCTAAAATCTCTTTCTTTTCTTATCTAACTTTCCATCTGACTTTTTAATTAAACAGCTTTTAGATAATTAATAAACAATCATTTCCATTTACAGATTACAGGAATTAATTAATACCTGTTTTTATTTTAACTTACGTTATTTTTTTATTAAAATATTTTTATAAATCTTTTTTTTATAAAAAATACATTCAAATACCTTTTTTTATTTATTAAAAAAAATATTTTTACAGTTTAGCATCTGTGCGAATATATATACGTATAACAAACGTTTTTAATTTTAGCGTTTAGTTTTTTTTACTTTTATTTTTAATACACTTATTTTTATATGCGAACTTAAAAGTTTTTTATTTTAAATTAATGTAACGACATATTTATATATCATTACAATATATATATATATATAAAATGTTCAAACTGAAATTGTTTATAAGTAATTATTAAAATCACTCAACCTTTTAACAATCCTAATATCAATAAGAAGCAACAACCTGTTGTTAAACCTTTATTTATAATCCAATATCTTTATATAGACACTAAAGATTGCAACTTGACCTCAAAGATTGAAATCATGAATACAAAAAAAATTACATAAACCTTTTTAATCAGGTAAATTTTATCTTTCTAGAATGTGGACTAATAAATAGACAATTATAATATTACAAACTGCTATATTATAAGATCAATAATTTGAATCTCTGGGATAATGTTGCAGTTTTCATTGTCTACATGAATATATTGGGCCATAAAAAAGATGAGTTTCCACCTTTATTTTTAAAAGGAGGTTGCCTTAACAACGTATTGAATTTTTTGATTGTTATTGATATTACAATTGTCTAAGTGTTGACTGACTTTAATGATATATATATATATGCGTGTGTGTGTGTAATAATATTATGATTCAATGTCTGTATTTTTAAAGCAATATACATAATTATGTAACTGAATATTTGTAAATACAGTAAATAAATAATTAAAAAAATTTTATCCACTTAGGAGTGCTTTCGATTATCCCAATAATCTGTGTCAACTAAAGCTTTAGTTGACACAGATTACTGGGATAATCGAAAGCACTCCTAAGTGGATAAAAAATTTTAATTATTTAGTTACTGTATTTACAAATATTCAGTTATATATATATAATTAGATTCCAATCAGTAACCACCTAAACATTCACAGTAAAATATAGTAATCAATATTTCTCACTGCTGTCAAGGCAACCTTCACACCTTTTAATAGCAAGAGTGGAAATCCATTCTTACTAATGGTTCATTGAATATATATGGACACTAAAGATTGCAACTTGACTACAGAGTATAATATAAGGCCTTGAAAAATTGTTTTTACTGTGTTTGTATATATACAAACACAATAAAACCAATTTCTCAAGGCTTTAATAGGTATATAAATGTAGATGATAACAATCAACACTTCAGCTATCTCAAATATCAACCTTATATATATATATATATATATATATATATATATATATAATGAAGCAATCGATGTCTATATATATCATATATATATATATATATATATATATATAATGAAGCAATCGATGTCTAATCATCATCGATGCTTCATGTTTCACCATCTATACTAACCTCCTAGGGGTCTGCAATTCAGACCTTGCTATAAATATATGCTATTCCCCCACACACTGTATGCATAATGGTTAGAGAAATTAATAAAATTAAAACTATTTAGTAAAGTAAAACAGTAGTGTGCGTGATGGTATATGTATATGAATGAAGCAATAATGTTATTAATGTTTATTGCTGACAACTAAACATTTTCTTTATATAATTGTAATTTTTTTTTGTTATAGTTATATGTATTTTGATGTAAACTATTTAATTAAACTATTTAATGTGAAAACAAAGAAGAATGGGGGAGGCTCGAAATGCTAAAACAATCTTTGTTTAAATTCAGCTTGTTGCCTTTAATTAAAATTGTCAATCGCAATTAAGATCGAAAACAAATCATTTATCAGTTGTTGTCGAATGATTTAAAATAGCTAAAAATGGTATTTCGAGCCTTATCTATATAAAAACATGTTAATTAAATGTTGTTTTTAAAGGGATTACGGAGATAAGGTTGGTATATGAAATTGCATTCTGGGCGATACTAAAATGTTATAAAAGGAACCACAGAACAAAGGAAGTTAGTTTACTTTGAGTTACTTTCAGTTTTAGTTGAGTTCAGAGGAGTTGAGTTTAATTACTTTTAAGAAGCCAACACAAGTTCTGCGTGATGAAGAGTGAGTAGGGGACTCTTTTCACCTTTTTCTTTTCCTCTCCAAGGACTCTCTACCAGCCATCAAAATTCCAGCTGACCGTCCATATGAGATGACTTAGATTTGCCAACCTGCCTGCCACTATGCTGATATCTTAGGTAAAATGATGTAATTTAGAGCTGCCTTAATATGAACATTCACGGGTTGATTTATAATTTGTAGCTGAATTAATTCATAGATCTGTTTATGATGTTTTGCTAGTAAACTCTCTCTCTATAATCCTTTATTAATACTTATGTAATTTTAAATATACGTTTGCTTTCATGCCTAATTTATGTTTATATAACTTTATGCGTATCAATTAAATGATACAATTTATTTTGTTTAATATATATATTATTTTCTCTAACATGTCGGTATCAATCAATCTCACGACTGTAATTAAATTCATTAGTAAAACTATATTCATTTGTTTATTTAAAATAGAAATCATTCGCCAGGTTGGTTGTATACTTAAAAGTATTTTATCGTGGATGCTTATTTTGTTTTGTTGTTTAGTTGCCTTTATAAAAGATCGCGACACTTAATATAAAATTCCACCTTTTCTTACGATTGCCTGAAGGGCTAATTCTTTAGTTAATACGTATATGGGAATCTAATCTTAAATGTAAATTTTATTAGTTTAATGATGTAGAAAGAGTTTTATTACACTCTGTTAAATGACTCAGGATTGAAAACAGATTATTGCGCAAGAGGTTAGACCCTTTCCCAAACTTTAAGTAATAATATAAAATTATATAAACGTTGCTGGCATACATTTTCTTTTATTCTGATATTTTATCTTTCCATTTCTTGATGGCTTTGTCATTGAGGCGTCGGAAGTATGAAGCTCCCGTCCTACTTTTCAAAATCGTTCGTTCAGAGACACTACTCTCTGACGAATGTAAGGTTTATGAGGATTATGTGCTGCAGATGGCAGTACATAATGATCTGAGGTCTCAAACTCAGCCTCTCCTTCGATATCACTCCGCCAAAATGCGCGGACATATCCAATCTAAGTTCGTTTCAAATATTCTTTTAAAATGATAAAATATCCACAATCGCCATGAGGTTTTATTTCGTTATTGTATACTAGTACCGTTACCGTCCGCATAACCTCTAGTAAGTCGCAATGATATGTTAAAGATAATGATTCATTTCGTAAAAATACATTTAGTTCATTGATTTAAGCTGCTTTCTTTTAAAAACCGTTATCGATTCCTATAGACGTAAATCTAATTTATATTAACGATTGCATAACTTACTCTCGAAAATAAAGCGCATTGTTTGTTTCTTATTTCTAAAAGACGTCTTTTCCAAACAATGCGAATAAAAGTATAAATAATGGTTCTCCTAAGAAATACATGATTGAAATCATATATTTTGCCCGTTATCGAATAAATCAGTTACTGTTAAAACTGTCACGATCTTTTATATTTAATTTTGGCATCCACAACGCTCCGTAGCAAAAGTTTTCTTGAATTAGTTTATCAACTCCGCACAAGTTATAAAACACTATAAAATTGTATCTGTAAAATTATATTTATTAAATGAGTAATAGAGGGGATTTTATACAACAAAGTCCCAAGTCTTGTAAATAAATAGTATTGTCCCAAGCGTGAAACTATTTGGTAAAATATACATACGTTTCTTTAATCTTTTGTAATATATATATATATATATATATATATATATATATATATATATATATGCGTTTGTTTAATATTTAATAAATATAAGTATTTCATATAAATCCTGGTTTGTCGTTGAATTTATTAGTTTCTAGTTAATATTTAGAACTATTTTCTTTAGCTAAGAGCTTAGCATTAATAAATAACCATAATAATGTAATAACTGGGCTACTCCAATCTCGATCATCATCATCAGTCTGATCTTATGCTCTACTGCTTTGCTTATGGGCACGGATTTAAAATAATTTTACTGTGTCATCAGAATTGTTGTTCATTGGGTCAGAGATTCGAAGAATAGGCAAATAGGTTAGAATTCAGGACTGCTCCAGACCTGTGTATCTTGAGCATGATCGGATTCGAGGTACTTTTGCTTAGGATCTAAATCTTGTTAAGTGAGCATACTATTTTGACCGGTACTATATATATATATATAACCAAGGATTAGTAAGATTATATTTTATTTACTGTATTGAATATTTTTATATAGGGACTTTATAATAGTAAGATAGTTACTAAGAATGACAACTATTCTGAATTTATCAACATCATAGTAAGATTTGCTAATTACTGGATATTTTATAACTATTTTAACTTTTAAATCTTCTCTTATATATTTTATTTTGGGGAAACTTTGTTGTCAAGTTGATTGAATAGCTTGCTGTTTGCATATTCAATGTCAATAAATCTTATTTTAATTATAGACTTTAATTTATCTATCTTTTTATCAATATTTGCATCATTCCAAAGTCTAATAATATTACCACACACCTATTTATTTACTTTATTCATTGAGAGTACAAGAGTACAAGAAAATATGATATGATAATCACTTTCAAGATTACATTATTGATATTAAGATAACGTCAATGAAGTAGATTATTTTATTCTATTTAAATTTAAGAAGATAAGATCACTTTAATCTATTTTATTTATTTTGTAATATATAGGATATATGAGCACAGGCTTTCACACCACCTACCACTCTCCGCTCTATCTCATAACATTAATATACTTGAACACATATGTCGAAAACATAGACTTTCACACCACCCACCACTCTATCTCATTACACTGATACACTTGAACACATATATGTTGAAAAGATAAATAATCACTAATTTACGTATTTCATGCTAAACCAGCAATCATCAGTTGGTCCAAATTACCATCTCTAAACATATATGCTATAAGTGCTCAGGTATATATTAAGATAGCCAATCTTCATACTTTAATGGGCAGGCTTCAATCTACTCCACAATCCAACTCTTCAACTGTCCACCCAATTGAAAATCTGATGATGGAATGCTCAAAGGTCATCCTGAGGCCGAGATTCTTGTCACACCCATATTGACATAAGGTCAATCTGACCTCTCATGTACAGGACATAATCCATTTAATACATATAGAAGGGATGGGCAGACATCTCTACTATGTAATAACTGAAATACAGGCTTATTATATAACAGTGTCTATATATGTAATACATAGGTTATATGAGCACAGACTTTCACACCACCCACCACTCTTCACTTTATCTCATAACACTGATACACTTGAACACATATATGTCGAAGAGATAAATAATCACCAATATATATATTTCATGCTAAACCAGCAATCATCAGTTGATAAAATTATAAGATCACTTTAGTTTGTTCGTCGCAAGTTAAGATTATATTCATGTTGCTATGAATGACATTCTAGTGTGTTATAACAACTTTACTTTGCATCTAAGAGTTTTTTATTTTTTATTTCTAAAATTAATAATTGTTTTATTCACTAAAATATCATCTTAAAGACAAGATCATATATTATTCCTATTATTGTTGGACTAGGATATCATTCTTGGTAGGTTTTGAGAAATAAAAGACCAAAACAATTAATTATAAAATAAAATTAATATGATTACTAACTAATAGAACTCTGAGATTTATTCATAAATACTGTTTTATAAAAGTATTGCTCTGCTTAAGATAGGAATTATTCTAAGAAAAAGTTTTGTGCTATAGAAGAATTGGATTGTTTAAAATAACTATATTAAAAACCTTATCATTTAAAAGAATAATTATGAGCAGAAGATTTGCTTCTATTTTGGAGGGTGTGTTGAACAAAGAGTATTGGAAGTAACCTAATCCCCTTTTATATCATATGCTGCTTAAGATTTGTAAGAGTTATATTGTGTTTTAAAAGAAAGTATGAGAATTCCCCTCTTAAATTGTAATTTTTAAATTTATCATAATTGATTGATGATACATATATTTCTCTTATACCAGCATAAGTGCATCAGAGATAGTCTATTATTATTATTATTATTATTATTATTATTATTATTATTATTATTATTATTATTATTATTATTATTATTATTATTATTATTATTATTATTATTATTATTATTATTATTATTATTATCATCATCATCATCATCATCAGATTGGGAGTAACCTTAATCTATGTGACATTGATTATAAGAAATTTTGTAATCTTATTAAACTGAAATGTTATGTTTGATTTTGTCTTTTAAATTTTACTTTATTATGTATACATTTATATTTTCATTTTATGCTACATGTTTTATTTTCACTTTTATTGTATGTGCAAACTGTAATTGGCTTTATGCTGTTGTTTAGCACTTAAATAAATGAATTGAATTATTATTATTATTATTATTATTATTATTATTATTATTATTATTATTATTATTATTATTATTATTATTATTATTATTATTATTATTATTATTATTATTATTATTATTATTATTATTATTATTATTATTATTATTATTATTATTATTATGATGATGATGATGATGATGATGATGATGATGATGATGATGATGATGATGATGATGATGATGATGATGATGCTTCAAAAGGTCTTTATTTTCTCAAAACAATACAACATTAGTGGTTACATAGTAAATTGACTGCTACAAGTTGATTACAAATTTTAACATTTACATTGTCATTTTTGTTAGAGTTCTTTCTGGATTTACATGAGCTTAAATCATAATTATTGTCTACATATAATATCCTGGATTGTCCATTCTGCCTAGGTCAACAGTCCAAATGTTATAACACAATTTTTATGTTATTTTATGTCCCAAATGGGTCAAATATAATTTATCATTTGAATCCCATTAGCAAATCAATCACTTATAACAGAAGGGGGAAATTGTTGTTAAATTGTCCTGGTTGCTAATTTGACATGCTTATCCTTCTAAGTTTCTTTATAATGTTTAATTTTTACAACTTACAATGTTCAAACTGGTGTTACAAAGAACTTATTGGTTCCTATGTTTCTTTTAAATGTGTCCTATTCCCAAAATTCACTGATGTTGCAAGATTTCAGGTTTTCAAAAAAAAAACCCTATACTGGTTCCTAAGAGTTTTATACCTTTGTCACTATAACATTGATATAATCTTAAGTAATGACCAGGTGACTGCATAAATATCAGGTCTGGCCAGTGTCTTATCCCTTTTCTGTATCATTGCAAGTTTATTTGAAAAAGTAGTTGGATGCCTCTTGGAATTGTTACAATTAGGAAGGTGCAGCTAGTACACCAGTATGCATATAGCACAAAGGTTGCTGCCCTGACACTTTGTGTTAATCCCTCTCTAAATGCAAAAAAAATAATTGATGTATTGTTACATTAGACTTCCTGTAATTGCTAGTTATCAGATTTCTTATCTGCCTAAGTCCCTCACAGTGATATATCAGATATGATAGAGTTTCCTCAGCTTGATGGCATAACCCACAAAAAAGATCAGTTGATGTATACAATCTTTTATGGCAAAGCAAATATGGAGTTGGTAATGCAGATAAGTTATGTTTTATCAGAAAATTGAAAAACTTTGTTTCTAATGCCCAGCATTTATACCTTTTAACCATTGTTTATAATTAATTCCCAGTATCACTTCCAAAGCAATTGTGTTATCATTTATTAGTTCATAACTTTGCCAGTATTTGTACTTATTAATAAATTGCTCTTGGATTTTTGATTCTGTTTTACAATCATATATTAATTGTTCAAACTATGATAATTTTGGCAGTGGTTTATCAGTTGGAATGACCTCTATGAGCTGCTTAATTTTTGGAAATTGTTTAACAATATCAATTATATTGTTTCCCATTCCCTGTTTGTCAAAAATAACAATATCATGTAACCCCAAACCATTTTATTCAGTGGTTGATATAGGTTTGTCATTGATATCACCACGACTTTCCTTGACCATAGTAACTGATTGCAAATGGTCTTAATTTGAGAGATAAAAACCTTTGTGAAAGCAACCACCAACATAAAGTAAACTATCTTAGTCATCATTAAACTAATCTTACAATATATTGACATATTGGTATTGGCTAGAGAGTCTGCTATATGCTGTATTTCATTTTTCAATTTTTTCTTCAAATGATATCTCATGCCAGTAGTCCCCAGATGAAACAAAAACCCAAGGAATCAGCCTGGCTTTGCCTAAAAAATGGATGTACATGGGCCTTCCCATAAATATGGTCCATACTGCTGTTTTTTTCTGGATTGAAACCTAGTTTAAATTCCTTTGAGTATTCTTCTATAATCATCTGTAGTTTTGGTATCTGCTTTTTTGATGTCAGAAAAACTGTAATATCATCCATGTATGCAATGCAGGTCAATTTTGACTTGTTCCCAGGATCTCCATTCTCTCAAATGCCTGTTGTAGTTGAACAAGAAATGGATTTATATATAAAATGAATAAGATGGCACTAAGTGGGGACCCCTGTGAAAGTGATATAGTTGGTGTGAAAGCTGGTGAATTTCTGTCATTTAGGGTGCTCATGAATTAAGAGTAAATTTGTTGTAACATATATATGTGACTTTGGCATTTCAGTGTCATTCAATAATCTCAACAGTACAGATATATCAACATTGTCAAAAGCTGAAATAATATCCAGCTGTACAACAATCAGGCCATGTCTTTTCTTTTCTCTAACTGATGTCAAAATAGTCTTAAATAACATAGCAGCTTGTGTGATAAATGAATGTTTTTTTACAAATTGAGCTGGAGAAATCATCGGCAAAATAAATGGTTCTATTTTATCTTTAATTACTTTCTCTAAAATCTTTATGGGCAATGTACCCATTGATATTGGCTTTATCTCTGATAACAGAGGGATGGGCTTTTTTTTATTAAACAGCACCATCGTGATCGTATTAACTCCCTCCATTGTTATTATTCTTTGTGATAAATAATTTGCCAGCTGGCATAGCCATTTGCTAGTCAGCTTGTCAAGATGTTTTAATATGAACAGTGGAATTCTAGGGCTTCCTGGGTGACAGTTGTTGGGCATTTCATTCATTTTCATTATAAAATCATCTATTGCATATGGTGATTCAATCTCTGCCATTCCAAATATGTTTGGCTGGTATTATATCAATTTCCCTGGTACCAGCTTATCTTTAAAATATTTAAGAATTGGTAAGATCATATTATTTCCAGTAAATGTTTCATTGTTGATTTTAATTGCTAATGGCACTTTGAATTCAGGTCCCCTCCCTAATGCCCATCTAATGTATTGCCAAATCCATGTGTGTTGATGCATTAGGCATATTCTACTTTTTTTATTTTTTAAATAGCCTTTTAGTGTTTCACATGCCTTGTTATAAGCATTTGTTAGTATATGTATAGATTTCTGTGTGTGTTGAGTAGGGGTTATCACCACAATGTTTATGAATTGGTTCTGCAAGCTTCAACAACCCTAAGGGAGGTGGCTGATTTTTCACTATATCATTAATGTTAAATAACAAGATATTAATGTAAGCAAAATATTGCTGTATTGGGTTAAAGGTCATTGAAAGAATCTTATTCCACATAGTATAAGTCTCTGAAAAAATAAATTTGGGTGTTAAGGTTGGAATCAACATTCTTATTGTTCTAGTTAGTGGCAGTCTAGAGACTTGTATATTACTGAGGTCAATTGATATGAACTGAGCTGAGTGATCAAAAATTCTTGATGGGATTAACTTTAAATGATGAAACACCAGAGAGTAAAAACAAAGATCAATTAATGTTGAAAATCAGCCATTATGAAATGAAACAGCATCTTCAGGTAAGAACCCCCTTGCACTCATCAATGGAACTGATAATTTATTATTATTATTATTATTATTATTATTATTATTATTATTATTATCATTATCATCATTATTATTATTATTATTATTATTATTATTATTATTATTATTATTATTATTATTATTATTATTATTATTATTATTATCATCATCATCATTATTATTATTATTATTATTATTATTATTATTATTATTATTGTTGTTGTTGTTGTTATTGTTGTTGTTGTTGCTATTATTATTATTCCACTATTACCCTCAGCTTAGTATAATTAATAATGCTGTGATCATTCCTTCCTCTCACCATTTTCTGGGTTTACATTATAACAACTGTCTACCTTTGATCAGTCATCTCATTTTTTTACGTTACAAAAAAAATAAATAAATAAAAGTTAGTTTAGAGCTTACTAGCACACTCTTAATTTTACAGACTTGTAAATGCAAGCACTATATATATATATATATATAGTGCTGGATACTCAATATATATATATATATATATAGTGCTGGATACTCAATCCATTCTGATACAGAGGGCACCACCAGATCACTACATATTTGAAAAATTTATTTGCATTGATCAGAATAGATGATGATGATGGTTTGTGCCAACTAGACTCAGGGAGACACAAGAGATCTTAAATTGTTTAGACAATTGAGACAAAAAGCACAAAGACAAACATTAGCCAAATTAAGTTTAAACAAATTCTAAAATTATATTAAAAGAAAATAAATTATGAAATATAATTTATTGACACAATAAATAGGGTTAACTCAGGCGTGTACCAGAAATACCAAAGGCAAAGCTATGACAGACTGACTGATCTTCTAATAAACGAATTATAAAGGGAGGAAGTAAATTTTATTCAGCAGAGGATTCATCCAAACATTGGTTTTCACTTTCAGATACTTAAACAATACATCCTTGAAATAGATCAAAGAAACCAGCACCAACAAGCTTTTCAAGGTCCGAAAAATGTAACAGGCCCATGAATGTCATATGTCAGTATAAGCTGCACATATTATTATGTTTAAAATAAAGATGATTGATCCACCTCAAGAACAACCACAAATATGATTGAAAATGAAGGAAAACAATTAAAACTGGTGTATACCAGCCAAACGATTGGTGAAAATTACTCTAAAATTAATAATTAAAGGTCTCAATAAGAGACAAGTAAATCATTATAAAACCAGTTATGTCTGCCTCAGCAATCAAAGAAAATGAATTACAAACAAATTCTGAGTACACGCTCTGATAAATTTAAAGCAAACGTAAGACATACAAAAATAAATCTATCGAAGAGTGCACATGAGTACGAAAATATTAAAAGTGGTAAACACTTTAGCAAAATGAAAGTATTACTCACCTGTAATTTAAAAAGAGATAAATTTTCTCTTCCTGCTGATGACTTATAAAATTACAAAGAACAATTCTAATTTCTGCTTTTAGAGATATTGGAAACGAAATTTCCACTTGGGGAAATTAGATGATAAAGTCACCAGCCAAAAGATTTTCGGACGTTTGCGAAAGCGCAAACACAGTGTTTACAAATTAATTATTGAATACTGAAATAATTACAGGTAAGCATATAAAATGCATGCCTTCCAAAATATAAAACTCATTCGTCACTCTCCAATAAACAAAAAATTGAAAGCAACTTGGAATCTTAAAACTAAGATTCCAAGACACACTACAAAATATTAGAAAACACAGCAAATATTAAATATGAGGCTATATTGTTTAGGAATACATATTTATGATTAGATTGAGTGAAGATTTAATGAGAATTAATTTACCCTGGGAAGAATAAAGAAGAAAATAGTTACCTTTCGGTAAAACAATGTTCACGTAAAGTGCGCACTATTATTCTAGTTCATTTCAAGTTCGTAGACAGTGGCAAGGTAGAGATAAAGAGGTTCCGGCTTCTTCTCGATGTTTAAGGCATTACTGGAGCAAATTTGGAAGTTAGGAATCCATCTTTTGTTGAGTTAGCAAGCCATTTGGGTTGTGATAATACGTATAATATTTGTCATCTTGTTGTAAGCAAAAGGATTTAATAACAGCTAATTTCCTTTAAGAATTTAAATGTCCGAACTGATATAAACTTTTACTTGAGAAACAGCTTGTCTAGTTACGAATAATGAATTAACTGACACTCCAAATTTTCAGGGCTATTTATACATTGCTCCATTTCCCACAAAACACTTTCCTTGTTGTCCAATTTCTACACCTTAGGCATGGCAAATATTAATCTCTTGCTCAATCTAGTCTAGGAATTCTACCCAAAGATTATTGAAATGAAAAAAACTACATAAAAAAAATCAAATCTCTGCTTTTAGAATTAATCTACAATAATTAAAATAAAAGCAACAGAAATGCAATTAGCTAGTCAGCTTGTTTTTAAATCAAATTGATTTAAAGTAAAAACAAGCGGTATAAGAAAACTATTTTAAAATAAATCGATAAACATTAAAATGATCTGTTTTACATATAAATGTGTGTCATGTGTATTTTGACACACGTACTCTTTTTAAATAATAATGAAAATTTAAACATTAAAGAAGATTTAACAAAAATTAAGTTTAGTGAAAATTAAAAACCAATCGGATTTCAATCCTGTTAAATAACATATTATATATATATATATATATATATATATATATATATATTGCAACAGCAACAATTAGATTACATAATGACACTGGGAAAGTCAATATTGAGAAAGGTGTAAGACAAGGTGACTCCATATCTCCAAAACTTTTTACAGCAGTGCTGCATGAAGTATTTTGTGGATTAAAATGGGAAACTAAAGGAGTGAAAGTAAATGGTGATTATTTAAGTCATTTAGATTTCGCAGATGATGTAGTTGTTTTTGCAAATAATGCTTCAGATCTGCAGGAAATCTTGCAGGAATTATCAGATGAAAGTAAGAAAGTAGGACTAAAGATAAATGTTAAGAAGACTAAAGTAATGTTTAATCAATTTGCTCAAAATATGAAAATAAAGATTGATTATGATGAATTAGAAGAAGTTAACAGTTACAAATACCTTGGTCAGATTATTAATACAGATGGAAACATAATGGAGGAAATTAATCATAGAATTAAACTTGGTTGGAGTGCTTTTGGTAGAAATAACTTGATACTAAAAGGAAATATGCCTATGTGTTTGAAAAGGAAGGTTTTTAACAAATGTGTTTTACCAGTTCTTGCTTATGGATCTGAGACTTGGACTTGGACACTTAATAGAAGAGCAATTCAGAGACTTCAGACCACTCTAAGAAGTATGGAGAGATGTATGTTGGGAGTAACAAGAAGAGATCATAAACACAATGTATGGGTAAGAGAACAAACAGGTGTTACTGACCTCATTGAAAAAATTAAAAGATTGAAGTGGAGTTGGGCTGGTCATATTGTTAGAAAAGATGATAATAGATGGACAATTGAAATTTTAAACTGGATTTCAAGAGATTGTAAAAGACCCAGAAAGAGACCACATGTGAGATGGATGGATGGAATAAAGTGTGCAGGGGTGATGTGGAGAAGAGAAGCTAAAGATCGGAGAAGATGGGTTAAACTTGGAGAGACCTTCATCCTGCAGTGGATTGATAATGGTTGATAATGATGATATATATATATATAATTATAATTGAAATAATATTTTTAAACGGTTTATAAACAATTCAAATTTTTTGTGATTGTATGCTATCATATATAGGTGAATCTAGGTGCAACATTGAGAAAAGATTGAAGGAACACGAATTGTTATATAAGCGTGTAAAAAATAAAAATAATGGTGATTTAATATCTTCTTCAGTTTTCTTTGATCATGAAAAAACATGTAAACATAAATTTAAATTTAATTTGGAAAATGTGAAAATTCTTCATGAAGAGAGAAACCATAGTAAAAGAAAAATTAAAGAGGCAATTTTTATAAACAGGAATAAAACACATTTGATAAATCGACAAGCTTCTAACATTAAAATACGAGATTCGTGGAATTTGAATTGATGACGTTTGCTTCCGCTTTTAGTTTTTGAATTTAATAGCAGTTGAGGCAGGTTTGAAAGTAACCGAAAGTACTTCTGCGGATTTAAAGATTGTTTGAATTGTTTATAAACCGTTTAAAAATATTATTTCAATTATAATTACAATATTATTTTTAATTAACGGATATTTTTATTTATTTTACATATATTTAACATAATGGATTCAAGTAATTTTAGAAAACGGTGGATCGTTAAGGAATGGCGGAGACAATGTAAAAAGATTATTAAGCTGAAGTGCAAACTTCGTTTTTTCAAGGTTTGTAAAATTTTTCAGATATTCCCGAATTGTTGTAATATAAAATTGAACAGCTGTATAAATTTAATACCAAAATGTTTGGATAAATTAAAATTGATTATTTTAAATAATATTATTAAAAGTTGTAAAAAGGAACTTTTTGATATTCGTAAATATTTGAAAGCAATTGAACATTTAATCATTTTAAATGAATGGTATGCCTGGAACGAATATAAAATTATTTGTGAAAATGGATTTAAAGTAATTGAACGTAAATTATATAACAAATTTGAGAAAAAAGTTGATTTTTTATTTAATAAGCGATATCCACACACTTATAAGGATTTAAACTTTGTTAATTTATCAAATAATAGGATACATTTAATTCAGAAATACGTTTTAAGTCATGGAGCTAAATACGTTGGTGGTATTTGGAAAGATTATAATTTGGAACTAATTGCAGCTGTTCAAAATACATTTGAAATGATTCCTGGTAATGATAATTTTGCTGATGATATTATTAAGAAAATTAATTGCAATAGATTTGATACAATACCTTATGATAAATCATGGCAATTGGCTATATCGGAATTTAAACGTAAATTGAAGATTGATGATATGATTTGTTTGAAAGAGGACAAAGGCTTACGTATGTGTTTGTTGACGAAATATCAATATATTAATAAAATTAAAATGCAAATGGACAAACTTGGTTTCTTTTTGATTGAAGATTATAATATGGATGGTCAAAGAATAAAATTTATTAACAATATTTTAAAAATTGCTAAAAATAAAGTTTTAAATAATAATGTATACTATATGATATATCCTTCTTGTGTTATATGTCCTCGTATTTTTGCAAATATAAAATTACATAAAGAAGGTAATCCTTTGCGAGTAATGATAGATTTTGGTGGTTCCTTTATATATCAGTCTTCTAAATATATTGGTAAACTTTTACAAGACTTTTTAGGATTTGGAGAAAATACTATTGCTTCATCATTTGACTTTGTAAATAGTATTAAAAATTTAATTATTGATGAAAATGATATTATTGCTTCATTGGATGTTACAGAAATGTATGGATCTATTGATAGAATGAATTCCATAAAAATAATTGAACATGCATTAAAAAATAAAAATATTTGTAAATATATGATAAAATTTATCATTGACTCTTTAAAATTTTTTAATGATAACATTGTTGCATCTTTTGAAGGTCAATATTATAAAATGACCAAAGGTTGGCCTATGGGATTGCCTGTAGTTGCACAAGTTTGCAATTTCGTTTTATCTACATATGAGAGTAATATTTTAAATATGTGTATTTTTGGAGATATTAAAATTTACAAAAGATATGTGGATGATGTTTTTGTCTGTGGAAACATTAATAGTATAAATTTGCTTATAGAGGAATTAAATAAATTGAATGGCTTGAAATGGACTATTGAAAAAGAACAGGATTATAAGATTAACTATTTAGATTTAATGATCACAAGAGATAACAGTATATTAAATTATAAACTAATAATTAAGCCATTGCAAAAAAGAGGATATATAAATTTTAAATCAAAAGTACCAATGATGCATAAGATGGCAAGTTTTAAATCTTTTTTGTTTCAAAATGAAAAATTATGTCGTTACCAAAGTGATAAATTGAAAAATATTGAGATATTTGCCAAGGAATTGCTTGATGTTGGTTATAAAATGGAACAAATAAACAATACTTTAAGTCAATTTAAAAAAAATTACAATTTAAAAGAAATGAAGATTAATAATAAAAAATGGATATCTATTCCATTTATTTCAAATCCACAAGTAAAATTTTTTAAGGATTTATATAAGAATGTATTTAATGTTTCATTCTACGTTCCAAATAATATTAACAAATTAGTTAATAATTCTAAGGATGTCATACCTATCAAGCAAAAAAGTAATGTCATATATCAAATTTTTTGTGATTGTATGCTATCATATATAGGTGAATCTAGGTGCAACATTGAGAAAAGATTGAAGGAACACGAATTGTTATATAAGCGTGTAAAAAATAAAAATGGTGATTTAATATCTTCTTCAGTTTTCTTTGATCATGAAAAAACATGTAAACATAAATTTAAATTTAATTTGGAAAATGTGAAAATTCTTCATGAAGAGAGAAACCATAGTAAAAGAAAAATTAAAGAGGCAATTTTTATAAACAGGAATAAAACACATTTGATAAATCGACAAGCTTCTAACATTAAAATACGAGATTCCTGGAATTTGAATTGATGACGTTTGCTTCCGCTTTTAGTTTTTGAATTTAATAGCAGTTGAGGCAGGTTTGAAAGTAACCGAAAGTACTTCTGCGGATTTAAAGATTGTTTGAATTGTTTATAAACCGTTTAAAAATATTATTTCAATTATAATTACAATATTATTTTTAATTAACGGATATTTTTATTTATTTTACATATATATATATATATAATTAAAATTACCCCAAATCCAAAATTCAACCAGACCAGCATAAAAATAATATTAAAACACTACCAAAGGTTTCACTGCTACAAGCAGACTTCTCAAATGTAAAGAACTATAAAAACTACACAATATATATATATATATATATATATATATATATATATATATATTAAACATTACCCACAAATCCATTCACTTCCCATCCACCCTTAATATTAAAAGAACTCTTAAATAAGTTAATTGGTTCAGAATAATAAATTTTCAATAATAAAGATTCTTTAATTCTTCTTTTGATTTCATTTCTCTCAAAGAAGACAACCTTAGCTTCATCAAAATCAATAGTGTGGCCTGTATCTTTTTCATGGACATACAAAGCAGAACTAAGATATCTATTTTTAACTCTAATTTTATGAACCTTTATTCTTTCATTTAAACTCAAACTACTCTGACCTGTGTAAACCTTCTTACAAATAAACAAGGAATAAAATATATTACACCAGGAATAGTCTTTTTATCAAAAATTTCTTTTGTACTATTTAATAAATTATTCAATGAGCACACCTTTTCCAAGCAATTTTCTTATTTCCAAACAATTTACTATTTCTACACACAAAATTATAAGAAGACAATTTAAATGGCAAAGAAATAAAATCATATTTTTCTTTAACCTTTACATTCTTACAAATATTACTATTAAATAAAATACTTTTAACAAATTTAAATTTTCTTCTTATAAAATTGTATGTAGAAATAGTAAATTGTTTGGAAATAAGAAAATTGCTTGGAAAAGGGGTGTTACATTGAATAATTTATTAAATAATACAAAAGAAGTTTTTGATAGAAAGACTACTCCTGGTGTGGTATATTTTATTCCTTGTTTATTTTGTAAGAAGGTTTACATTGGTCAGAGTAGTTTGAGTTTAAATGAAAGAATAAAGGTTCATAAAATTAGAGTTAAAAATAGATATCTTAGTTCTGCTTTGTATGTCCATGAAAAAGATACAGGCCACACTATTGATTTTGATGAAGCTAAGGTTGTCTTCTTTGAGAGAAATGAAATCAAAAGAAGAATTAAAGAGTCTTTATTATTGAAAATTTATTATTCTGAAGCAATTAACTTATTTAAGAGTTCTTTTAATATTAACGGTGGATGGGAAGTGAAACGATTTGTGGGTAATGTTTAATATCATATATATTGTGTAGTTTTTGTAGTTCTTTACACTTGAGAAGTCTGCTTGTAGCAGTGAAACCTTTGGTAGTGTTTTAATATTATTTTTATGCTGGTGTGGTTGAATTTTGGATTTGGGGTAATTTTAATTATATATTGACTAGTTTAGCTTTATGCTTGTAATGTTTATATATATATATATATATATATATATAAACATTACAAGCATAAAGCTAAATATACTAAATGGCACAATATATATAATATATATATATATATATATATTGTGCCATTACAATTTAGTCATTAGCTAAATTTATAGTAATGTGCATGTAAGAAAATGTAAAACAAAAATCATCATCACATTTTTATCTAAAAAGGAAGCTGTAGGGCATCCAAGTTTAAACCCTACAAGATCCAGTTTTAAAAGCTTTAGACAGAAAGAGAGTGGGTCAACAATTATATTCTTTATTTGTTTGTGTGTTGATAGAAAAGTAATACACACATTTAAACTATTCAATATTTATTTTTTCTGTTAAAAAGCAAAGTTATAATGCATATGTATAGGCAGTGTGTGTTATAAAAGCTATTTAGTTAGCCACTTTTAAAATTTCAGACATTAAACTTTCTTTAAAACTAACCTATGCTTGATCAATTCTAATATTTTATTCTATATTTCTATTTTATTTTTCTATAATTGTAATTGAGATTTAAAAGCTAAGGATTTAATTTTAAATATTAGGATTATAATTACTAAGCTAGCAATTAGATTATTGTGATGACAGTTTATGAATGATTTGAAATGATAAAGTATGTGTGTACATTACACACAGAAATTTACATTTATTATATATTGAAAGGAAGAAGGGTTAAATCTGTCAAATTATTTTTTTTTACAATTTTGTGTTAAGGGAGAAAATATGTTGAATCAGATATCTGTTTTTGTAGCAATTTTGTTTTTATAAATGATTGTTTGTCATTTTGGGAGCTTAAGTTTGATGGGAACTCTAATTTTGAAATTGTCTCATCTTAAGATTAAAGGAAAGAAACTCCAATTTTAGATATTACAGCTATATGTGAAAAATGAAAAAGGATTAAGTCTATTTTTTTAAGACAAAAGTGTCTGAAAACCAGGTGTGTGATTTTTTGAGTTGGTCAAAAATAGCAATTCACACTATCACTCTAATTGGGTGAGTTGACTCAAAAATCGGATATAAAAGCAGTCTGGAAAATCAGTTGAGCTATTAAATTATTGTTATGATTATTATTGTGAGAGAGACTTTTTAAAAAATTATTGAAACTAAAGCAGACAAACATTTTTAATTCTGCTAGATAACCTTTTTCTTTTAAAAATCATTTTTTAATATCAAGTTTTGAATGTTGAAAATATAAGAATGGCGGGGTAGAAAAATTATATATATGTCTCATCTTTTAACCTGACCATCATGGAGCCACAGATCATATAGGAAAGAAAAGATGTCTTGCCTGAAAAATAATATTCTACACCTTTCAACTGACTGAGAGAGATAAAATGTTTTAAATAGAAGGAAGAAAACATTCACCTGCATTCAAAGGAAATCCGAAAGATTAATTAATCTACTGATAAATATTAATCATCGAATCCAATTAATTGTTCCAGTAACTGAGTTTGAACCCCAGAAAATTACAATGTGAAAACAACTGCTGTATTTCATCCACGATGAGAATCATGCTGAATGGGAAAAATTTTAAATTAATATAATGATTTCCAAATTGTCCACTAAAGCAAATAACCTCAATAGGATCATCATCATGAAATAATTATACACCTCAAGAAAAAGATTGTTCCAAAGAAAATGGAAATGGTAGCTGCACAATATAGACATTATACAAGATAAGTTTGAGCACTTGAAAGTTCGCCACAAAACAAATGATCAGTAATATGACTTTTTATATCTATTTTCTTTATGATATCAGAGTCTTAATAAAATTTTAGCAATAAAGTAGTATAGTTTATTTAAAGAACTTTTAAAGACAATTCATATTGATTAAAACCAATAATTTCTTACCAATAATAACCTTGAGCTTCATAAGTGGTTTTGAATGTATCAAAATTATTTGTTTATTGATTTACAGTTATGAAATATTAATGTGTAAAATATTTTTTTTGGATTATTATTTTGGTTTTAAATAATATTTTGGTTTTTACGGGGTAAACACACACCTACATAATAATATTTTTATATGTGTATAATTGTGTGCGAATGTGAAGTAATAAGCAGTATTAAAATATTAAATTATTTTGTTTTAAGAAAGTATAGGTTTCAGCTTAGAAGGGAGGGGGAGAAATGATTTAAAACTTGTTTCTAAAACTTGTTAGATTTATAAAGTGTGTGTGCCAATGAGTGAATATTTTTTTTTGAAATACCTTTCTTGTGGATGGAACATTTTAACAAATCGGTTATCCAATTTAATACAATATACTTTTGAAATACATTTATGGGAAAGGGGGAAGAATTTGGGGATTAATGTTATGATTTTAAAACAGTGGGTTATAATTATTATTGTTATAATCCATATAAAAATTTTCATGTATGTCTAGAAATTTTTGTATATATGTTAGAAATGCAGTAATAAATATTAGTTTATTTTATTAAATGAGGCATATATATCTCATTAAGAGTAGTCTTTATTAAGTGTGATCATTCATCATCAATGGTTGAATATTAGTTGTTTAAGATATGATTAAATATGCTAAGATTAACAATAATTATGAATTTCTTTATAAAAATTAGGTTTTATGTTTAGGCTTAGTCCTAAAGCTGTGGTTGAAACCATTGTCATTATCGTTATCATCATCATCATCACCAACGTTTTAATTAATGAGCTGTTTAAATGTTTACAGGCCAAAAATAGATATTGATTTCGTAGTATTTAGTGATTTCTTAGTATTATTATAACCACCATCCCATCATCTATTTCATGCAAGGATGAGTGAATTGCCATCCTAAATTAATAGTAATCTGAGCTAGTAAAACTTATAAAAAATATTGAAACATATTTGTTATGCTCAGATCTAAGAAATGATTTGTGTCTAATGAATTCCACTTCCATTTAAAAATGTTTTATGTTACCTGGGTGTTTACTTAGATATTAGTGCATACAGTGCTATGGGTCTAAAATCAAAATCATACATTTTGTAAGAAATATGGTACCAAAAGGTATTTAAACCTGGTACATGTAAAAGGTTATTAGATATAACTGTGTCTAGATTCAAATAATCTAGTGGTACCCTGCTAGACCCTATTCACTTGGTATTTGTTTAGATATGCACTTGACGTCAAACCAAGAAATGAAAGTGGATAAAATCTACAGTCTGTATATCTGAGAAGATATTTTATTGAGTTACTAATGTACTCACCTCACGTGATCTCCATATACCTGAGTTATAATAGTTGTTATTAATAATTTGTTTATAATTATTGATATTGTGATATCTTGAGAAATCTAATTATAGAAATATGTTTAATTTATTCCTACTCATCATTTTAATATTTATGACCTTATGGCTGTATAGCTACTATCCAGGAGTATGTTTCATTTAATCCAATGACCCTTAATATGATTGATAACTCAGTCTGATCTTTTGTTTAATAGCCACTACTCAGGTTAAATAATTCTTTTCTCTTTCATATAAAATAAAAGCTACAATTTCTTTTCGTTTATTAAGATAAATATTTATATTTGAATCTTTTCTTAATTATTTAATACATTTGGATCGTATGATCAACTAAATTTAAGTTACAATGGATCTTTGAGCTCTTTAATAAGTTACAATATATATATATATATATATATATATATATATATATATATATATATATATTATTGCAATTAATTTTTTGTTGTTGGATCTTTGGCTAAATTATATGGCTAAGCCTATTAATATATGATATGTTCATGCCCATATGATTTTTTTCAGTTGGAGAGCTGAATTTAAAGACATGTAGGTGTCTAAAAGTTTCAGATCTTCTTCTTGACAGTTAACTATTAGATAAATGCTTAACATGAGTTGGTTTTTTGAATCTAGTGTCTAGCTCCTCACTAAAGACAGCCATAGCCTGAAACTGGTCTGAGGATTGGGACAATCCCAGATAAAGATGATTTAACTGCCTTCTCTTGTAGTAGCATTTATCATAAAAAAATTTAGAAGCTGGTTTCCAGCTTATTAGCACTCTTAATTTTACATATTTGTAAACGCAATCTATATGTATAAGTCATGTGGCATCTGGTTATTTATATATATATATATATATATATATATTGTATTGTTTTGAATAATTATATATATATATATATATAATTATTCAAAACAATACAATAATTAATACAGTAAAACAATATTTAAAAAAAAACAAATATATACCTTTAAGATTAATGATTGACTTTGGTGGATCATTTTACTATGAAACTTGTAGATTTATAGAAACATTATTAAAAGATGTTCTTGGATTTGGAAAATATACTATTACTTCATCGTTTGATTTTGTAAAGAAAATTCAAAATATTAATATTAATAATAATGATAGTATTTGTACATTTGATATATGCGAGATGTACGGTTCAATAGATAGATTAAAATCTATAAAAATTATATTAGATGCTTTAATGTTAAAAAAAGTTGATGTTAAAAAAGTAAAATTTGTAAATGATGTATTATATTTTATTGATAAAAATATATATGCTATGTTTAATGAAAATTGTTATAAAATGGATTACGGATGGCCTATGGGACTTCCTGTAGTTTCACAAATATATAGTTTTGTAGTATCAAGATATGAAGATATAATTCTTAATAATAATATATATTGCCAAGGTATTAAAATTTATTACAGGTATGTTGATGATGTTTTTGTTTGTGGAAATTTAGATATTATAAATGTATTATTCAATGAATTAAATAGTTTAGAAGGTTTAAAATGGAGTAAATCTTTTGAAGAAAAAATGTCAATTCAGTATTTAGATATTAAAGTTACCCGTAATAAAAATAAATTAGATTATTGTATGGTAATAAAAGATATTGAAAAAAGAGGATATATTCCTTGGTATTCAAATGTGCCAATAGCACATAAATTATCCGGTTTAAAATCATTTTTATTTAGGAATAATAAATTATGTAAATATAGTTCTGATAAAATAAGTAACATAAATGTATTTACTATGGATTTGTTAAATGTTGGATATGATCATAAATTAATGTATAATATTGTTACTAAGTTTAATAATAATAGAAATATTTTAGATGCTATAGATATTGATAAGATAAAATATACTTGGATATCAATATCATTTATTTGTAATGAACAAGTGAAATTTATAAAACAGATATATAAAAATATATGTCGAGTTGCATTTTATACTACTCCTAATTTAAATAGATTAATAAATAATTCAAAAAATAGGTGTAGTATTTTAAATCAAAGTTGTGCAATATATAAATGGCTATGTGTTTGTGGAAAGGCATATATTGGGGAATCTCGATGTACATTGGAGAAAAAATCAAAGGAGCATTTATTGTTATATAAACGAGTGCAAAAATCAAGACAAGAGAATGTTAGAAATGATGATGTATCACCATCAGTATTTTTTGATCATAATGTAACATGTAATTATGGTTTTGATTTTGATTTTAATAAAGTTAAGATTTTGTGTATTGAAAGAAATAATAATAAACGCAAAATTAAAGAAGCTATGTTAATAAAAAGTGAAAAGCAACAGTTGATAAATAGACAGGCCGCCAATATAAAAATTAATGAATTGTGGGAAAATTGATGTATGACGTATTACTTTTTGTTTACGTTTGTAACGGTTTTTTCTAATACAATTTGAATCTAGTTGACAACAACTACATAGATAGTTGAAAGTACTTCTATTAAATTGGTATATATTTGTTTTTTTAAAATATTGTTTTACTGTATTAATTATTGTATTGTTTTGAATAATTATATATATTTTATTATAACTGGAATACAGACATTGATTAATAATTTATATATATATATATATATATATATATATATATATATATATATATATATATATATATATATATATATATATATATATATATATATATATCAAAATGATATTACACAATATTTATCCACAGTTTAATTTTTTTAAATAATATGCTTAGTAAAAGTATTTCTTCATTAATTAATATTTTTTGTAAATTTACATTTTAATCAATATTTTATAGATTTTGAATTTAAAGTAACAAATTAATCTTTTTTCATAAAAACTCATTATAATTGTTTATTTATATGTGATGTTTTTGATTTGCAATGTGTACTGGAGAATACCAATTTCTCTTGATATCGAGCTTAAAGATTTACATATTTATATATTCCAAATGATAAATTTTGATCAGCTCATTGAATGAAGACAATGATAAAGTTCATACGACAAGAATGCAAATATAAATGTTATTGTGTCCAAACTGCTGGAATTCAAATTTAGCACAGATAATTACAAATAAAATCACATAAATATATATAAAATATCTTTGGTTGTAATTTAAGTAACATTTTATAATAGGATATTAAATCTTCAGTACCTTATTCATGTATATATTCAATATGCATGTGTATGTTCAATACGTGCTAATGTTATGCTGCCATGAAATTGCCTTTAGAATGCTTTGCATAAACAAGAAATTTTGTAACTAAAATCTATTCCCCTCTCACTTCCATTCACAATAGAGAATGCAACAGTGTCTATGGTAGGTGAGGCAAAACGATTTTTTTTTATTTCCAAACACTAATTAACTAAAAAATAAAAACTCAGTCGATTATAATAAAATATTCATAATTTGTTTATTATAAAATTATAGTAAAAAATATCAAAAATGATAGATGTTTATTGATAATAAATACATGATAAATATCTGTTCATTCCTGATTGAATCCAATTTACACATAGAATGTGAGTGACCATAAAGTCAATTCGATATGTTAATATTGCTTGTTTTGAATTAATAAATTACATTTTTATAAATTTGTTTTTATTTCTTGTGAAATTTCTGGAAAGTGAAAACAGAGACGTGTGTTTTAAACAAAATACTATATTTATAAGTGTGTAAATGCGTCTCATCTGAGTACAACAGAACTCCAATGTCTTAAGTATGCAAGTAAGGTTGCTTATACTTATCTGAAAGGGTGGGTATAACTACTTGATCTTCATTAAAATCAAGTTTAACCATTTCACATATTGACAAAATACTCTTCAATGTGTGTGAGACAATGGTAGTAAGTCTAACTTTTTATGTGACTTAAAACTATAAATTAAATTCTTTATTTAATAATTAATATTAAACTTCTTGTAAATAAAATGTATATGTAGTCACATGATACTATTATTTGAAGAGGACTTTCCTTTTCTTAGGTTCCACTTAAAACGCCATGTATTTCTACATAAATAAGACTGAGGTATATAAAACTTTAACTTAGAAAATAATTACAATCAATATTCTATGAAATAATAAAACAAAGCTTTCAAAAATATAATAATCAAAATGTATCTAAATAAAAGACAATCAAGTTACTACTCTCATACAAATAGGTATCAGAAATGTACCACAGACACTTTTTCACTTGGATATTTGTTAATATTCTAACAATTACACTGCACTAATAATAAGGAAGTGTACTGACATTATTACTGTTATATTTAAAATATGGTGTAGCGTCAATGCAGCAGAACTCAATTTATGTAACAATTTTTTAATAAAATAATGTGCGTTACCTGGATAATATCTCCCTCCTTAAAACTTCTGAGAACTAAAAAAAATATTTTTAACAAATATAAAATATTAGTTATCATTTAAAAATACAAAATAGTTTGTCTCCTTTTTTTTAAGTGTCATGGCATCGGCAGGGACGCAAACCCGCAACCCGGGCAACCGCCTGCTAGCACTAGTAAGGCAGTCGCGCTGACTTCTCGACCACCAATGCAAGACTTGTCTCCTTTTTTGATACTCCAATTCATGATAATTTGTTATTATAGTTTTCTTTCCAATGTCTGATTCAGGGAATAAACTCGTAGCTCAATTGAATTGATAGAATATGCAGCAGTGAATGTTTTTTATAATACTCATATCTTCAGCAATTATTGAGGCCATAAAAATAAGTAAAAGTCTCTTAATTTTAGATAATTTATAATAAAAAAATACATGTGCAAAATAATTATTTTTTCACTTAATCTTTTTATACATGTGACCTTGTAGATTAGATATAATGAATCCAATTAAAAGATTATAAATTACATTAACTTTCCTTTGAAATAGTCTTTTATTTTTATTTTTTTTTTGCTTTTCTGCACAATTCAAGTAATTGTGAAAAAGTAGTATGGCTCTTAGGTAGAAGTAAAACAAGGTTCTTATGTTCCTAAATACTTTTTTTTCCACATTCTTATGCAACATTTAAGAAAAGTATTTTTAAAATTGCTGTGTCTTATGACCAGCAAGTAAATAAATGGTCAAAGGCAGAATTGAGATGGTAAGATTATAGTTTAATACGGATAATTTTAACTATATACATAGCCTATTATAAGGCAAAATAAAATAATAAAAGGTCGTGATGACCTGCATATAAATACCCTAGTCCTGCTTTGGACTTACAGAGGCAGGAGTCTCTGACTCATAATTAAAACTCAGAACATACTCAGAACAATTAGATCAGGTTATGGGGGTTTACATACCCCTCAAGACTTCTGGAGTCTTTTACATTCCTAACCATATATGGTGTTTTCACTTACGTTTTTACATACACGCAGTATTTTCACATTTCTCACCATATATGGTATTTTACATAGTTTTCTGACTCTATAAGATCAGTTGGGCTTTCTATTATTATATAACTTTCTATGATTTAACAACATTGCAATTTTACTCAATCGTTATTCTTAATTACTATACAGTTATTTTACATATTTATTATACATTACAGTTATTATTATTGTTTTACATATTCGTTATATTTATACAATTATTATTATTTACATATTCATTAAAATTATATGTGTTTATACCTTGACCTTGAATACTGCAAAAATATCATTATCTCTCATCAATATAAACAATCAAAAGCTAACATTTGTAAATAAGTCTAACATTAGTTGTCATTTGATTTAATTTAGCAACAGTTGATCAAGTGAAATACAAGACCATTTATTCCTTCTGTGTTAAACTGTTGTTTATATTGATGAGTCATGGTAATCTTTCAAAAATACTTTTTTTAGATGTTGCATAAAAATGTGGAAAAGTATTTAGGAATGTGTGCACCTTGTTTTACTTTTACCCAAGAGACACATTGCTCTTTCACCATTATTTGAATTGTGCAGGAAAAAAAAAGCGAATAAAATACTACTTCAAAAAAAAGTTAATGTAATTTATAATTTTGTAATTGAATCCAATATATCCAGGTTAAAAGATTATAGCGTAGAAAGATTAAGTCAAAAAATAAATATTTTGCATATGTATTTTTATTTTATAAATTATCCAAATGTCCTGGTATTTTTTTATTTTTTTATTTATAATAAATCACTTTGAATTACCATTATTTCTATCTTTTAAATATATATGTAACTCATGAATGACACACCTTAATACCCTTTCACAAATAGATAAAACTATTTTTTCAAACCGTATTTATAATGATATATTCATTAATATGTTAAAATCATATTTCCAATATTTTCCATATTAAGTAAAATAAATGTGTGCACACTTACACATTTTTATTTTATTTTATATGTCAAAGCGTCGGTCAAGAAGCGAACGCGGGTCAGCTGTTTGGAAGGCAGCTATGCTAACCACTAGGCCACCAACGCTTGATACTTACACTTTTTATTCTCGTATTTATGCATTGCGCAAACAATACATTAGCAATAATCCCAAATAAATATATAATTTTAGCAATCCAAATTTTGCTTTTATTGCAGCAAATATATTCATAGTTTACACACACACAAATAAAACTAGTAAATAAAGTCAATAGACCCAATGGATTTTAACTGTTATTCACAATATATTTAGTAAATAAAGTCAATAGACCCAATGGATTTTAACTATTATTCACAATATATTTGAATTATGTCATTTATGGTAAAAATTTAATATATTACTTTTTTATTATAAAGTAAACTTTGTATACAAACACAAACCATTAAAATAATTGACCACTGTAATCTTCACTAAAGATTAAAATTTATGATATACTATTTTAAATTTTTTAGCATTTTAAAGCAAATCAAATTTTCCAATTATCGTTTTGAATCCTAAACGAATTCTGCATACTTATTGTCAGGTTCTTTAAATGTATCTTGTAAACAATTACTAAACAAAAAGAATAAACAAGTTTTATTCTTTTATAATTGATTTCAAACGCTAATGAAGTAAAGCCTTAACTATTTCAATACCTAATTATAAAAACAAATGACCCAAATAATATCTTGGCTTTTTTATCATCAATTAAAATGCATTTATGTTTCTCATATTTCTAGCATTATCTAAGATTTTTTATATCTTCAGATGTTTCATTAATTGGAATTCTCTCCAATGCATTTATTTATTTTGTAGTGTCTCTTAAAGTTGTTAAAAGCAGTTTTTGAATTTATGTGCCTGCAAATAATCTAGCTGGCGATTTTTTTCTAAAACAAAATCCCTAACTTTAAATTGACTTAATGTTGATAAACATGTTGAATATAATTAATTTAGATTTTTTAAAAAAATATTTAGTAACCCTTTCCATATCTTGGCTACCGTAAATCACCTCATGTATTATAGATAGTGGGATAATTTTTAAAGCTAGAGACCAGCAAAACAATAATGCTGATATGTTGGAATAAATTATGTGGATGAATTTCGAGTCCAATTTGTGTAATTAATTATTTGTTTAACTTATTCACCCATTTCTTTTTTTTTTTCCAAATGACGAATTTTTCTCATAGTTCTTTCACACTCCTTTGAAGGGGGGGGGGGTTTATAGATGGAAATAAACATGATTTACATCTTGATGTTCTAGCAAATTTTTCCATTCAAACAACGTGTAAATCATCATGTAGTAAATCAAAATTGACTAAAGCTTATCAGTTAAGGCAAATTAATAAGTTTGCATGGCTTGAATAACACTATAAGTGGAGTATTTTTCCACTAGGTAAGTCAACATATATTTGAAATCACACCATGTGTTACTACTATTAGGACAATAAGGTAAAAGAAGACTGAAAAATGTATTGCTGATATTTCATTTGACTCCTTAATCAAAATTGACTGTATATCGCCTTCATGGAATTGTTTTGTATACTTGGATTCAAGGCAAACAAAATATGATTTAAAGTGATTTAAATGAGTAGCACCCATACAGTGCAATAAAACAGTCTCCACGTTATACTTTCTATGTTTCTCTGTCTGTAAATAAATTGCCCTCTTAAATCAATAGAAGTAATTACTTTCCACAATTTACTGCCATTTTCTGTAGACTTTGACAATCCTGAGAAAAGCTCATATATCAAATCTCAATCTCCCCAATAAATATAAAATAATAGTGTTCAATTTATTATCCTGCAGCTTTAAAGTGATGTATTTTTGAATACATTTTGGATAGAACTGCCAACTATTAATGAGATTGATATATAGATTATTCATATCTCGGTGTTGGGGGTTACAGGTTGATTGGATGTCTTCTAAGTATGTGCTGACTATATAATTTTTATCTAACAATATTAAATACTATATTTAAACTTTTGCAAAAAAAAAACTAACCGTTTGTATTTCACAAAATTGCTATGCTAACTTAACAGAAATTGGCTTAATTTTGAAAAAAAAAAAAGCCATGCAACTGTGAGTCTTTCTCTATTGTAATTGACTCCTTTGGCAGCTTATTCTGGCTTTTGTCATTCACTATGTTGGCATAGTATACCTTATACCCATAATTGCTATAATCTATCTTTACATAAGATTAATTAAAATCAGAATAAAATCTCGTGACCTCTTTATGTATGCTGTTTTGATAGTTATAAATCAGCTTTATAGGTCTTCTTCCACTTTCACCGCAAACTATTGATAAAAGCAATGATAGAAATTACTAAAGTCAACTTATTTCTTATATTAGAGCATAGTAAATTTCTGAATTGCATCTATTTTATGAGATTGGGGTTTATATCTTTAGCTTCAACAACATGACCAATGAACATTATTTTACTTTTTCTTAAGATTCGGTGAATAAATAGAATCCAAATATTATAAATACTCTATTAAATTCACATATATAAATAGTACAACGTGTACCTGTCGGTGATGTTTTTAAAATCTCTTGGATTAAAAATTGATCCATAATAATAAATAAAACCAATATCACTATTTGTTATAGGCTGATAAGTATTTTTTGAAAAACACAAGAATGACAAACATCATGAATAACAATGTAATTTTGGTTGTCAATGTGTAGAAATATGTAACAGTAATTGGCCATCCAACCAGTACTAGAAAAAAATATTTTTGCATTTAAATTTCGTTAACATTTCCTGTGACTTTAGTGGAATATCATGTCCAGGGATTCTAAGATGGTTTAATAAACCAGAGATCCAAGAAAATGCATACTTATCCATCATCCTCTCTATGAACTATCACTGATTGATAAGTATATAGCAATGGACATTTTTTGATTACACTTCACTCAATCCTCTGATTTAATTTATATTCTCATTGTACTTTATATTGAGAAGGTATAAGACTTCCAATGACGTGGATTAAAATTTAATAGATGAATATTTTATCTATATCCCTTAAAATACTATAGCCATTAATAATTCCAGGCCACTTGCAAATACACCTTTAAACTCATTAAACAATTTTTAAAAACAGCTTTTAATTGCAACATGTAAATTATCAGATGTCTTCAATTTTATTTTAACACCTAATTCACTAGAAATTTCCAAATACAAACTAGGTTAACTGATTGGTGAGAAATGAGATAACTGACGTCACTTCTCTCTTTGACAAATTAATTTCATAGTCTACAGCATAAGTAAACCTGTGCATATCTGATTCTCATAGTCCCAAATCATTCATAGATAATTCTGGCCATGATTAAAAATCCATGTTGTTGAACTAAATAATTTAGTTGCAAGTTAGTCGTTTTTCTTCATGAACAATTTGGCTTTTCTTCCATTGGAAAATGTAGCTTGCGATTGCTTAAGTGGTAAGATAAGGGTAACAGTTTTAGATTATTTTATTTATCTTATAAATTCTCTGGTAAAAATTGAACATATCCTATCTTTTAAAATATCTCGAATATTCAGAGAACCTATATATAAATCAATTAATTATGCACTATTCATTATAGATGGAGAGGAAGAGGAATACAATTAACTCTTAGGATTTTTACGTTGATTGGGAAAAATATTTAATTTATATTTTGCACATTAGATAGTAAGAAGATTTTATTCACTTTATTGGGACTATTTAATATATTTGAATTATGTATTTAAATTTAGTAGCCATTTAAACTAGTATGTATTTTGTTTTGGTTCATATTATATATTATTCTATATGTGTATGAAGTTCGTATATATATTATATTGTACCTAAAATAATTATTAATATAAGTTCGTGGTAGTGAACATATGATATAGGGATTGAAGAGAGTCGATTATTAGTCACAGCGCTGGCGTAAAAGTTCAATGACTATTTAATGAATCTATAACGTGCATGAACACCACATGGCTTAATCTTATATATCTTTTCAGTGTTGTGTGCCTATACTCATATTATATTTACTATGTATTATTATTTCGCCTATGTTTTAGGCAGAGTTGGTTATTATCTTAGTTGTTTACTATACTGAAGTATTCATTTCATGTCCTGATTCACTTTAGTAAGACTGCACGTGTCTCCTAATTTAGCAGATTTATTGATGAAGGTCATTTTATGTCTCTTTTTTGTGGAAAATAAATGTCAAGACTATTTTAGAACAGTATATATGCCATTATTCTGTGCTGGTGATTTAATCCGTGGAATTACCATTACCATTTTGTATATTCTTTATATTATTCTGTGCTGGTTGTCTAATCTGCAGAATAATCATGTCGTTTTATCATATCCTTTATATTGGTTCCTGCTCTGGGGGTTAATCTGTGGAATATTCTGCATTTATGCTAGTTGTTCTGCTGATGGTTAAAAAATCACAGAGCCCTTACTGCTTTGTTATTCCTTTGTGTGGATGAATAATTCCGCAGGGATATAATTGCTCTTTGTTGTATAAATGTATGTTTGAACATAGTCTGTATATATTATGGTGTTTACATTGTTTCCCCCATCTTTAGGTCGATCTCTTGTGTTCAGTTATTAGCCACAAATGGGCAAACAAATGAATTATTTAGTAATATATTATGGGTCAGTTATATGATATTCCCAGCTGAGTTGAGGTTCCAATTCCCTCTTTGATTCATTATCTCATTACAGCCAACTTTCCCAGATTTATCAATACTAATTGTTGTTGTTATTATTATAATTATTAAAAATTTGAGGTATAGAAGCATTGGTTTTGATATTGACATATTGGAGAACTTATAGACTATGTGTTTGAAGCCATTTTCTCTCCTATAAGAGACTGAAATCAAACCCATTTGTGAGAAAAATTCATCTTATATTTATTTGAAATTCACTATACATGTGAAGATCTTTTATTTTATTTGTTTATTTATTAATCTAATTCGTGTACATTATCCAGGTATAAAAATAAGTATATGTGATGTTTTCCTGAAGATTCGTGATGATGGTGTTCTAGTTGTATTTTTATATTGAACTATTTCCATCAACTAATATGTGTATTGAATGTCTTTAGAAAAAATTAACTTTCTTTAAATATTCCAAATACACTCAACTGTTAGTAATAGCACATCAAATAGGGCATTATATTCACAACGTTTCGAGTAGTATTATTCTCACATTTTCTTTAGGTGTTGCTGGCCTAACCAGTGACATTACTAGCATGGGATTTGAACCTGTACCCTTAGATTCTTGATTATTGAATTTTAAGGTAATGCTCTAACAAACTGAGCACATGATCAATGGCGGTATTAGCATGGAATTCAAACCTGGACCATTAATTATTGATTATTGAATTTTAAATAATGCTCTAACCAACTGAACTTTGGCAGGATTTCTCAGTTGTTATAGCATTATCTTAAAATTCAATAATCAATAATCTTAGGGTCCAGGTTTAAATCCCATTTTAGTACTGTCACTGGTCAGGCCAGCAACACCTGAAGAAGAAGAGAGAATAATACCATTCAAAACGTTATGCATATCCTAACCTGTATGATGTGCTATTACTAACAGTTGAGTATATTTAAATAAAGTTAATTTTTTCTAAAGACATTCAATACACATATTAGATGATGGAAATAGTCCAATATAAAAATACAAGTATATGTGGTAGTCATTTATTTATTTTATTCATTGTTTATTTAAATTTGTAAATATTGTATTAATCAATTATTTATCTCATATTGGGGGAGTTGTAAATAAATGTTAATCATATAATTTAACCTAACTATAACGTTACTATTTGCCATGCATAGAACCAGAAAATCTACCTATTAAATACATCACATATTAGAGAACACGTCATTGAGAAATGTGTACACGTTTTACTGAAATTATAAGAGAATATTTTAATGCTTCTGTTATTGGATAATTAGTGATATTTACTAAGACAATTAATCTAAAGCATGTGAGGTTGAAAATACGAAGGTAGCGACCTCTTTAGGTCTTAATCACAAGCTTACGCATTGGACGAAAAGAGGGGAACCCTTCCTTAATTTTGCCTACTTTCTATATAAATAGGTGAAACTGAAGCGTTAGATCTGAGAGCTGAATCTATTCAATACTTCACTGATTAAATCCACAATTTCTATTATACATTAGTACTAGCGTAAGCTTGTGGTTAAGACCTGTAGAGGTCCCTACCTTTGAATTTTCAACCACACGTTTTAGGTTTATTGCTTTAGTAAATATTACTTACCTAATTAATGTGTGTTAAATAAATTTATAATTAATGATGTACATGGTATAATAATATCCCTTTTCCCACCTACATCCTCATCTGCCTTGCTTTGTTAATTCTAAAGTATAATCCAGAATTTGTTAATTCCATTGGTGTTCGTGATATTAGGACCTAAATTAATAAACTTACTAGGCAGTATGACGATTGAACCTATTTTCTAATATTACATTTTAAGTGTTACATATTACAATAAGTCTCATTGCTATTGATTTAATTTGACATTTAATACATTTAAATTAATGATGAAAGAATCTAAAGTTTATATGCTTATAATTTATTGCAAAGCAAATACCCTACATGACACTTCTGTACTAAAATCCTGAGTATATCTGAGCTACAGCCAATTATATTATGAAGCTGTTTATAGTGTTTACTGTATTATTAAATGGTCTATATTCACCAGGTGATAGTTGGTATTGATGTAATGGATCGTACATTTAATCCTAGAAGAGTAACATTTTGTAGTTTTAAACATCATACCATTTGGTTAGCTATAAGGTCGCAAGTAAATAAACATCATGAATTAATGTTTTGAAATATAGTGTTAAGATACAGTGATTAGTGAGATTAATTAATTAAATTGTTACACAATTTATTTTGGGTAATTTAATGTTTCTTCACATAATGCTGTGATAGGTCCTCATGGTGTACTCTGGCCATGACTCAGCGGGATTATGCAGTAATAGTTTTGTGTTATATAATTAATTCTGCCTGTTACAATCAGGTTAATCCATTAGATGAATCATTTCCAGAATTAAAGAGCATAAAAATATCTTTAATCAAAAGTTAAATACATCAGCTTTTGCTTCACATTTTTTGAAAACAGGTGTCAACCGAATTTTTGTAATGCTAAAATTCTTGCTAATGTTAAAAAGTATGCTTTGATAACCATGAGGGAGTTTATGAAATATTACCATACAGAGTGATTTAAATCATGCTCATCAAATACATCATATCCCAAACTTGTCAGACCATTTTTTAACTCTTTCATCTAAAATTACCTTGATATCAATTAATGAATTAAACATTTTGTTAATCGACATTCTGAATAATCAACCATTATATATATATATATATATGCAAATTTATAAATAAATATTTAAAAATACAGTATTTAAAAGCTTATAAAAAATATATGTATAACCGTCACTTAGGAACACTTATTGTTATTTAAAAGTGTTCAAAATACAAAACAAAATTTTAAAAAAATGATAATTTATCAGCTTCTGTCTTTTATGACCATAATAAATCATGTATATATGGTTTCGATTTTAATTATAACAATGTAAAAATATTGGAAATTGAAAGAAATAATAATAAAAGGAAAATTAAAGAGGCGATGTTGATATGTAAATACAAGCAACATTTGGTTAATAGGCAAGCAGCAAACATTAAGATCACAGAATTATGGGAAAGTTGACATCATAGAATTATGGGAAAGCTGACATTTTAAACGTGATAGTTGACAAAGCCACAAGTTGGTTGAAAGCACTCCTAAGTGACGGTTATACATATATTTTTTATAAGCTTTTAAATACTGTATTTTTAAATATTTATTTATAAATTTGCGTATATTATTTGGAAGAAATACAGACATCGATTTATATATATATATATTAGGGATTCTTCTGTACTTCACGCTCTCAATCCCGTTACTATTCAAAATGGAAATTTTTTTCTTTAACAACCTAACTTCGATAACGATTAATGTTATTTGGTCCAAAACACCCAGAAATTAATACAAAATAACACACGGTTTACCCCTAAAAATGATTTATGTGTACATATGGAAGTGATGTACACTTAAAATTCAGTAAAATAAAAAGTATTTTTTTAGAATAAAAGTTTATAAACGTACATATGTTATACATACACAGTGTGAGTGACAGTTTGTTTTCAATTATAGTAGATATCACTGTGTCTACTTTAAATAGAAAACAAAATAATAGCACTAAGATTATATTCATCTTTATATGTAAAATAGCATGAAGTATAATTAACAAAATTAACACTTGTAAAAATTTTGTATTAAAAATAAAATTGGTAAAATGTTAAGTAATTTCAGTAGGGTGTAAACTTTTTAGAGACGTAGAATAAAATCAATGGATGAATAATTTATTTTGTCTAAACACTCTTGCAGTTTCTAGCTATAATTGATTTTCTCCAGGGCTTCTTGCTTTTAAAATGCTATGCTAATTCTTTAATATGAATTATTATTGATAAGAAACAGATATACAGTATAATAATTTGAAAATATTTTTGTTATAAAAACAATTCTATATTTGTGATTAGTTAATATAATACTTCAAGGCCTTCTAAATTTAAATAGAATGTAACGACTTTAAAGCTAATCTATTATTAACATGTTTAAAAAGTACCCTTTAGCGATCTTATATTTTCTATTTAGAACTTTACAAAAAACAGTTTCACTTTATAAAGTAAATATGTCAGCTTCAAATTGAATGGGACATCCAATATAGAATGTCATTAAAAATAAACCACAATAATGTCTCTGATATAATAAAAAATAATTTAAAAAAAATCCATATATTATAAACAGTCGTTTTTAATGAACGTTTTAGATAGAAAAATATTGAATGTGTTTAGTTTTTTATTTACATTTACTCAATTAGAAAGCCATTGACCTAGAAGAGTAGCCAATGAAAACCAATTTATCTAAGCCAAGAGATAAAGTGAATTTGTCTGGCTGATGCCATTCGCCTTTTAAATACAATCAGCCTGGCAGTTTCATTTTATTTTTTGCCCTGGGCAGTAGGATTTTTTAGATAAGATTCTAGGTGAAATTCTTTCTAAGTAATTATAAATGCATAAATCCACATCTTGAATATTTTCATATATACATATATAATGTTTTAATAAAATACCACATCCGTTCTAATGTATTTTATTCAATTATATATTTTAATACCTATGGCATTTGTTTAAATTAATTTATAAAACTTTTATTAAGACTAACTTTTTCATAATATGGTTGAAAACAAAACCATGGATCTTTATTCCCATCATTAAATTTATTGGACTCACTAACTAAGAATACTATAAATGTTACTTTTTTGCTTAATCTTTTATAATCTATTTGATGTGTATAATGTGATTATGTTAAATAATAATATCACTACTTAATTAAAATTAATTGAAATAAAAATAATCAAGATTTCTCCCAAATCGTACATCACTTAATCCTATTCAAAATAGGTATGTTCCTGTTTATTTTATAATTTGTGTCCATAAAATATTTTTCATTTTAATGAACCGTTTTTTTTGTTGTTGTCTCATTATGAAATATTATTGAAAAGCTCATGAATACCCTGACCAGGTTCACCTCTTACAGAAAATATTTATGATCACTCATCGATTGAATATAATAAAAACAAATAGTTAAAATTAATTAGCAATTGGGATGGTTTATTAAATCAGGTTCGCACTAAGTCTTAAAGGAGTGAATTCTGTTGGATGTGCTCCATACGTTAAAGATAAATAAAATAGCTTAGAATAATTATTAACTCTGTCATCAATGCAATTAAATACTTTATAGAAACAATGCAATTTTGTATTTGACCAAATCCATAACTAAGATATGATATTTGTCAAAATAACATGTTAAAAAATATTATAAAACATAACATATAAGCACTCGCTGTATACAATTGATTATTCTCAGAAATGATAATTAGTAGTTTTTTAAAACATCAGGTTTACTTAATAAAAAATGAACAAAAGGTACCAAAACAAGGTTTTAGTTTATTAATATAAGTTTTAATAACGTTTAAAGGCACCGTTTTACAAAAAAATAATAATCAAAAACAATAGTAATAATAATACATAAAGCAAGTTATAAAATTAAATTTCTTTATATATTTTTAAAATCATTTTATTGATTTCAATTCTGCATTTATTCTTCATCATTTTTTGATATTTCTTCGTTTAGACTAATTCTGAAGCAGATAGTTGGCTCTCATCATATCATACTGGAATTGATGTATGTCTTCGTTCAACCATCGTGGAGCTTCGTCGATAACCTTATAGAGTCTGTTCATGTTATAGATAGTATGAATTGACATCATAAATGCATAAAATCCAACAATTAGTGGTTTCTCCTCTGGATACATAGCTGAAAGACCGTAAAAATATGTAACAGTTTCATAGAACATACTGGTATGCACTTCATATTCCTTATAAAGTTTATACATTAGTAAGAAAGGACAACTGGGTTTATCTGGATCCATTTTATATTTAAGTTGTTCCAAACAATTTTATCGACACCAATTTGGTTTATTGTTTACTGACTAAAAAAGACAAAAAGTCGTTTATAAAAAGAAAATGGTAGTTTTAAATATTTTTAAAATTTGCATAAATTTACATTGACTAGAATTAATCGGTATAATATTTATTATTTGAAATAAAAGTAATATTTTGAATTTATTTTTATTAAATAAAATATAAACTAAATAATATATTAATGAGGAAGTGAAAAGGATATAATGTAACTCACTTTTTATAGTTGTTCGATGTTATTCCTCCGGTTAGAAAAATAAACTCATCATTCGGATTCAGCAAATAGGAAATGCCTATTATCAGATAGTATATACAGACATACAAGTAATTTAATCGTCGGTCAAGTAGCATATTTTCTCCTTTATATCTCCTATCCTCCCCACATTCTTTAAATTCTCTTTTAGATCCTTCTCATGATCTTTAAATAGAAACAGGCTGTTAGACTTCGGTTTTTTTTCTGCCCTTTGGATACAATTGTGTTCAAATTCCAATATTGTGCACAGCTTAGGAAGAACTACATTCTTTTTGTATTTTGTAGACCAATTAATATATTGTAAAAAAAAAAACCTCTTAATTATTATCTGAAGTAATCGATCGTTTGGAATAGATTATTAGTGCATGGTAAAATATTTAAAATATAGTGTCGCATTAAATTTTTAATCCGGGATGCTTTCTTACCGTTTCCTCACGAAAAGGTTCCCAATAAAACAGAACATTTATAATATCGCAACTACACAATAACTGTTAAAAAATTTAATGACCTTTATATTTTTGTAGTAACTACTGTTTAACAAATAATATATCGAGTAGATAGACCTTTCCTTTTATTTATGCCATGACAATTGGGAAAATATATTGTTATGTGTATCGGTTGTATAAGATGGAATGGTGCAGTTTGGAAGTCTAAGTTCAAATACCTTTTAATTAATTTCGGCTCAGTACAAGCAGTATTTTTGTATTTAAATATTAAATATATTTAATTCTAACACCCAATGTGATAAATAGTTAAAATAATATTTCTTCTATATTTTTCGGTAATAAATATTTATATGTGAATTTATAAGAATTTCTTACTTAAATCAAAACCCATGATTTTTTTTCTCCTCTAGATAATTATGACATTGACATAAATATTCTTGACATTCTCACACAAAAGTATATATGTATATTTAACATAACATAGCAATCCAGCTTCTCTGGTGTTAAGATCTTTTATGTACATCTGGCAATTATTTTAATATTTAAAGACATTTGAATGTATTTTATTTATTTAATAACAAAAAATATGATTGTACTGCTCATTCTAAATGAAAAGAAAAAACTATTTACTCTGAAGTGAAATCAATATAGCCATACATACCCTGAATCAATCCAATTGCACTAGTTACACATAGATTGTGTTGATAAAAGCAGCCTGAGGTCAGTGGAACCTGCTGAAATTTTCAGAATATGACGTTTCTGGTACAGCTATTGTTACCAGCCTCTTTGAATAGAATCCCAAGCATCTGTTAAAATAATTATTTAAAAACAGTTTACTTACTTGTATTTATACAATATTTACTAAAATGTTGAATAATTGTTATATTATTGTTGTTTTCAAGCACAAAAGTAATAAAGAAATTGTTTTACAGGTCTAGCAGCACCACAGTACTTATGGACCTGGACCGATTGTCACTGTAACATCTTCATGCATAACAATTTACTCATGATATGAGTAGGATCGGACTGGATACAATGCATGTTATGATTGATGACAGAACATCAATCATGCAGGAGACAAGCAAGTCAAATAGCATTCTGTGATTGCAGACAAATCACAAAATTGCATTATGGTTAGCATGGAATAGGAAGAACAAATATGTTAGGTAGATCCTATGTCTTGTGGCCTACTATAGATTTTGCTAAAGAATTTCAGATACACCTATGCAAGAAATTCAAAATACATCAAAATACATAACTAACATTTGAGACAAACTTGGTCACAGGTAACTCAACTCTGGAAAAAATCCACTGAGTTCATGCTGGACCATGGGGCGATGAAAAATTATCATTGTGTGCACCAACTCTGCATAATTAAATTTAGTTATTGTTCCCAATTTCAATTACTCACAATTGCATCTTTGGTTAAAATTTATGATCTTCCAGTCATAAATAATGTGGTGAAACTGAACTGATATCAGACCCATATAGCTATCTGGCTTGTTAGGCTGGGTTTGAAGACCTTACATGTCTGAAAAAGTCATGCTTGCAAACTGATAGGAACTTGTTTCATAGATGCTCAGAGTTAGTGTTTAGATCTAGTTTCTGGTCCCTACCCTTCACTGATGATAGCAAATTAGCTTGATCTGAAGATGGAGCCAATGAAAGAGAGAGTGAATTCTGACTCTTTTGATGTTTATGTAAACATACGTTTGTACGGAGATTTTGGTAAAGCTCCATCTATTGATCATAAATGCAAGCTATAGCAAGTTACGTGATTTATAACTTGTTTTTGTTTTTCATATATATATATATCCCTCCTCATGTATTATATTTAACCTATTGTTGACAATTTAAATGATTACATGTATCAAGGGTAATGGGTATGTGTTACTTAATTTTCTTGTAACAGGGTTTGAACCTGGATATATATATATATATATATATATATATATATATATATATATATATTATATATATATTATACCAGTTCATCCCTACCCTGATAAGGTGAGCATGCACACATATCGAACATGAAACAAATATGGTGTTATGCCAGAATAGGAAGTAATTTCAAATCCTTTTTATGATCGGTTTGATATAGTCATCCGTACATTTATAAAAGTATTGACTCTTACATACCTCTGAAAGACTTCTTTAATTTCAATCCTTCATGCCACTCCCAGAAAGAAAAAGATTAATTCCTCCTCCTGAAAGGATATGTAAGCCCAATAATAACATGAAATAGAATGAATCAAATGAAATCTAATAGAAATAAACACCCAATGACCAAATATTTAAATCCCAATAAGGGAGTATCCCATATGCCAGTTCATCATTCTCTTTACCTCAGGTAAAGAAATGAGAAACAAGCTCATGCAATTATCTAAGTGTCTTATTATGTTAGAGAAAGAAATATGAATAAATTCTCACAGCAGTAAGGTAGTTTTAAATGTTAAATAAATGTTTAGTGAATCCCTTCACCAATTCCCAAGGTAAATATAATAATAATAAACCCTAATGCATAATAAATAATATATAAAAAATATATATGTGAGAGTACTACATATATATTAACAAAGAAAGAGAATGTAAAATTATAAAGAATCCACTAGTGAGAAGGTGGTCTGAGATTCAGAACTTGCACATGAATACATTTTATATTATCTTAATGGGAGAAATACACCAACAAAAGATGTATTGCATATATATTTGTATGAAATTATTAGAGTAAAAAAATATATAGCAATAACATTAAGAAGGGTACCACCTAAAGTCTCTGTCGTATGTTTAGGGGTTCTGAGTAGGCCAAGTATCTGTTCATCTAGGATTGCAAAGACTTCTTTTTAACATGGCATCATTTGGCTACTTTCATTATCATTTGGCTGATGGATTTAGGAGATATTTCTGGTATTGTTCATCAGCTCTCATGATCGCTTGATGACTGGATTCAGGAGACCTTTCTGTTATTGTTCCATGGCTCTCACAATCATTTGATGGCTGGATTCAGGAGATCTTGCTGATAGCAGGAGTGAGGCTGGGTGGGCATGCTGACTGGGGGTTCTTACCCCATGATCATTTCACTGTCATGCGTACATTTGTGCTTGAGATTTAATTATAAAATTTCTTCTTTGGTTAACAATTATTTTGTTTTCTACAGTACTGGTAATGACTCTTTTACTTTGGGTTTCCAAATATTAACACCTTCCTGCAAACCCACAGTTCTCTACCACACTAATATGAATTGTCTAGTTAGAAACCATCTTGAAGTTTTCATCAGCATGATTTAAGAAAAATAACTAGAACTGGGAATTCTCTAAATTCAAACAAGCAAGTTCAGATAAGTCCAAAAAGTTAGCATCAGTGAGTCAGTGACTGACTTAGTGACTGATTGACTTAGTGTCTGCTTGAATGCTTGTGCCCAATTGAAATCCACTAAGCTGGTGAACAGCATTTAGCCCTCCTCATTAGAATTTCAATCTAGGTACCCCTCTGAAACATTTAATCATATAATTTTGACCTTTGCTAGTGGATTCATGCAATGCATGAAGCATTCCTATGATATCCACTAATTAATCTCAAGAATTTATTTATTTTTAATTCAGTTGATTATACATTCTGATCACTATCTGATTCAACATACATGTGTTTTAATGAATACTTGTTCTTTAAAATAATTATCGCCAGCCATTTGATTTGATATATGTGTAAGAATAATGTGATATTATGCAATAACATTTCCCATGACCATAATATTTGTTTTGCCATTGTTCAAGTTTTGTAATATGATTATATCTTAGATTAGGATATCATCAAGTTCAATGTACTAGTATTGAATATATAATACAATAGTACTGTATTTTTTTTGTATTAGTGCTCTCAATTCTTTTAAATTGTGTCAGAAGAGATATTGATGTTTAACCTTAAATATTTTAGAATGGTGGGGTTGTTTAATTCCTGTGTGAAACTAGAATTTTGTCTTGTAGTTATGTTCAATGTTTTTGTACATTGTTTAAGCATTTATATCCATAAGTACAGATAGAATGATGTGAGGATTCATGTGGCCGTTATGATGCATTAAAAAGGATTGCATATCTCGAATTTTGTAAAATCGTGCTGAAAAGAGTTGAAAATGATATAATAAAGTATAACTGTGAACTATCAAGGAAAGCTGTAGAAGAGAATAAAAGTCTAAAGAGAGTAGAACAACATTTTGGTATTGGTAGGAAATTTATATCTGCAATAAGAAAAAAAAAGATGGAATTATTACTAAAAAGAGAGATGACATCATAAACTGGGTAGAAGACTTCTATCAAGAATTATATAGTAATAAAGAGCAATTATCTCATATCTGAATTGCTCAGAATTTTAAATGAAGAAGTGAGACATGCAATTAAATTTATAAAGAAAGGAAAGACTCCAGGTAAGGATGGAATTATAATTGATATATTAAAAGAAGCAGGTGAAAAAATAGAAATTTTTTAGCAAAGTTACATACCAAATGTCTAAATGATAAAGGTGTACCGGATGAGTGGGAGAATGCAGTATTAATATTAATAATTTAAAAAGATGATGAGGAAGATATTATAAATTACAGCCCTATCAGCCTTTTATTAGTTTTATACAAAATTTTTATCAAGATAATTACAACTCGTCTACAGAGAACATTGGATTTCCACCATCCAAGAGAACAAGCTAGATTTAAAAGTGGTTTTAGTACAGTAGATCATATCCAGGTGTTGAGAGAAGTTATAGAAAGGACAAACGAATATGAATTGTCATTATGATTTGGATTTATAGATTAGGAAAAGGCATTTCATTCTATAAACATTTCTTCAGTGATAAAAGCGTTAGATCATCAAAGTATAGATCCAGGATATTGTCATATTTTAAAGAATAGTTATAAAAATGCAACAGCATCAATTACATTACATATTGATATTAGGAAAGACAACATTAAGAAGGGTATAAGAGAGGGTGACCCCATATCTTCAAAACTTTTACAGCAGTATTGCAAGAATGGAAAGCTAAAAGAGTGAAAGTAAATGGAGAATATTTAATTCAATTAGATTTTGCAGATGATGTAGTTGTTTTTGCAAATAATGCTTTAGAGCTGCAGAAAATGTTGCATGAGTTATCAGATGAAAGTAGGGAAGTAGAATTAAAGATGAATTAAAGATAAATGTTAAAAAGACTAAAATAATGTTTAATAGATTTTGTCAAAATATGAAAATAAAGATTAACTATGATCAGTTAAAAGAAGTTAACAGCTACAAATATCTTGGTCAGATTATTAATACAGATAGAAACATAATGGATGAAATTAATCATAGAATTAAACTTGGTTGGAATGCTTTTGGTAAAAATAACTTGATACTAAAAGAAAATATGCCTATGTGTTTGGAGAGGAAAGTTTTTAATAGATGTGTTTTACCAGTTCTTACTTATGGATCTGATGCTTGGACACTTAAGAGAAGAACAACACAGAGACTTCAGACCACTCAAAGAAGTATGGAGAGATGCATGTTGGAGTAACAAGAAGAGATCAAAAGGCAATATATGGGTAAGAGAACAAACAGGTGTTACTGACCTCATTGAAAAAAGTAAAAGACTGAAGTGGAGTTTGGCTGAGCATATTTCTAAAAGAGATGATAATAGATAAACAATTGAAATCTTAAGCTGGATTCCAAGAGAATATAAAAGACCCACAGAGTCCACATGTGAGATGGGTGGTTGAATTAAGAAAGTGTGCAGGGGTGATGTGAAGAAGAGAAGCTTAACATCAGAAAAGATGGATTGAACTTGGAGAGACCTTCATCCTTCAGTGGATTGACAATGGTTGATAATGATGATAGTTTATGCCTTGGTTGATTCACTATTTCACTCATGTTTGGAATCTTGTTACCAACAATACACTACAGACATAAGAATACTTGACATTGTTATATACGTCACATATCTTCTGATTATCTGATTATAGGATTATCACTTTTTTACCTTAACATATGTCTGTTACAGATTAATAAAAAATTTAAATGATAAGGCAAAACAAATAGGTAATTTACATATAATCAAATAATTTCAATCCTGACATGTTATGGCATTTAAATTGGTGAACAATGTGTGAAATATGTGAGAATAATTTTAAATAGTGTAATAGTCAGATTTGTATATCCACATAACAAAAGCCAGAGACTAGGCAAAATACCTCAAAGCTAATCGGTATTGGATGGTAAGATCCCAGGACCAACCAAGGTTCAACCTATTTACTAGTGCTCTATGGCCTAACATTCTATGAATGACATTTCTGAGATTACACAGAGGTCTTAATTTAATTAGCAAGCCCACTCTGAACAGGAAGAGATGTGAGACCTTAAACCTAACCACCCAAGCATATAGATTAAAATAGACTACTATTAATCTAAACATAAGGTAATATTATTAATTAAAACATTAATGCATATAATATTTGTTCAAATGATAATTTAATTTGAATTGGATTATGAGGAAAAAAGATAAGAAGGCAAGCTAAATTTTAAATAGGTTTATTATAATTAATTGAATGAAAATCAAAATAAAATAAAATAACACACAGCAACTGTACAAAGCTAACTATGTGAGATTGAATGCATGCAGACATTATATAATGGAATGAGGTTGGATTAAGGTTACAGTATATTTTAACATTATATATATATATATATATATATATTTACTGCACAAATATATATATATATATATATATATATATATATAAAATAGATTTGTGCAGTAAATAAATTATGCCTACATTTCTATATCATGGTCTGTTAATTTATAAATAAATACACTAGACCCACCCAGATATTCTAATTGCTTCAGTGCTAATCTGGATTTTCTTTACATAAATACGTTAAATTTTGAGTGCATAATAAAGCTTTGGGGTGATGCAGATCTATGTATATTAATCAGTATTTTGTGATTTTTGACAAATTCTGAATAAATATTTTACAAAGACAGATCTGGCTAAACTTGCTTTACATATATTTACTATGGCAAATATAAAATATTAATAGAGATATGGCAATGCTGATGTACAATTATTTACAGGATTTTAAATCAAATGTGAAATGCATTAAGACTGAATGATTTTCCAATAATAATAAAAATATGAGCATCCTAGGTTTGGAACTCAGATAGGCTTAATTAAATGTCTAAGTTCATGTGCCCCAGTTCTATAAGTAATAGTTTTACCCTAATGATATGGTCCCCGCATGTTACTTGGTATCCACCTTACAAGGGTAGCTTATGAATGGGCATAACTTCCACCATGGTATCATTGAAGAATAGCAAGACATTATGAATTCAGCCATATGGCAAAAGACAAATACAGACACATTAAGTGAATGGTGCCATACACAGATAGGTACTACCAGTGTTGTCAACGAAAGGTAATTCATAATTTAAGCTTATAATAATGCTATAATAAAGAACTATATTACTAAATTATAAATCCAGTTTAATAGATAAATTAGCTGCATCCCAAATAAGTTTTTACTAAAAAGGGAAATGTATATTTTAAAAGAGTCAAAATTAATAGTACATTATAAAATATACCTTATTCTGTATCTGTAACCACAATAACTATTTAGTCAATATAAAACTAAATCAAATTATATCATAATAATGAGTGTATGTTGATCTCTTGTTATTCTTAACCTTTGTATAGCACAAATTCCTATTAGCTTAGCGAATTAAATTTCTAAACTTTTAATTGGTCAATTACAGAATCATCTGTAAAAATATATTTGTCTCTTAATATTATATTCATTTTAATTTCGTTTGTAAAAAGCAAATTAATAATTTGTCAGATTTATAATTATTAAAATATTCTATAAATGTAAAAAAATGTTGTAACCAATTAGAAAATGGTGCATACTTCATTGATTTCTTTATCAATTTATGTTAGTGTAAAAGTAAAAAAAAATTACTAAAATCTTACCTATTCTTTTAAAATAATTATACTTTCAGCATATTTTATCCAAATAATTTGTAATGCATAAAAAACACAACTCTAAAACAGCATTTGTTAAACTGTGGGTCGGGACTCCATGACCCCATTTTGGGGTCATGAAGTGAGAAGTTGGGGTCGCCACGAAAATTTAATTCAGATACATGAAGTTAACGAAATATTAGTCACAATCCCTTCATTATCTTTAATTTAATGTGTTACATTTTCCGTACAGTGCAATTATAAAATCATAATGATGAACAAGTTGAGCTGTAAATTATATTTACATATTGAAAAGTAACATTAAATGCATCATAATAGTAGTATCGCATTGCAATTTCAGCATATAAATTATTTCAGAATCAAAATTATGCTGCAGTGATGAGTGTGATTATATAATGAATTTCTGGTCAAGTTATTTGTTTTGGTTTCATTTCAACAAATTTCCTCATCACAAGAACAATAAAATATTGTATTTTACTGTTTTACTCAACTAAGTTCAGTATTTATTTGAATAAATATTATAAAAGATGTTATTTTCTGTATATAAAAATGCTTGTATACTTCTTTCTCATTTTTTATTCAAAATTTATGATCCTATTAGTTTTTATATATATTAAAACATTATTTGAAATTTATTGTCATTTATTTATTAACAAGTAAAACATATTCCTATTTTTTAAACTTAACATGTATTTTATAATTGATTTATTGGCATTTTTTATATTAAAAAATAAAACATATGGAGATATTAAAAAATAAAGCACACTGGAGTAAATATGCTTCTTATAATTAAACAGAAAACACGACTGCCACTTGGTGTCTCTGCTAACTAATACGTATAGTTATTTTATTTATATTTTAGAATAAAAATACTTATTAATAAATAATAATTAAAAAATAATAATAATTAAAAAATACTTTTATCCATGGATAAATGGTTGAATTTGAGGACCAAAGGTAATGATGCAGATGACAATCCTACAAAGTCCCTTCAAGCAGGAACTCATAATCAAAAAGAGGCATCTAAGATACAAAAAAGAAAATATGATGAGACATTTCTCCAATATGGCTTTATATTCAACAAATATGATGGTAATGATCAACCTCTTTGTTTAATTTACAATAATGTTTTGTCTTTGGAGAATATGAAACCATCAAAATTAAAAAGCATTTTGAATCCAAGCATCCTTCATATGTCAATAAAGCAAAAAAAATATTTTGAACAAGACTGTTAAATATTTCAAATAAAGAAAAACAATATTTTGAGAAATTTATAACTCTTAATGCAAAATATTTACTCGCATCATATGAAGTTTCATACCTGATTGCTAAAAATAAAAAGTCATACACCATTGGAGAAGATCTTATATTACCTACTGCTATTAAAACGGTAGAAATACTTCACAAAAGTAAATATGGTGATGAAATTTGGAAAATTTCTTTGTCAAATAACACTGTCACTAATAGAATTTCTGAAATTAGCAATGACCAATTGAGCAACTTATTACTAGACTTAAAGAAAGCCCAATATTTACAGTTCAGTTGGAAGAAACAACTGATAATTCAAAAATAGTTCAATTATCAGTATATGTCAATACATTTATAAAGAAAACATTGAGAAAGAATTGTTATTTTGTAAATTTTTTAAAAGAACATACAAGAGGAAAAAACACATATAATAAAGTAGACATTTTTTTTAAAAACTGAAGATTTAGAATGGAAAAATTGCTTTGAAGTATGCACAGATGGTACAAAAGCAATGATCGGTGATAATATTGGTTTTAAATCATTTGTTAAAGCTTCTGGTAATAATAATGTAACTTTTACACACTGCCTTATCCTTTGAAAGACCCTTACAGCAAAAATAGCGACAAATGAATGATGTGCTTCAGGATGCTGTCAAAATTATAAACTTTATTAACAGTCATCCCCTTAACAGCCATTTATTTTCAAATCATTGTAAAGACAAATGCTGAATACAAAAATTATTATTACATGCAGAAGTAAGATGGGTGTCAAGAACATGAAGTTTAAGAAAATTGTTGTTATTAAAAGAAGAAATTATTGTATTTTAACAGAATGAAAATCAGATCTTGCTGCTCTTTCTCAAAATGATATATGATTATCAAGGCTGTGCTATTTGTTTGATATTTTTGAGAAGCTAAATGATTTTAACTTGTCTCTTCAAGGAAAATAGCAATATTTTTACTTCAAATGATAAAATTGAAGGTTTTATTAAAAAGATCAATATACCCTTCACAAAAAATTAACTGCAACAAGTCAATAACAGTTAATAATGAATGCAGTAAGGTATTGGAGAAATCATCCACATTATTGAATAAGACAATTTTTGAAGACATACAGACTGCCAATAACCCTAGTATTAGCTCAGATTGGGCTGAGGCAGCTGATCCGGTGAATCAGCTGGTCATTGACTAAGCTTCACATGATGTTGATATGTAGGTGAGCATCTGCTGCAACTAGTCAATATATGATTCTCAGAATAGGGGTAATGTCAGGGGACTCAATTCTCTTGACAGAGAGCTTGCTATAAAGAGGTGGCTCAACCTCACTAATCTCCATGTGGTATGTCTGCCAGAGAATAAATTGCACCTTCAATAAAATTTCAAATTCAATCAAATTCTGGAAGAATTCAGAATTTTTTAATATCCACCCTCAAATTTGGCTTCTGGAGGAGTTGCCTTTTTGATCAGCAAAAAATTGGCATTTAACCAATGTACTTGATATTAAAAATGGTAATACACCAATCATTATCATTTACTAGCATTTAACCAATGTAGAACACTTCATATGAATTTTTAGTGCTTAATATTAAAATTGGGAATACACCGATCATTATTATTTATGTTTATTTTTCACAAAATGCTAGGACTGTGTTGAATACTGTTAATACAATTAATTCCCTGCTGTTCAATGTTGCCTCCTTAGTTATACTCTTTGGGGACTTCAACATGGCATATCAAACATTTAATAACAAATATCTACCATTATTTAATAAGCTGCTAATATGTGGGGAGGGGTTTTTTTCTCTCCCAATTCCTTTTCATTTTACACACTGAAATACAGACCACTCATAGACTTAATGTTCTATATGCCAGAATTGCACCATAACTTGGAAGCTAAATTCCAAATGGTGCCACTCTCCCTGCAACTAGATACATCTGCATTGGGGCCATCTAATGTCAAGACTATTCATCTTTTTAATAAGGCAGACACACCATATTCTTTTCCAAAAAATTCAAATTTTATCTCTGGCTCCTCTTCATGCATGGTCCGCCTTTGTAGGGGTTTTAGTTCCCTGATTAACACTTATATGTGGTGAAATAAGTGACCTAATCATCTCATGAAGGAGCTTGATGACATTGCCATTAAGATCAGTCACCTTTCAACAACTCATCCAAGCACTCAAGAGATATTATACTTGAAGTCCCAATATTATGATAGGCAGAGGGTGCTTGTCCAATATGTTGCCACAAAAAGACTGAAAATTTTTCTTGCTGGACAGCAAAATTGGACATGCATTTACATCTGCCAGGAGATTGGTGTACCCAGAGCCCATTCCTATCATGGTATCTATTGGCAACAAGAATTATGGTGGCCATGACATGCTTGCAAAAATTGGTGATTACTTTAGAACTAAGCTTTAGGGTCATCAGTTTGTGGTTGGTAATGTTTGGGATGGTGATGATGACTCACAAAATCATAACATTACTGAGGCAGATATACTACAGGGCTTGTCTGCTTGTCCTGAGGGTACACATTCTGGGTTACCTGCTGTCCCTTGAATTGTACTCCTACACTTAAGTCACTTTACTACTCTGATAGTTTGTGATCTGATTGAAGTATTGGCAGAATTACAGAACATTCCAGACCTATATATGATAGTTCCAGTGCCATATTTAAAAAAGAAGACAAACCAATCAGGTCTTGAAAACATTAGGCCATTGTTGATCAAAATTATAGAAGGAATCATCAAAAACAAAATTCAAGAAAAGCTCTATAAGCATATTTCTGTGCACCAGTTCACTCAGAAAGGTTCCTCCAAAATTGAAGCTTTGAAGAGGGTCTCACTTCTTGTAAAACATGTCCAGAAGAAGAGGAAATCATTGCCTATTATGGTTCAACTTGACTTCACCTTGGAATTTGATTCTGTAATTCCAGATAAACTCCTTAGCCTTCTGAGGAAGTATTGAGTGCCAAAGGTTTTGTCAAGATAATAAGCAATCTAATTTTGAGCAGAGCCATCTTTACATCCCTAGATGGTAATTTGGGCCCAGGGTTCAGGCCTCATGTCTCTATTCCCCAGGGTTCACCACTAAATACTCTCTGCATTAATCCCCAGCTTCTAGAAATTGAAGAGTCTGCCGAGGATATATGTACCTGAGCTCAGGGAGGAGGTTAGGCACATTACCTACATTGATGATGTGACAGTCTTCCTCCCATCTAGGAAACACTTAAGATCACTCTTTAGGATTCTGCATAGGTTTGCATCAAAATCTAACTTGTGCAAAACATTTAAAAAATCCTCAATATGGCACAAAAACAGGGAAAATGATCCCTTTCAGGTATGGGTCCATCCCTCAGAAGTTTTTAAGGTTTTCCATTGCGGAGTGCAATGAGCAAACATATACAACATGAATTTCTATATAAAATCCCAAAACTAACTAAATTCTTGTCAATGATTAATTTATCACTGCATGGAAAGGCTGCATTGCTTAATATGATAGTCTTCCCAAGAATAAATTACCATCTCCCAGTAATAAAACCCATAAAAGCTTTTCAGAGTAGAATAAATGTATTTTACTGTAGACTCTTTTGGAGAGGAAAGAGTGTGGTGATTAGTATGGCCAGGTTCCAAACCCAAAGAACTTAATGGTATAGTTCTGCACTGGGAAGTCATGTTTTGCACCCAAAAAGCCATTAGTGTATTGAGGACTATTCACCTTAAGTTTATAGAAGAAAATAAGCTCTCTCCATTTGAGCCTACAGACACCTCACCACTAATACTCAGTGCATGGATAAGTAAAATTAAACAACATGTATCCAGTGTGATTCAATTATCACTGGAAACTCTGAAGAAAAAAACTATTGGGAGACATATAGATTAATATACTCTGAACAGAATGCTGGGCCTACAGAATATGGGCTCAATAAAAATTAATTATACAAAAATCTAGACGATGGGTTCTTGCGATATATATATATATATATATATATATATATATATATATCATTATCAAGGTTAACATTAACTCCTTGCCTAAAGTCACTTCCTGCTCTGGAGAAAGGGTTTTTACAGGCTTGAGGTCGAGTGCCATTTATGTGACAATCAAGATGAAACAATGCATCATCTGATTTATGAGTGCTATTTTCTGGGATCTTAGAGAACCCTCATAGTGAACAGTATTACTCATTTTCTCACTTGGGGAAGCATTTTTCAAAAATCAGAATGGCCATCTTCCTGATGTGGGCTATTTGGATTACTAAATGTAAAATTGTAATGCTAGGTGTGACACATAAACCTCAGGAAGTATTTATTTTAATTATATCTGATATTAAAAAAGGAATAGATTATTGGCTCCAGAGTGGTTATTATCAGAACACTTGGTCCCAATGCAGTTTATCAGATGATGTGGGATCACTGTGGCCCTGTGATCCCTCAAAAGCTACTCTCTTTGTTACATAGTGCTGACTCTAACAAATGACTATTCCCTGCATGAAGTTAATTGTAATCAAACCATGTAAAAATATTTATTAAGGCTCAGACAAAGTGGGATTGCCTTGGAATTATTGGAAATTTATAACCACACCCTATGAAACTAATAATCATTAATGAATCACTAAGGCTAAAACTCTGTACGATCATAATTGTAAGTAGAAGAGAGGTAAACTAACTCACCATGATGAAATGTGTCCAAATGAAGAGGGATTGCTTTGGATAATGGAAAAATTTATAGCTATCATATAAATTCTGATAACTGACTTTAATTAATGATCTACATTGTGTGACACTTGTTAATGATTTTGATACATCAAGACAAAAAGGAAAACTAAACACTCTACGGAGTGCTTACATTTAAGTAACTGATGCTGATATGTTTTTTTAGATGACGGGGCTCACTTAGAATCGTTAAATAATTTAATCTATCTTCAATTGTAAATAATGGTAGACCTTCATAAATGAATAATTAAGTTTAGTCTTCTGCATTAAGTTAAATATATTTAAACAATACTATTTGTAACTTCCTAAACAATGAGGGATTTCCTTGGCAATAAAGACTCAATTGCAATATACATTTAATTTTAATCTTACTATTGAGCTGGTAATTCACATTCATAAATAAACACTAAGACAAAAACTCTGAATAGGTCTAATTAATAAAAAACAGGAAGAGCACAACTGGTCATGATGAACAGCAACTGACAATGGGGAACAACCTTGGATAATCGAAAAATGTCATTGCTCTCCTATACTTCCGGATAAGTGACACCAATCAATGATCTAATGTCTGTAATTTTATAATTGCCCTATAAGTATGAATCAGGTATGAAAGGAATACAGTTTACTCTAGATGGAGTACCTACACTAGTGCAACTGACTCTAATATAATCCTAAAGATTACAAGAATATCCTTGTAACTATAACTTCAAAAAAAATATCTATGTCAATGATAGTTGATATTCATAAAAAAAATTTTCCATGTTTATTACTCTGTACAAACTAACTGGTTTCTAGAATAAAAGTTCCTCTTTTTTAATGAAAAGAAATCCACATTTGGAAGAGTAGGATAGAAAATTATTCATCAGAAATGTTTTTGATGATTGCCAATTTTGTAATTAAAAAAAAATTGTAAAACTTTAATTGCAAACATTATTATTGATCACTTAAAAACCCTAAAAACACAGTTTTTCAAATAATTTATAGTGAATTTAGATTTCTTAAAATTATATTGGATCCAAAGACCATTTTTGAATGACATTAAGCCCAAGCGAAATTTGCTGATCAAATGACTCAAACTTAAAACTTGACTTTCCACAAAAATCCTTGACTGAATTCTGGATCAGAGCTGGGACTGAATTTCCCACAATTTCTGATATGGCATTAAATGTTTTTTTTGTCTTTTAGCACCACATACTTATGTGAAATGACTCTTTTAGCTTTAATGTATATTAAATCTTAATCTTCTTTAAAGCTGAGAAACATTGAAGAAGCTTTACATCCAGCAGTATCAAATATTTCACCAAGAATTAATTTGGTATGCAACCAAAAACAAGCACATCCATCTCATTAAAACATGATTTTCTTTTATTAATTTTTGTATACTTAAAACAAATCCTGGAACTACTTATTTTCATATGTATTTGTTTACCAAAGAAATAAATTATATATATATATATATATATATATATATATATATATATTATATATATATATATATATATATATATATATATATATATATATATATATATATATATATATATATATATCTGGGGTTGCAAAAAATGATGATAAAAAGGGGTCATGAATCCAAAAAGATTAAGAATAACTGCTCTAAGACATTCATTTTTGTTCTGAAAATCAAAACAAAGAATTTGGACCTGTCAAAATTGTTGACAAGTGCTCCAATTTGTTCAAAATGAGAAACAACCTATCAGCCCCTTGGAAAGACCACCTCCCGTTATTATACTTTTAAATTTAAATATTATTGATTTCTACTTGTAAAATAATTCTGTAAATTATGTAAGGAAGGAATAGGAAATATTAGGCATCTGTTAATTGAATGTAAATGCTTGAAAACAGAAAGGGCACATATAATGAAGTTATTGAAAAATAAATATGAAAAAAGTGATTGTACAGAAAGTGGATTATTGGTTTTTATGTTGGGTTTGGATAAAGATAAGGGGGATTTAGATATAGAGGCTATAGAGTTGACAATGATTATGTTGTGCAAATGGGATGGAGCAGAATATGGAAAAACTTAGACTAGGGAATGTAAAATTAAGTAGCTAATAAGTTTCTTGTCGTATAATTGCTGAGAGATTCTTGACTTCATTTAAGAAGAAGTTACAGTACATCATATCATATCAACATCACAGCTTTATAAAGACTTTAAATTTGCTAGGATAATGTAAAAATGCCAGTTTTAGTGTGACTTGAAGCCACAAATGAAAATTTTGGGTTTATAAACCTGTAATTTTAATACAATGGTCTGTCAAAACCATGGGCTTAAACAAGCTAAATAAGCATTAATTGTATTAATTGAAGGTATAAATTATATCTTTCTTAAATAATTATTAAAATTAAATACACTTGTTTCTAGACATTGGTATATCATCACATATAATAAATGAATTAAAAAATATGATTGATAAAAGCATAGGCTTAACCACAGTAAAAAATAGAAAATAGATTTACATTTATTTATGATTACCAATGTTCTACTGGAATATATTGTAACGGAATAGGATTACATGGGATTTGAATCCAGGCATATGAAGTTAGATTAAATATATATGCAATTGATGAAATGAATGACAGGTACAAAACTTTAAAAAAAAAGGTTTTGCTTTAATAATGAACGAGAAACACCCGTTTCTAGAACACGATCGCAGCTATATAAGAGTACCTGTCAAATTTATTGAAATAAGAGTAAAAGAGTTTTTCTTGTTATTTTGTTGTTTTTGAGAATAAATATGTAATCATTAGTTGTAAGTTTGTTTTTTTTTTGTTTTTTTTAAAAAAGGAAAGATGAATGATTGAACACAGGTTTGACATTTTATTAAGTTATTTAAATCATGTTTGAACATAAAGAGAAAATGAATTGATTAAGTTGCAACATGTTCTGAAATACCAAGCGATCTAAAATTATTTTCAATGGGGGGGGGGTAATTAGTAAATGTAAAAATAATAAAAATGAAACAATAAGCCGGGTATATGTCGGTAAGGTCTAGATAAAATAAGCCGAATTTAGAAACAGAAGTGAGAAAAAGTGTACACTGCTATTGTACAACCCAGACTTGTGTCTCCAGCTAAACAATGCCTGAAAAATGGCCAAATTGAGTTAAATTCCAAAGTGGTGCAAACGATCCCAGAAATCGTTGAATTAAGTTAATACTCGATGGGCCTATTGGATGAAGGGACTCACAGGTGCAAGGGGGAGATTGGATGAAAAAAATTCAAGGTGTGAGGGGGGAGAAGAGAGAAATTACAAGGTAAAAATTGAAAAAGGAAAAAAGAATGAGCAGAATCACCGATGTGCTTGGAATAATTAAGTTGCTGATTGGGTAAAGAAAGTTTTCTTTTTACCAGTAGAAATAAGATCTAACTTTCGTATAATAGTATAACGGAGATGCGTTGCTGAACCTAAAATTTGTGGCTTGACTGCCGAACCTCCATGCTCCGTTCAGCTGATTGCCCCTAGGATGCTCGTAACACCGGAGAAACTTCACCTAAGGACCACACACGCTTTTGAGACCTCGCAAATTGCCAGAATGCTTAGTTAAAGAAGAAATCATCGCTCAGGATCCTTCTTACCGGCTGTCTACGTTCCACAGGTAGCTATCTTTAAATTAATCGTACTCACTTATGCACCAGAGTAGATAAACTTTAAAAACAATAACTAGTGAAAAACATTTAGCTAAATGATAAAATGACTCGCGACCATAAATGAATGATTAAAGAACTTAACCAGAATAAGTTTGTCTACAAATAAACATCCTTTAATATATGTGCGAAGTCCCATTTAATTCTATAGTTAATTTATCTCGGCTTGCCAGTCATATACCGGCATAAAATTGTTATTAAATAGATTCAAATAAACCATTTATTTAATTAGCATTTTGTTATTGATTGATTGGAATTTCAACTCACATTTATATGATAGGGAATGAGTGTTGGAGTGATCCAATGTGTTTTTGTTATGAATGAATGCATTTGATATTTTTGGTGTTGGGATTTGATTAAACTTATGTTATATTATCATACCTTTCTTAGATTAATATTAAGCTTTGATTGATTTGTTCTGTGGGATATAGGGCGGGCCCTAATACGATAAGTCTGATTGATCGCGATTGAAAGGTCACATATGTGATATAATTTGAAAGGTGATATTGGCTGTGTTCGTTTCCTGCTTCCGATTGGAGTGATGCACGGGCATGTTTTGTGATATAGTTGAGTGAGCTTATGCACATACGTGGTGGACTCTTGTAAAGTTCTCCTGGCACCTACTACTTGGATTCGATCCGAATTTACGTATAAATAAATAAAAGCGTACGTGTATATGTGTTTGAAATTATCTTCACCGAACATTATGTAAACCCCCCAGACGCAAGAACACAGCAGATTCATAAGAGTGACTTTAATGTGCTTTCGGCTCAGAAGCCATCGAGGGGGCGGTTATAATATGTAATCTTAGAATTTACAAAAGAAATATTATAAGAATTTAGGCAAGATTTATCAGAGGTTTTACATTTAATTTAGATACGAATTTGGAGAGTTAGTTTGAATGTTCATTTTAATTTATAAATTATAGCTTTAAAAAATTAAGGTTTAAAGTTAATTTTAGATCTTTCTGCAGTGTTTTGAGGAGTTGTTACCTAACTTCTCTACAGCAGCTTTTCCATTGGCACCTCAGGATGGTGGGTTTGATAGCAAATCTTGATCTCCAGACAAGCAGCATTCTTTCAATTGTGGCCATATTACAATAGGTCTTTAGCAGAAATGTTTCCCATCTCTCTGACAACTATGTGCCACTTCAACATGTAGGTTTGGGATAGAGATCACCATTTTCTGGATTTGGAAAATAGGAATTTTTCTTCATCATTTTCCACCATGTTAAATTAGTTTAAACTATCTTGCAGTATAGTAGTCGGACCTTTCTTAATATTATACAGTATATATCCATGCACAACTAAATCTAGCCTTTTATATTGTCTTGAGATCAAAGTATAATTTAGTAACAAAATTATCTTCCATGAGTGAATCCATTAACACCTTTTAAAATTTGATATTTCAAATTACCAAAATAACTATAATCCTTCATTTTATCCTGTAAACCGGATGGTTTTTGCTAATTCAATCATTTGATTTTTTTCTTAAGATTTAGCAATAGTTACAGTTAGCTATATCTTGTTTCCATGAAAAATCTATTTTTGACAAACATTTATTTTCTAAATAAATTTCAGATTTCTTCCTTATGCTATAGTAAAGCAGGTGTGCATGACTGATTTTTATTTATAATATATTTTAAATGAAATTTAGAAAATACATGCAATGATTAAATAATATGATGCTATATATGTGTATCATCGTGGTAATGTGAACTACACATATATATATATGCAATTTAAGTCTATTAAAAATAAAAATTGACTTTTAAAATGAAATAAATAATAATTTAAATTATATATTACTTAAAAATAAATATTCAGCTGCAATATATCTACACCATTTATATTACAAACGTTAATATATGGGGAAACACATAGAACCATGTAATCATCTTAAGATGGGTACTCTTTAATGGTTAAACCTAGCACAGATGGTCTTTAAGGGAAAATATGTGAAATGTATATGATGGAAAAAATATACAATTTCAATTGAGATGTCTTAAATACAAATGCTGACGAAATTAATTGGTATAAATATTTTATATACCATATAATAAAAAAAGAGAACTAAAGGTTATCTCTACTAATATTAATTAAAGTTAAGTTATTCTACTAGAAATACAAAAAAAAAAAATAGAAAATATTTAATGATCTTTGGAATATTACAACATATCATTATATGTGTAAAATATTTATGGTTAGTTTTTAAATTTTTATAAATAATATTTTAATTTATTTTGAGTACTTGTTAAAATGTCCAAATAAAGTAATTGTTGAACCAAAATAATATTTTTCAAACTTATAAAAGAAATCGATCATGTAAATTAGCTACTCCCAGTATATATTTTTTTCTGACTTAAATGTTTTTCCTTTATATAACTTTGGTGTTATTAATTATATTAAATAATATATATAGTTGTCGTTTCCCATAATTTCTTATTTTTGATTTAACACTAATAAATAAATAAATAGGGATGCTAACTCTTCCACACGACCTTCAAATCTCCAAGCCATCTCATATTGCTGACCCATCTGATCACACACATGTTGAAAAGATAAATAATCACCAATATATGTATCTCAGGCTTGGTCCAGATTACAATCACCACACATATATACAATCAGTGCTCAGTTTTATATTAAGATAACCAATCTCCATACTTTAATGGACAGGTTTCAAACTATTACAACCCACAACTCTTCAACCATTTATTTCATTGAAAATCTGATGATGGAACATTCAAAGCCCATGATATTGCCAAGGTTGTCATCCTACCGATGTTGACCATACATCATTCTGACCCCTCATGTATTAGAGAATAATCCATTTACATATATATGTGAGGGATGGGCAGACCATTAACACACTATGTTTCAATATGAAATTTAATACACTGTTCAGGCTTAAACACACCTGCACATATATAATGTAATATGTAGGGATTCAAACTCAGACATTTACACAATCCTCAACTCTCCAAGTCATCTCATATTGTGGACCCATCTGATCACACCCATGATGAGAAGGCAAGTAATCACCAATCTATGTATTTCATGCTAAACTGGCAACTATCAGTTGGTCCAGATTACTATCTCCAAACATATATACAATCAGTGCTCAACTTTATATTAAGATAGCCAATCTTCATACTTTAATGGACAGGCTTCAAACTACTCCAGCCCACAACTATTCAGCCATCCATTTCATTGAAAATCTGATGATGGAATGTATAGTGTAATAATGGTCTGCTTATCCCTCACATATGTATGTAAATGGATTATTCTCTAATACATGAGAGGTCAGAATGATTTATGGTCAACATGGGTAGGATGACAATCTTGGCACCAACATGGGCTTTGAACATTCCATCATCAGATTTACCATGAAATGGGTGGCTGAAGAATTGTGGGTTGGAGTAGTTTAAAACCTTCCCATTAAAGTATGAAGATTAGCTATGGTAATATAAAGCTGAGCACTGATTGTATATATGTGTAGAAATAGTAATCTGTACCAACTTATGATTGCCAGTTTAGCAAGAAATATGTATATTGGTGATTATTTATCTTTTCAACATGTGTGTGATCAGATGGTTTAGCAATATGAGATAGCTTGGAGAGTTGAGGGTCATGTGAAAGTCAGTTCGAACTCTATATACTGCATTATATATGTGCAGGTGTGTTTGAAACAATGTGTTAAAGGTCTGCCCATCCCTCACATATATATGTAAATGGATTATTCACCAGTACATGAGGGGTCAGAATGACTTATGACCAACATGGTGGGATGACAACCTTGGCACTAACATGGGCTTTGAATGATCCATCATCAGATTTTCAATGAAATGGTTGGTTGAAGAATGGCAGGTTGGAGTAGTTTGATGCCTGTCCATTAAAGTATGAAGAGTGGCTATCTTAATATAAAGCTGAGCACTAATTGTATATATGTATAGACATGGGAATCTGGACCAACTGATGATTGCTGGTTTAGCATGAAATACGTATATTTGTGATTATTTATCTTTTCAACATGTGTTATCAGGTGGGTCAGCAATATGAGAAGGCTTGAGTGTTGAGGGTCATGTGAAAGTCTACATTTGAACCCCTATGTGCTACATTATATATGTGCAGGTGTGTTGAAGCCTGTACAGTGTATTAAATTACAAATAAATAAATTAACTTTATGGAAGAGTAAAACACTGGTTAAACTTATTATTTAATGATTCAAATATTGTCATATATTTAAAAATACAATTTATTTTTGGTATGTGAAGTAGTTTAGAAAGATATTATTCTTTCAACATCGGATAATTTATACTCATAAAACCATACTCCTTAGCAGATCACATATGGCCATAGATATTTTACTTTTTTTTCTTCTCTTCCTCCTCCTTCTTATTATTATTGTTGTTATTAATACTACTCCTATTATTATTATTATTATTATTATTATTATTATTATTATTATTATTATTATTATTATTATTATTATTATTATTATTATTATTATTATTATTATTATTATTATTATTATTATTATTATTATTATTATTATTATTATTATTATTATTATTATTGTTGTTGTTGTTGTTGTTGTTGTCGGAGTTATTATATTCTTAGGATGTAGATTAAACTTGCCTAATACACCTTTAATGTCTTAAGTATCACAAACACTGTTAAATTTCGTATTTGAACCGGTTGAGTTTTACATGGATATTACTAACATTGTCATAGATACAAATATTATTAGTATAACATTATAAGAGATGATTTATTACTAGCAAGATTAATGTTATCAGAATATGAGCTATAATTAGTATCATTATTCGTTTAAATACAGTAAAATAATTATTTTATGGTCATCATAAGAAGTTATACAAATTATTTTTATTAACTTGCAATTTTTTAATATAATTATTGTTATTACTTATTTTTTAGCTGTATAGTCTTTAGCGTTACGTACCGATTATTATTATTATTATTATTATTATTACTATTATCATTACGTACCGATTATTATTATTATTATTATTATTATTACTATTATCATTAGTATTATTATTATTATTATTAAAGATTTAATACGCTTGACTAATCATGAATTTGAACCTGCAAGTGCTAGAATAATTTCCACTGAAAGAAATGATGTCAAAAGGAAAGTTAAAGAAGCATGGTATATAGCAAGAGATATGAAGGCAATAAACAGGAAGGATACATGCTTTTCTATTTCAAAGAGATGGACAATATAAATGAGCTTGCATAGATTTGCATAAATTATTAGGGTTGAAGGCTATGAATATGGAGATGAAAGCTCTGAAAGTTAGCCTTAAGAAATATTAATGCAATTTTTATGAATTTAATTCCACTATATACGTCAAGCGTATTAAATCTTACATAGTTATTAATGGTGAAGAAAAAAATTTGAAATTACAATATTATTATTATTATTTAACTATTACTCTTCTATTATTTCTGAGAGATGGATGGATACCGACAAAATCCCTTTGCTATCCAATTATCTGGGTATCAGTCATTATTTTAGTAATATATGATTTAAACTTCTTCTTTTTCTATCTTTTCAAATGTATTATCAAATTTATAAAGTCAAAAAACTTCACATAAATATATCGGAGACTTTCTTTTCAAAAAATTTATTGATATACATTATATAAACTACATAAATAAAATATAAATATCCAACGTTTCGTCCATTTTTCAATAATAATATGGACTTTATCAAGGTTCTATAAAACAGAGAAAAAACAACATTAAAAATAATAAAAATAAAAAATAAGAAAATAAAAATAAAATAAAAAATAAAATAATAAAATAAAAATAAAATAAAATACCTATAAACCAAAAAAATGGAAAAATTGTATAACATAACATCTCCTTACAAAGTGAGAAAAATTTTTAACACCAAAAAGAAAAAAATATTCACATAAAAACAGTCAATTCTTTTGTATAAATATATAAACTACTTTAACATTTTATTTAAACTAGGATTTAAATGTTCTATATAAATACTCTCTTTGTTAAATCTTTCAAAGTAATTACCAATACATTCCAAAGGTCGAATTTCATAGTCTTTATGTCCTGTTTCCAACTTATGACAAAAGATAGCAGATTTCTTATCAATCATATGCTGATATAGTCTGGTCTTTAATTTATTCTTGCTTGTTCCAATATAGAATACATTGTTTTTACAATTCAAACATTTAATTAAATACACTGAATTCATAGCTTCAAGCATATTAAATTCTTTATGATTAACCAAAGATCTTAAAGTTCTCTTCTTTTTGTATACAGGTTTCATATTTATACAGTATTTTTTATTAATTTTATTTAATAATTCATTTAATTTTAAAAATACAAATTTAGATAACTTAAAACCAATATAAATATTATTATTAAATTCTATATTAATAATATTAAAAAAAGTTTTTAAAAAAAATGGGGGTGGGTTTTTTTTTTTTAAAATTTTTTTATTTTTTAAAAAAAAAAAAAATTAAAAAAAAAAGGTTGTTTTAAATATTATTATCTATAAAAAAAATTTATTTTCGTCTTTATTACCATCATGTTCTTTAATTGTTTCATTATTTACATTTTTATTTTTATAAACATTCATACAAATACTATTTCTAATTTTATTCAAATTTTTTGTAGAAAACAAATAATTTACAATTCTATATGGATATTCATTTATTATACATTCCTTTTTTATACAATTTAATTCTTTATCTAAACTATATTCATTTGAACATAATTTAAATGCTCTCAATATTCTATTGTTTATGATATTAACTTTGCACTTAAAATCAATATCGGAATTCCAGTTTGTTAAAATCCCAGTATACATTTTTTTTTATAAACACCTCTTTTTTTATTCTTTTTTTTTTTTTTTAAAAATTTTTAAAATTTTCATCCCCATATTTTATAATTTTTTTTTTTTTTTTTTTTTAAAAAAATAAATTATTTTTTTTTTTTTTTTTTATAAAAAAAAACTTAAATGATTTATTCAAATTACCATTAAATATCATGAAATAATCATCTACATAACGTACATAAAACATAGGTTTATGACAAACACTAAAAAAACTTTTATGTGCAATTTTGAAAAAAGTTTTATTAGTGTTTGTCATAAACCTATGTTTTATGTATGTTATGTAGATGATTATTTCATGATATTTAATGGTAATTTGAATAAATCATTTAAGTTTTGGAATTTTATTAATAATAGAATAGAAAATATTAAATTTACTTTGGAAAAAGAAAATAATAATAGTATTGAATATATGGATGTAAAGATTTATAAATTTTATAAAAATAATAGAATTAGAATAGAAACTGAGGTTTATAGAAAAAAAAAATGTATACTGGGATTTTAACAAACTGGAATTCCGATATTGATTTTAAGTGCAAAGTTAATATCATAAACAATAGAATATTGAGAGCATTTAAATTATGTTCAAATGAATATAGTTTAGATAAAGAATTAAATTGTATAAAAAAGGAATGTATAATAAATGAATATCCATATAGAATTGTAAATTATTTGTTTTCTACAAAAAATTTGAATAAAATTAGAAATAGTATTTGTATGAATGTTTATAAAAATAAAAATGTAAATAATGAAACAATTAAAGAACATGATGGTAATAAAGACGAAAATAAATTTTTTTTATAGATAATAATATTTATATTGGTTTTAAGTTATCTAAATTTGTATTTTTAAAATTAAATGAATTATTAAATAAAATTAATAAAAAATACTGTATAAATATGAAACCTGTATACAAAAAGAAGAGAACTTTAAGTTCTTTGGTTAATCATAAAGAATTTAATATGCTTGAAGCTATGAATTCAGTATATTTAATTAAATGTTTGAATTGTAAAAACAATGTATTCTATATTGGAACAAGCAAGAATAAATTAAAGACCAGACTATATCAGCATATGATTGATAAGAAATCTGCTATCTTTTGTCATAACTTGGAAACAGGACATAAAGACTATGAAATTCGACCTTTGGAATGTATTGGTAATTACTTTGAAAGATTTAACAAAGAGAGTATTTATATAGAACATTTAAATCCTAGTTTAAATAAAATGTTAAAGTAGTTTATATATTTATACAAAAGAATTGACTGTTTTTATGTGAATATTTTTTCTTTTTGGTGCTAAAAATTTTTCTCACTTTGTAAGGAGATGTTATGTTATACAATTTTTCCATTTTTTTGGTTTATAGGTATTTTATTTTATTTTTATTTTATTATTTTTTTTTTTTTATTTTTATTTTTATTTTCTTATTTTTTATTTTTATTATCTTTAATGTTGTTTTTTCTCTGTTTTATAGAACCTTGATAAAGTCCATATTATTATTGAAAAATGGACGAAACGTTGGATATTTATATTTTATTTATGTAGTTTTTATAATGTATATCAATAAATTTTTTGAAAAGAAAGTCTCTTCGATATATTTATGTGAAGATTTTTGACTTTAATATATGATTTACCCTCCAAAAATAGTTAACCCAAATCATAAGAAGTGATATCTAGCAATTTATTAAAAAACTCATATCTCAATATTATTATAATAATATTACTTCCAGAATTAGAAATTATTTTATAACAAAATAAATAAATTTTCATTATTATTATTGTCAGTCATTGAGTTATCATTTATTATTTAAAGTAGCTTTTGTTTTATAATGATTATTGGAATCTCGTAATGAATAAATGCAATTATATGTGGACTTTGGTTCATGTTTAATTTTGAAATATATTTACATGTATAGTTAGATTTCATTATAACAAGAATTTAATATTATATTTTATTAATTATGAATATTGTTTTATACACCAAGCTGAGCTAGGTTTCTTAATAATATGTGTGATAATATTGAACTGTACAGTATATTCCGAAGTTCTTATTCCTATCATCCTTATATTTAGCTGCTAAGCAACATTTTCTCCCAACATATGCAGCATCCTTTTGTTCAATCTATCATCATCCCCTGCAGGTTACATTCCCAAATTTATTGTTTCAATATATATATATATTGTAACGAGACAGCGTTACATCAGTCTTAGATCTAGGAAGCATCAATAAACACGCACACACCAGCAAGCAACCTAAAACACTCGTACTTTTATTTTTCGTAACTCGTAATATTTTTTCTCATAAATACATTTATAAAACACATTGATAAAATACAGACGGTAAACGTCTAATTAAATGATTAAAGCTTTTAGATAATAAAAAATAATAATAAAATATAATTTGCTCTCCTAAATAATAAAATATAATTTGCTCTCCTAAATAATAAAATCTAATTGCCCATCAAAATCACCACGGGGAATTAAAAATGTTTATTTTAGAAATCTAATGTTAACTAGAATAAAACTTATAGAAAAGATTTGAGGAAAAGATAAATGCTCGACTTCTAAATTTAAAATAGCTTGTATTGTTCTGGTAAAACACACGCACACACGCATGCATTCGAGGTGTGAAGGAATAAGGTTGGTTGAGTGAGATTGCAAAATGAGATTGTCTCAAAATAAATATTGCCTTTAGCACAAAGAGTGAGTGAGCAGGTACCTCAAACGCGGACCTGAACGACAACTCCAAGAACAGGGAACTATGGGGGTAGATTGGATCCCAAGATAAGGATCAACCTTTATAAATACTAGTCAAAACCTATTCAATGGTTGGATTGTTCGATTCGATTCATTTCGATTGATACGTTATCATTGCTGTGTTTTTTTTATTTTCCAATTCTCAGTACGCCGAGTTAGCACCTAATCAATATTCCGATGCTTATGTTTTCATTTTAAAAATAGAATTGTTCTGAATTAGCTTGATTATTCCTCAGTATTTACGATGACCATTATGAAATTAATACCAAGAGCGTCGACTGTCATGAGGGGCTAATAAACCCTTCAGTGACTGATCGGCGCTCCGCTACTGAAATATCTCCGAAGCTATGAAATTCTGATAACATCGTCGTGTTAAGTGAATGCTCCTAATGAAAGAAATGTTCCGTGAAATACCCAAACTCGTCCAGACCAATCGACATTCGTTGTAACCAAGACAAATCCTAGGTAAATATGTTTTATATTATGTTCACTCACTCAATTTATAAACCCATAAGGCAATCTCGTAATTAACCAACATAAATTTGCACAATTAAATCTTAAGACTTTCCTCGTCATGATAGTTTATTTTGTTACTGAACTTTGTAAACATGAACTCTGAACTTAAGTGAATCTAAGGAAAGATATATTTTACCAAATAGAAAGGAACTTTATCTCATTATTCAAATTATGTTATGACTAATTATGATTCTCTGTGAGCGTGAATGTATGTGCGCGTGTGTAATAAATCAATTAATAATGTTTTCTTTTCATATTTAATAAACTTGTTCAATATCTAATCAAGTCGAGCATATCTCAAATCTTTTCACACACAATCAAAACCGTAGTTTATTTATTCTTTAATAACTTATCTTTGAAATAGATTTAGTTAATTTTAATTTTCGTTTCAATTTAGTTACTTTATTAATTATGTCAACATCGTGCCGTAAGTCACGATGTTTCTTATTTCACCTTAGTTAAGATAGATTTAAGAGCGGGCGGGTCTATAATCAATCAAAGTAAACGTCAATTAATTATGTTATATACGATAAAGCGGGGGGATGAACTTGTAAGCCTTGTGTTCGGGGCGTAAGCGAACAACCTCATAGGTCAGTGACAACCAATAAATAATCCTTATGCCGTAGTCGAGTGATTAGAAAACCATGCTGATTTTTCATTAGCGGACAATGCGTCTTTTCCGGGAGGAGTCGTCCTAGAACAATCATGTAACAACCTTGAGAAACCTTATTGGTCCATGCTGGGAGTTTTGAGCTAGTGGGTGGGATTAGACTTCGAAATCGTTTTGACATGATGTAAGGTGATGCGAGTAATTAAAATCAACTTAAATAATCGTATCTGGCGCCCCCTTATGTGGATCGTGAATAACTGTCGATGTAAGAAAAAAAATAAAGCCTTACAATATGTCACGTTTATTTTGAAGCCCGTAGTCTCGGCGAAAGAGGGGTTACGGTTACAATATATATATATATATATATGACTACAGATGGCGTTATACCAAAAACACCTTCAAGCGTTTGTTTACATAAACGTCAGAGCGTATTTCACTATCTCTAACTTAATTTCCACCTTCATATCATGATTTCAAGCTATTTGCTATCGTCAGTGAAGGACAGGATTAAGAAACTAGATCTAAAACACAAACTCTGAGCGTTTAAGAAACAGTTTCTATTCAGCTTGCGAGCGTGAATCTTTTAGACACGTAATGTCTTCAAACTCAGCATCAGAGTTTTTGTTTTAGATCTAGTTTCTTAATCCTGTCCTTCACTGACGATAGCAAATAGCTTGAAATCATGATATGAAGGTGGAAATTAAGTTAGAGATAGTGAAATACGCTCTGACGTTTATGTAAACAAATGCTTGAAGGTGTTTTTGGTATAACGCCATCTGTACTCATAAATACAAGCGTATGCAAGTTTTTAACTTGTGTTTTTTGTTTTTCATAAATGTACCTTTGAGGTCTTTTTTTGCAATGATATATATTGCAGAGACTTCTACTATGTGGTGATGCTGAACTGATATCAGACCCATGTAGCTATCTGGCATGCGATGCTGAGTTTGAAGACATTACATGTCTAAAAGATTCACGCTCGCAAGCTGAATAGAAACTGTTTCTTAAACGCTCAGAGTTTGTGTTTTAGATCTAGTTTCTTAATCCTGTCCTTCACTGATGATAGCAAATAGATTGAAATCATGATATGAAGGTGGAAATTAAGTTAGAGATAGTGAAATATGCTCTGACGTTTATGTAAACAAACGCTTGAAGGTGTTTTTGGTATAACGCCATCTGTAGTCATAAATACAAGCGTATGCAAGTTTTTAACTTGTGTTTTTTGTTTTTCATATATATATATTAATTCTTATATTCTCACAGATAAATGATGAATTCATAGTTTATATATATTAATCCATTTATTTTCACAGATCAATGATGAATTCATAGTTTTATTTCTGGAAGCTTCCATGTAATAAAAATATAGCAGTTAAATAGCTAACGTTTTAGAACAATAACAAGTACTTTCCTCAGAGTTTTTTATGAAGGAAATACTTATTATTGTACTGAAACATCAGTTATTTACCTGATATATTTTTATTACACAGAAGCTCCCGGAACTAATATATTGAGATGGCATTTTCTGCCATCTCATATATTCCGTTAAATTAAGCATGCGCACATATCGAATATGAAAGGAAATATGGTGACATGCCTGAATAAGGAGAAATTTAAATGCTTTACCATAATATTATTACAGACAAAAAATATACTTAGAAAAAAGATTGATTCTTACATATCTTTGGGTGATGACTTTAAACCAACCCCTTCCGCCACTCCCAGAAGAAAAAGTAATTCTCCTCCTGAAAGAATACGCAAGTTCAATAATTATTGGGCATATATGAAGATGAATAATCATTCAAAAAAAACTAAAACAAGTATCCTTATGATAAATAAAGATTTAAGTTCCGATAAGATGGCATCCCATTTGCTAACTTAGCGTACTCTATTCTCAGTTAAAAGAATGGGATCGGAAAACTCGCACAATTAATTAATTATTTGGTTAGAGAAAGTAAATGACAAAACAAATGTATATATATGGCAGTAATCACTTTCAGAATTATAAGATAAATCTTTTATTAGGCCATTATCCCATACCATTTATAATATGATAACAATAAATTTAACATCTTAAGGTTAAATAAATATACAAAACAAATATTACTAACTACATAAATCATTTTAATAAAACAAGAAACTTTAATCATAAACGAAATACTTAATAAAGCAAGCATTAGAATAAGTAAAGGAAAATTTATTTCTTAATAAAACAAAATGGATTGAATAAATAATATGTGAGATAATGGTCTGTGTATTGTAAACTCACACACACGTACATTAAGCAAACAAAAAAAATTAATAAGTTACATAAAAGGTGTGTTTATGTACGAATGTACATGAGATATATATTTATGAAATTATGTGTGTTAAATTTAAAACAAAACAACAAAAAAATAGTGTACCCGATAAAGTCTATAAGCTTCATCCTTCTCTGGGCTTTGAATGGGCTATACATCTATTCATCTAATGCGGCAAGGACTGGACTTGAATGCGGCACAATTTCATGGAATTCATCATCATCGCTTGGTATTTGTATCTCGGTGTTTACATTTCTGGACGGCAGGAGAGGAGCTGGACGGACGCGCTGAATCAGTGGGTTCTAACCCATAATCATTCTACAGACAGAATAGTACTTGGTTTGCATCTTTAGGTAGGATTTTGGGTTTCCTTTCTGCTGGACAGCGGTTATGCATTATAGACAGTATTTTCTCCTCTTGCGAACTCCAGGTTAATTACTTGCCTCACCGGCATGCTGCAATTTGAACTCCTATCCACATTAACTGAGTAACTAGTGGAATACTCATCTTCTCATCATTTAGCTTTCCAATAGTCAGCTAGATAATTGTCCGACGTTTACTCTACACCATTTAATTGTCTGATGTTTAAATCGTTGACTACTGACTGGTTAACTGGTCGAATTGCTCAATAGTTATTTGAGTGACTGCATGAATTAGAATACTTTGGTTCAGAATGACTGAATGAATTTGAATTAGAATAAATCACACGGATTAAAATGAATGAGAATCGGCATGATTAATCAAAAGGTTAAAAGAGTTCGAATGGTTCCATAAACAGCAATAGATTAACATTAAAATTAGAATTAGGCTCCCAATAAGATTAGCATGAAAAACTAAAATGAACTCCCTCTCGCAAATTCCGAACAGATATATCTATCTACTCAATACACCCTCAATTCAGGTACCCTCTCTAAGAAAGAAAATTAATTAAATCCTTTTTTGGTTTTACTAATTAGTTTAGACGATTCATGAAACATTCCAATGCAATCTCCTAAGTCCTGTCAAGAATTTTTATTTTCAATTTAATCTTCTATCTTCATTCAGACCACAATATGACCAATATTATCCAATATAAATTCACCAACCAATTTCTTTAAAAACTTGTTCTTTATTTAACTATATAAAAATTTACATTCAATAAGCAACGTTTCGACTATTTCTATCCTTATAGTCTTTTTCAAGCCACTAAGAACAAATACAAACAATATTATCAATAAATAAATAAATAAATAAATAAATAAATAAAACGAAAATAAAAAATTAAAATTACAAATATAAACAAAATAGAATAAAAAATAAAATAAAAATATATATAAAAATATTACCTTCCCCAAAAAATAAAAAAACCCAACAAAAAAAATCTCTCAAAAAAATAAAACCCCTTTTTATTTATAACTAATAATTAAATTATTTAAATGAATAAAATTCCTCAAACTAGGCATTAATTGTTATCTTAATCTATCAGTTTTCTATTCATATATGGTTTAAATTCCTTAATGTAGAAATTTTCTTTTAAAAACCTTTCTTTATAATTATTTACAGTTTCCAAAAGTTCAATTTTGTAGTCAGTATGACCAAATTTACACCTATGAAAATAAATTGCAGATTTTTTATCAGATAAATGTTGTTTTAACCTTGTTTCTAATTTATTCTTAGTATTTCCAATATAAGAAATACTTTTACCCTCCTCCCAACAATCTAAACATTTAATAATATAGACTCCTTTCATTGCCTCAAGCATGTTAAACTTATCATTATAATTAATCATCTTTTTTAAATCTTTCTTTTTCTTATATACAGGAAACAATTTAATATTAAATTTTTTATTTATTTTTTTACAAATATTTTTAATTCTAATAAAAATATTTTGTGATATATTAAAACCTATGTATACCTTATCTAATTTTTTATCCTTATTTTTAATTTTATTTTCTCCTTCAATTTTCCTTTTAATTAAATTTAAATTATATCTCGAAAAAAATTTTTCAATAATTTTATTAGGATATTCATTCAAATAACATTCCTTTTTTATTAAAACTAGTTCCTTGTTCAATAATAACTCATTAGAACATATTAACATTGCTCTCCTAATTCAATTTTTTATAGTATTAATTTTACAATGCTTATCAATATCTGAATACCAATTTACAATTAGACCATGAAATGTTTTTTTTTTCTAAAAACCGAAGTATTAATATTAATTCTATTATTGCTTATAATCTTTTCAATTTTTACATCCATGTATTCAATTTTATTATCCAATTCTTCTTCCATAGTAAATTTTATATTTTCCTCAATATTATTAATGTATTCTAAAAAACTTTTAGTTTTTCTTTTGTTTCCTTTAAAAACCATGAAATAGTCATCTACATATCTAACAAAAAAACACGGACTAAAATTTAAATCTAAAAAATTTTTTTCTAAATTATTCATGTATACATCCGCCAAAAAACCACTTAAACTACTTCCCATACTTAATCCATTTATTTGCTCATAAAACTTATCTTTAAATTTAAAAATAAAATTTTTACAACAAATCGATAAAATTTCATATACCAAACAAGTATCAATTTTTAATTTTTTATTTTTATCATTAATGTATAATTCCAAAACATTATTTGTAGCTATATCTGGATCAATATTATTATACATATTAATAATATCTAATTTAATAAAATAAATATTTTTAAACTTAACAAATTTTAAAAATTCATTTAATTTTTCTATAAAATCCATTGAATTACATACCTTATTTTTTTATTTTCTTTATTATATTCTTTATTATATTCTTTAAAAATATTATTAATAATTTAAAAGAGAATTTTATAATAAATTTAACAAATACTGTTTTTAATAAAGATGAAATTAATATTCTAAATAAAGGACTTAAATATGTTCCAAATAGACAAGTTAATATTAGTAAACAAATTATTGATATTAAAGCGAAAAAAGATATAATTATTGATAAATTTAATAATGATGGAATAGATATAGTAATTAATAAAGAACTTTTGTTTAATGAAATTAAATATGAATTTAAAAAATTGGAATATGATGTGATAAATAATAATATATATAAATTTGTTAATAAAAGGGAATTAAAAATAATTAATAATATTAGATTGAAATATAAAGATTTGGTTTTTTTAAAAGGAGATAAATCTACTAGTATGGTAGTAATAGAGAAAACTGAATATAATAATAAAATGAATTATTTATTAAAAGAAAGTTATTTTAAGATAATAAAAAAGATAAAAGTATGCAGATAAATATAAAGATTAATAAGATTATTACTGAAATGGAAAATAAAGGATATATTAAAAATAGAAATGTTTATGCTTAAAAGGATGGACATTAGATGTGCAACAATTACAGGAATACCGAAGGTACATAAAGATGGGATACCTTTAAGACTGATTATTAGTTGTAGAGATGCTTATTATGAAAATATTTCAAAATGGATATTTAATAATATTTTTTAAAAATATAATAAAGAATATAATAAAGAAAATTAAAAAAATAAGGTATGTAATTCAATGGATTTTATAGAAAAATTAAATGAATTTTTTAAATTTGTTAAGTTTAAAAATATTTATTTTATTAAATTAGATATTATTAATATGTATAATAATATTGATCCAGATATAGCTATAAATAATGTTTTGGAATTATACATTAATGATAAAAATAAAAAATTAAAAATTGATACTTGTTTGGTATATGAAATTTTATCGATTTGTTGTAAAAATTTGATTTTTAAATTTAAAGATAAGTTTTATGAGCAAATAAATGGATTAAGTATGGGAAGTAGTTTAAGTGGTTTTTTGGCAGATGTATACATGAATAATTTTGAAAAAAATTTTTTAGATTTAAATTTTAGTCCGTGTTTTTTTGTTAGATATGTAGATGACTATTTCATGGTTTTTAAAGGAAACAAAAGAAAAACTAAAAGTTTTTTAGAATACATTAATAATATTGAGGAAAATATAAAATTTACTATGGAAGAAGAATTGGATAATAAAATTGAATACATGGATGTAAAAATTGAAAAGATTATAAGGAATAATAGAATTAATATTAATACTTCGGTTTTTAGAAAAAAAACATTTCATGGTCTAATTGTAAATTGGTATTCAGATATTGATAAGCATTGTAAAATTAATACTATAAAAAATAGAATTAGGAGAGCAATGTTAATATGTTCTAATGAGTTATTATTGAACAAGGAACTAGTTTTAATAAAAAAAGGAATGTTATTTGAATGAATATGCTAATAAAATTATTGAAAAAATTTTTTCGAGATATAATTTAAATTTAATTAAAAGGAAAATTGAAGGAGAAAATAAAATTAAAAATAAAGATAAAAAATTAGATAAGGTATACATAGGTTTTAATGTATCACAAAATATTTTTATTAGAATTAAAAATATTTGTAAAAAAATAAATAAAAAAAATTTAATATTAAATTGTTTCCTGTATATAAGAAAAAGAAAGATTTAAAAAAGATGATTAATTATAATGATAAGTTTAACATGCTTGAGGCAATGAAAGGAGTATATATTATTAAATGTTTAGATTGTTGGGAGGAGGGTAAAAGTATTTCTTATATTGGAAATACTAAGAATAAATTAGAAACAAGGTTAAAACAACATTTATCTGATAAAAAATCTGCAATTTATTTTCATAGGTGTAAATTTGGTCATACTGACTACAAAATTGAACTTTTGGAAACTAAATAATTATAAAGAAAGGTTTTTAAAAGAAAATTTCTACATTAAGGAATTTAAACCATATATGAATAGAAAACTGATAGATTAAGATAACAATTAATGCCTAGTTTGAGGAATTTTATCCATTTAAATAATTTAATTGTTAGTTATAAATAAAAAGGGTTTTTATTTTTTTGAGAGATTTTTTTGTTGGGTTTTTTTATTTTTTGGGGAAGGTAATATTTTTATATATATTTTTATTTTATTTTTTATTCTATTTTATTTTTTATTCTATTTTGTTTATATTTGTAATTTTAATTTTTTATTTTCGTTTTATTTGTGTATTTATTTATTTATTGATAATATTGTTTGTATTTGTTCTTAGTGGCTTGAAAAAGACTATAAGGATAGAAATAGTCGAAACGTTGCTTATTGAATGTAAATTTTTATATAGTTAAATAAAGAACAAGTTTTTAAAGAAATTGGTTGGTGAATTTATATTGGATAATATTGGTTTTTATGGACTATATTTTTTAAAGAAAAGAAGAAACATTTTTTCGGGTTTTAAATTCACAATATGACTAATGGAAATTTTAATGTATGATAACATCTTTTTCTTTTTCAGTAATTACATTATACACAATCAAAATTAAAAAAAAACATTTCACTTAAATTGGACATTCCTCTCTCCCTGCATCATTACAAGTGTGAACAAGTTTTTTTGTTCAGTTGAAATTATTTAAAAATGGACAGGAAACAAAAATGCCTTTAGGCTTTTCTTAAATCTAAGATAATGTCCATCCTCTCTTGCTCAAATGATAAGGAAGAGAAAAATAACCGTTAAAACTTCAATCTCGAAATTATTTTTAAATGATAACATTTCGAATTTTCCTTTTTACATTTACTTCATAAACACTCAAAAAAAAAAAAATACACAAGCACAAATTGTAAATAAACATCTTAGCGTTTCTTTAACAAACAAAAAATTTTAAAATTATAAATACGTCTTGGCGTTTTGTTTTTTTTTAAAAAAAAAAAAAAAAAGAAAAAATCAAAATTACAAATACATACTTCTAGTCTTGCATTGGTGGTCGAGAGGTCAGCGCGACTGCCTTGCACTTGCAGGCAGTTGCCCGGGGCCCGGGTTGCGGGTTCGCGTCCCGGCCGATGCTATGACACTTAAAAAAAAAATACATACTTCTAAGCCTTTAAAAATTCGCTTTACTCGTATATGTGTGCGAGTTTATGATATAGCCACAATTCTCTCTTAATTTATAATAAGTTCGATTCTATAAATCGTATACCCACCCACCCCATTTAATGGCTTTTTACGTATTTTAGGCCATTAATTTATTTAACATTATCTTGTGCTTGGCCATATAAATCATGCCTGGCACAATATATATATATATATAATACAGAGAGCGTACCAATAGCTCAAACAATCTGTTAATTTTCTTTTACCGCACTTATCAATTAAAAGCTTGTTTGAGCTATTGGTACACTCTCTGTATTACATTTTCGTAAATACAAGCTTATAAAAGCAATGTCACAGTATATATGATTTGCTTTATTGATAATAAATATAATTTATTAAAAGTGGGTATATAATAGTTTCAAATAATTTCTTTTTGAAATATTATTTTAAAAGTCTTTTTTTTATATTTGTCTTGAAGGAATCAGCTTTCCTTCACTTTAATTATTTATTTAAAATTAATTATTGAGATAAAAAAAAATAGATCTTGAGATTGCTGTCTACTAAAAGTTTTGTTTAAAATTGTAATTCTTAGAAAGGGACGGGTTAGGGGGAGGGGGTATAGATTTTTTTTTTGTAATTACCTCTATTGTTGAAACTTCAGATATCAAAACTATTTCATTATCTATTTTGCTAATTCAACCAGAACTTTTCACTAGATGAAAAAAGTGAATGACCAAAAAAGACTATAAATAAAAGTACTAACATATAGCTAAAAATAAATTGAAAATGTGAATCTCGTTCTTGAAAGAACTCAAGATGAATAAATTATGGAGTCTACTTTTGTTTGATTTACTTGGCATTTGACTTGACATTTTTGATTTGATTTGGGTTGAACTCGTATCAGTATACATCTTAAATAACGTAAAAAAAAATTAAAGACAATATACAGAGCAGAGAAAATGTTGGCCTGATAAATGTCATCAAGATTTTCCCCTCGGTGAATTACATCTCCTATCATCATCTACAACTACATGTGTGAATACCAACCAAGGAAAATAAAAATGTGCAGAGCTAGCTGAGGAAACCAATTCCAACCCGTGGAACGATCGGAGCATTCGCGCGAGCCATCACAAGAAAATTCATGCAAGAACTTGCAACAGCTGGATAAATGTACACCACTGATCGATCAGGGTAATTATGAACTTTTCTTAAATAACTTTTCCTTTTTTGTTATGACATAATAGAGTAATAGTATCCATTCACTTAATTGTAAATAAAAAAAGTTTCAACAACAGAGGGTTTTTACTAGGGGTTATTCATTATAGGTTACTAATTTTTATTAATTCTCCATTTATTATTATATTTCCAGTATGTATATGAGAATGAATATTATCAAGAAAGCCAAAATAGGGGGGTGGGGATAGTTAATAAGTATGTCTATAAGTAACAGTAGAACCTTATGGCGGTACCTGGTATTTGAAAGAAAGATAATATGCAATAGCAACAAGCAAACAGTGGACACTTGCTGATTTTTTAAAGAATTTAAATATATTATATAACGTTAGAAAGAGAGGCTTTGCAACATGGCACACACTTATTGTAAGTCACCCTAGAGTTCACTCCTACTTGGTCAGGGTTTTCATAATCAACTTGGACTGCTGTCGTCATTAGGAAAAGTGATAGTACATGTTCGCTCTAGAAAAAAATATTTCTTAAATAATTTGCATCGCATTTAAAAAGCGATAAGGTTTGCGTTTAAATTTATGCTTGTATTTTGTTTTTTATAATAGAGTGAGTCAGTTTGGGTTACTAAAAGAAAAGAAAGAAGGAATTCAAGCGTTGGTGGCCGAATGGTCAGCACAGCCACCTTACAAGCAGGTGTCGTGGTATCGCTTCCCAGCCGGTGCTTTGACACATGGAGAAAAAAAAAAGAAGAAATTAGGAAAAAATCCAATAAGAAAAGGAATATAATAAATAATTAAATTTTACTTAAGTGTCTGTTTTAATCTAGATTACTCGTTTAAATAATTAAGTTTCCATTTGGTAGAAATAAGTTCACATAACATTACATTTAAATATATATATACATATAGCGCGT
>JAQFVV010013034.1:47500-304537 GCA_028023455.1 Epiperipatus broadwayi | reverse complement strand
TCTTTTTTATATATTTTAAGAAGAGTAATTAAGGCTACGGCCGAACATGAGTACGGTGGGGTAAAAGCTTAAGCGTGCTGGGTTTTCTGGACCTTACCCCGAAGAGTCCATGCGGCAGTGACCGGAGAACATCTACCGGAGATCTATCAACTTTTCGCAAGGGAATCGATCCGACTCGGAATGAACTGAAGCGTGATGAACTGTCTCGTACGTTTTGCTGCGGATTTCATGTGTTTTTCTTCTTATTTTGATATCCCCGGGGATCACATCGGACAAAAGGTGCAGGTAATATGAACTTAAGATATTTTATTTCCAAAAATTACCACGTTTTTCTGAAACCCTCAAGGAGAACGAATGAAGGCAAGAAACTTATATATATTTTTTTTATGATAAGGCCATTCAAATAATAGCTGATTAGATTTTTATCTGTGTATACGTTCGTTTTCTTGTTCTGTTGTAAATCCACACAAATACATATGTAGGTTTTATTGGGTTATGTAAACGTTAAAAGGTTATGGGAAATATGTTTTCTTAAAAGTAAAAATAAAAAAAAATATTATAATAAAAGGTGTTTTATTTTAAGGCTTATATTACATGTGTATGTTTTATTATTTGACTCATAGAATATAGTTCATGAATTTAAACAATTGATCCGAGTTTCGCTGTTGGTTGCATAGAGTTTTCCCCCGTACATTTTCCTACGGTTTATTGGCCACCCGCCCTGAGTACTGAGCTAGTGGAGAGGCCCTATTACTATCGTATTTTTCTCTTCCAGCATAATACTTATGTAAAAAGTAAGTTTGGCGCTTGGAGTCAATGATTGACGTCCATAAATATGCTGTGAGAGAAATACGAAATTTCTTATCACTATTCTTTTGCTTAAAAAGAAAAGGGGGAAATATAGATATTTTTTTTTTATGATAAGAACTAATAAGTATAAGTTAAATTTGGTTAGACTTTTCATGAGAGAAATAAACTGTTTATATTGTAAAGACTATTAATTGCTTTTATTATAAAGATATGACTGAGAATAAATAAAATAGAACTATTAAATAAGATATTATTTAAAAAAAAAAAACATCAAATAAGAATCCAGCATATGGTTCAAATTGCAAATTCACTTGCTTACAAGAAACTGTTAATGAAATACACTAAATAATCTTCAAAAGCATAAGAATTATGTTCATATCATTATTTTAAAAAATACTTATTCCTGATGGGTGTAAATAAACTTAGGATATAATGGTATAATAAACACAAGTACTGAACAATGAATATATGGAACCATATATGATTGGATAACCATTTTTCTGACAAATGAAAATATTTGCATTGTGATTTCTAAATTTATAAACCAAAGTGCTTATCCTAATTCATGTTGTAGCTTGTAGACTGAACTCACCACCAGAGCAAACTTTTCCAGAAATTTAGATTTCAAAGTAAGTTTTTACTTATACAATGAAATCAATTGGTTTTAAAAACATAAAAACCGTACATGTCTCTCATAGTTTTTTCAATCAATTTAAATTTAGGATTTGTTTAGATTGCTTAGTGAAAATTTCAATCAATATATTTTAACATCTTTCAGAGGACAAAATATGGTTTAAATCTCATATAATTCTAACCTGTTCTATTTGTCAACACAGGCAATTAGTCACATTCATAGGTAGCTCTGAATAAGGATTTAAAAAACTGGGGAATATGTGAACTTGATGAGAATGGGAATTCCATTTCACAACAATTAGAAGATATATATATATAAGATGCTATAAGATTAGGACACTCATATAAATAAAAATATTGAAATTAGTGTATAGTATATAACAAAAGTGTAAATTATTACAAAAGCTGTAAGTTTAGTTGGCTATCACATAAATGAAAATAAATTATTCTACCATGACTGTGCAAAATATTGAGTATAATTGTTATATCAAGAAAATGAAATAATGAAGTAAATATAATTGACAAGGATTTGGGGTTCAAGAAAAATGAATCAACTGAAATGGGTATGACTTTAAAGGTTGTTTTATGTATATATTTAATTATGTAAAACATCTATTTAAGTTTATGATGTGGCTCTAAATATCAACACAAAAATAAACTGTTAAAGAGGTTGAAGATTAATACAGATATTTATGGCCATAACTTGCCTAATTACTTCAACCTGGCTGCACCAAAGAATTGTAAATAAATGTGTTCAGTATGATTTATAAATACAATTATAAAACTATACCATAAAAGTTTAAAAAATGAACACTGGCAAAATATTAGAAATAAAAATTATTACATCATAAAATTCAAATATAGTATTTTATTTTTGAATGACTAAAAAGTCTTTTAAAATAAATACTATATATTGATTTAAAAAAACAAAATTAGGTTTACAAATTGTAAAAGGAGATCCAAAAGTTGCAATACATAGGGAAAATTTAAACTATTATGTATCTTCACAAAATATTCTGTCTTGGCCACCTATTGCTACGTAATCTTTGACTCAAGGCTATCGCACTCAATCCATGTTCATAATCTTTTCCTTGTATACCAGTTTTTAAGTAGCTCTATAAGCTACGAGACCACTTCATGGCCCTGTGGTAACCAAACCACGAATGTGAGAAGAGTTGATCTAACCACTGCCACATATTAATAGCATAATGAGATGGTGCCTGTCATACAGAAAGTAAAATGAAACTCCATTGTTTACTATGGATGACGTTATTCCATATCATGTTTAAATAAAGATCGCCAATAACATGTGTCAAAAAAAAAAAAGGCCCAACATTTTTTTGCCCTTTACTCACACCACGACTTTTCTAATACCCAGTTTAGATTGACGTTATTCCAGTATCATAGGTTTTGGCGATTGACTTCATTAACGTAAAAAATTGACCTTACCACTAAGGAGGATCTCGGTTTTGAAGTTTATATCTTCGCCCATTCACAAAATTCAAGTTTCTTATCCAGATCATAAAGTGTGTAACATTTGCATTTTGTATGTAGGCCATTTTTTTAAAACGCACTGGATTGTAGGCCATTTTTTTAAAACACATTGGATTCTCGATCTGCCGATAACATTCCCTATAATCGTTCGCTGAATCGGCAACTTATATCTTCTTCAATGGATGTACGTTTCTCTGTCGATTCCTCAGATTTTTGGAACTTATCAATAAGTTTGACAACTGTGTCGTGAGTGATGTGTCTGCAATAATTCCAGTTAAAAATCAATTACAACCTTGTGACAATTCCCCGAACCAGCCATGAGGATTATTTCAAGTGTTTTCTTTTGACAGTGGCATTCTTTTATGGTATCTGAAAGTATAAAAAAATATTAGAAATATGTTTAATTTTTCCTACGTATGACTTTTGGAACATCCTGTATTTATTTTGCAATAGAAATATAGAACATCGATATGTTCGCTAATTTCGCATATAAATATTTATATACATATATTCAAAATTTCATAATTATATTTAAATTTAGAAATAAATTCTGAAGTGATAATAATCAAATAAAAAAAAAAAAACACGAAATTTCATTTTCAAACCCAAAATAACAATTATTATAGATTCCAATTAAAATAACTGATGGCATTAAAGTCGATTTACCACAGTATACGTAGAATCGGATCGACAATTAAGTTGCTAATATTCAGCGAGTCCTCGTTCTTCTCTTATATTTCCGAATAGAAGTCTTAAATGATACAATGAAAAGTTTAAGCAAATAAAAATTAGAAACTGTGAAGAATAAATCCTAGAAACGCCCGTTCGCCATTTTTAATTTATTCAAATCTTCAGTCATTGGACCTTTTGACAAGAAAGTGGTTACGTCACGCATAATAATAAATTTCCTATTTTGCCTTTTAAAAAAAAAAAACCCGATGAAAAATGCAATTCACTTTAGCATTTAATAAAAAATTATATTGCTTTATAGTTAATTTCATAAATTACTATGGCATTTATTTATTTTAAGTACTTTCATTTTATAATTTAAGAAATTAAATATATTGTATACAACGTCACCACAAATGACGAACATGAAAGAAAGGTTAGCCTATGAAAATCTGAAACTATAAAAACTCAGACGCTATACAATCCAGGAATAATTATATACGTTCATGTTTACAGGAAATTGCTTACTCGAGGGTGTGCTAAAACGGTCTACTAAATCCACAAATAGCGACCAAGGAAACTACTGGGTCGACAAGGAATTTGAACTTGAGGATGAACCTTTTTAAGAAGAACCTTTGACGTCATCAATATTTGTGTACTACTAATTAGGATATTCAATTTTATTTTTCTTATATTTAAAAATAATAAAAGTTACTAAAACATAATACACTGTATTTAATAGAGTTAGAAGTTACTAATAATCTAGACTTTTCATCATTTTAGTCACTAAAATACTACAAAAAACGAAAAAGTATAAAATGATGTCACAGGTTAAAGGTCAAATTTGTCCCTGCCAACATCATTGTGAACCCCGTAGGACATTGGCATGTTACATGACGGGTGAGTGTTTTCTGAATATTATTTTGCTGATAAAATTTTCTGGGAGAACCACGAGTTCAGTGCTCGCAAATGTTAAAAAGAAAGAAATTCAAAGCGTTGGCGAGCAGAGTGGTTGATTCCTCTGCAAGTAAAGGTTGTGCAAACCCGTGGGACGTTTATAGAACTTTTAATAGCAATAAGGCACGGGGTCCCCCCAGGTCACGATAGCGAGGAACGTAGCTCGCTTTGAACAGTATGTTTTGCCCAGGGTTCGGCTAAATTATGCTTGTCCCGTTGCTCTGAAAACAGTCTTAGTGCCCAAATCGTGAAATATTTTTAACAAACATTATCATTCATTGTTGTTGTATTTCTGATTAGAGTTGTAATAGCGTTGAATAAGAAATTTGATTAATATTTTGATGGAATTTATTCGCGCGTTTTCCTTCCAGCCATTCGTATTTTCTTGTACGGAGCTGAGTTTTACTTAATCGTAGATATTTTTTCCAGCATTCAATTTTAATTTATATTATATACATTTTTTTTTTTTTTTTAGAAAAAGTAAAAAAAAAAAAATAGCTTCCTAAGTTTTAAGTAATTAGATTTTTCAAATATTGTCCCATTTTAATATAAATTGATATTAATTTCTCTCTATATATAAAATTAATGGATTATTTGACTTATTTGCGAAATATATATTGCTTTAATAAAATCAATTCTAATTTTAGAAGATTTCAAATTATCAGATTAAAAATTGCTTTTAATGTAAATTTCAATATGGAAGCCAAGGTCGTTGTTTTTACCAAATTGCACAAAAGAAGCAGATAAAATGCAAAGATGGTGGACTTTTATTTCTGACTCTAGACAACCGTAATCTATTTAGTTTTGGGTTTTTTTTTTATGTTTGTCTTATTAAATTGTTTTCGAAGCATTATTTCATTTTCTTTAACACTAAAATTTAGTCATCCATATTTTTCTTCTTCTGGTAATTGAAATATATTTACACAACAATATATATATGTACGACATGTTGTTAGTACAATAATTCTTCCTTTAATGGCGTATGTAAAATTAACAGTGCTCAATGTGTTTTTAACATTTTTTTGGTTTGTTCCTTGCTAAGATTTTTTTAGTTATAAATTCGTCTCACTTTCATTGGTTTAATTACAAACTTTATATATATACAACTGTATATAATGTGAAATCCAGAAAGTAATTTATTATACATGAATTAGTCTTCATAGTAACATACATATATAAAACGAAAGCTAGTTTTAAATCTTACATTATTGAGGTTTTTTTTTTGGTTACTATGACAATGCAATTTTATTCTTCAAAAATACTCTGCGTGCTATTTTTTAATTAAATTAATTGAGGTATTTGGGAAAAAAATAATGATTTTAAATTTTTATTGTATATTTTAGTTATTTACGTATACTTATAGAAATATCTCCTATTGGGTCAATATTTTGAATAAATAAAGTTTGATATTAGCATTGTTTTAAAATCTAATGTTATTTGACTTTATTGACAATTTTAAAAGTGCTTATATATTTGATTGGAAAGGCTGTAGTGGTAGTGTTGTATGTTAGTGTATGTGGTAATGGTTTAACAATCCTATGTAATGATTATTTTTCCTAAATCTGTATCTAATTGATTTGACAATAATAATTTTTAAAAATGTTATAATTTTCATTTAAAATATTACGCTTTTCGCATTTACTAAGTTCGATCGTTTGCTACATACGCAATAATCCTTCAGAAAGCGATTTTGATCCATATATATAGATTTTGTTTTTCTCATTCAAGTATATTTACATGTTTCATTAAAATCGTCTCCCCCCCCCCCTTTATCCATTAATTTTTTTTTTGTGTTATGTGTTAAAAGACTATCACTATCCAATCCTGATCCCTTTCATGTCAAGATATTTAAAACTATCAAAAAGACTGCATATTCTAAAGTAGTTGTGCATTTTTTAACCTTACAAACGTATCCTGTTAAATTTATTTTTATTATCTGGAGAGAATTTATTCCCTGATATTTGGGATAGATACTATTTTAATTCCAATTTTGTTTTAATTAAAAATAAAGAATATAAAAATTGCAAAAGGATTTATGTACAGAAAGCTCCAGATAATTCACAGTTGGCTAATTAATACTAAAAATGCTTTACACCACTTAAAAGCTATTAAATATTCATTTTATTATATAATAATGAGATCATAAAAGAACTGGATGTAGAAATAAGTGGGCTATTAGGATAAAGTTTTAGGTTTGTTGGATAATGAAAGTATAAAAATTGTTGGGAATGGGGGGGAGGGTGTTTAGTGAAGGGACTAGATTATGAAAAAGAAATGAATGCCAACATTTTGGAAAAAATGTGAAATGTAGAATATAGAAGGTTCAACAGATATGAACGCTAACTAGAAACAGTAGTTAGAATTAATTATAAAGAAAAAGATAGATTTGATGTATTATTTGGAATAAAATAAATGAAAAAAACTACATATGATAAAGTATTAAATGAATGCATTAAAAGTGCTCCATAAGAATTAAATAGATTGGATTGTAATGGTGTTAATAAAATCTTCAACTAGGAAATTTATGAATATCTGTTCGAATTATTGAAAGTAGGAGAAAAAAGAGTTTTAGAAAATCAATAGAAATTTGTAATCTAGATTTTCTTTCAGTGTTTGCGATTTCATTAGGAAAAGACAATTTTGTGTGCAATATGAGGTTTTTTTTTAATAATTAGTTTAAATCTTGTGCAACTATGATTCTTTTGAGAGTGATTATTAGACATTTTTATTTATTGGAAGAATGGTTTACATTTAGAAAATGTAAGATTAAAGAGATACTTTTGGAATGATGTATTGATTTTGAAAAGATTTTTCATAGAATTATTTTGTTGGTATATATTTTAAAAAATATAAATTGGAAAAATATTTATTAGGAAATTTGTATATAATTTGGGTGTTTATAATATCAAATAATGTTCTTACAGAAGATATGGAAACAAAAAGTATAAGGCAGAAGGATGAGTTTTGATAAAATTATAATTATGGAGGAGAGGATGTAGAAGAGTTCATTTACCAGATTTTCTGATATGGCAGTATTTGCATATAGAAAGGATGAAGTTTTATGAAATAGGAAGGCTTATTGTATCATTTTAGTTGATATGGAGGAGTTTGCAGTTAGAGAAGTGATGGACAAACTTGTTGAAAGTTTGGGTTGAAAGATAAAATTTCCTCATCACTTAAATCTCTCTGCTTTAGTATAAAGAAATGATATTTATGACTGCTAATCTAATAAGATAGTGTTTATTATGTTGCTCACTCACATTATCATTAAAGTGGCTTGTTAAAAGTTTTGTTTTAAGTGCAGAATTATTATGGAGCTGAAATTGGGTAATTAAAAAGTGAAAATTTTGGAGTCTTTAGAAATATGGATTTTGAAAAGTAAATTGGAATTATAAGATTATCATCATAGAAATATAGAAAAAATATGTAGCGCTTTTAAATATAATAGTTTATTTTAATGGTAGTTTAAGTATTGAGTTGCTGGAATAAATTGTGTTAATGAATAGCAAATAATTATATTAAGTGATTACTATGATAGATTTATAGAAGACTAGATAAACTAATAATATTTATTACAAATTCATATTGGAATAAATATTGATTTCCAGTTAACTGTTAATTTATATAGTTGCTTTAATTTGCATAAAAAAATTGTTTCACAAAACATTGTAATCAAAAGAGGTTGTTTTGTTTTTGGTAACATGATGCAAATCACATCTAATGAATACAGGTCTTTCTTAGGCAGAATAACATGTTCAGAATAGGTTGGTCAAATTCTACTTGATGCAGTTTTCATTAATGTTGCCATTATATTTTTTAGATCCCTTGCTCACAATATTGGATTTTTTTTTTTTTGCATTTGGGTTTATGCAAAAATAAAATGTTGCTGTAAAGAAATTTTATATTTATTTTAAATTTAAATACATTTCAAGTTAAAACAGTTGTATTAGTTTCTCATAAAATTACAATTAAATGTCTGTGATCACTAATTAAAAAATACAACACATTTTTTAAACTAATTTAAATATATGTTATATTTCTTTCTCTAACAAGGTAAATAAACAATATTAGGAGCATATTATTGAATCTGTATTAAAAGACAGAAATCTATGTAAACATTTATTTCATTATTGCTTCCTATATATATCATTTTGGAAGTAAAATACATTAATCAGGAAATTAATGCATGGTAATGGAATTTAAATATTTCCTAACTTTTCAGACGACTATTATTGGTTCAACTTATATTTCCTTATAATTTAATCTTACTACCAATCTGCCAAAAGGCAATTTTTTGTTTTTCAGAAAAGCTGTCTCTTCCTGATTCTTGTTTTAAATAGTCATGGTTGTTCTCCTCAAGATCAATTTTCCAATTTGTTTGGGATTTTTCTCACTTGTTTAGACTTATTTAAATGCTTAATCTAATTATTCCACTTAACAATTTCTTCAATAAGCAATCTTTTTTCTACTTATTCTTTTTAACATATCCTCTTCTAATCTCATTGACAATTTATCTTCATATTACATTTTTAGTCTTCATACAATTAAATAATTCTTTGAATCATGAACAAATACTATCAATATATTTTTTGTAATAATACTGGAATTAAAGCATAAAATCATTTGAGTTAATAGCAAAGAAACATGTTAAAGCAATTCTATATATAAAGTTGATATTAATATATTCTTTAATAGACTAGAAATCATTGGAATGATTTATTTACTGTGATATAAATATTTTTATATTGCAGACAAATTAAATGACTGATAATATTTTTACATTTGTAAGAGGGTTTATTAAAATAAATGATTTCATAAATACAATTTTTTGTTTTCACTTGAATGCTTGTTATTGGAAAGAACTATTTTCATTATTGTTATTTTAGAATACATATTCCATCTCAAAATGATTATATTTTCTTTTAATTTACTTAGTAACATCAATTTGTGAAACAACTCTAAGTTGTTCGTGATTTAAGTATTATAATTGTTTAGTGATTCATTAAATAATTTGAATAATAATCTGCTTTTGATATAGTCTTATGTAGCAGCAGTCTATAGAAATATTTCTAAGCTTGCTAATTTTAAAATAATTTAAAGTTGGAGTTTTAAAATATATTGTTTGGGATTATCAGCTTTCAAGTTTAAATGCTTAAAGATTACAGTTTTCTAAATGCTTTTAAACAGTATAAATATTTTGAAAATGAACTGAATTAAAATTTGCATTATGGTTTCTCCATTCTCTAACTTTTATTCTGGGTGATTTAGAATTAGAAAGCAGTGTTAAATAAAGTCACTTCTTAAAAAATATATATAAAAATTGAAAGCTGCTTGAATTTATGTATCAAATTTTTAAAAATATTTTTCATATTCCAATACTCCTTTCTCTGCTAATAATTGTTGAGAATTCAAATTTATTTTATTAATTCATTTTTATTGTTATCTATAGAAAAATTAAATGCTATATATATATCAGCTGTTATAATAGTAACTTGGTGTTGTAATTATAAAAGTTGTAATAAACTTTTTAAGCTTGAAGAAATTAAATATATATATATATATATTTAAAAAAATGTTAGATATTAATATATTTTTATTAAGCTTTGCAGTTTTTTTTATTTTAAATTTTAATCATTTTACTTTGTGGTATCTGCATCTAGCAACTTCTTTGTAGAGTGGTTGCAAAGCAATGGTAAATAAATTTAACTAGTAAATCATTTTATATTTTTATATAAAGTGTTATAAATATTGAAACATTTTAAAATTACAACAATTTTATATCAAAAGCTCATTTAGATTTTGATGTTTTAAGGATTAACATTTAAAAGAAAAATATTTTTAGTTCAATATATAAGTATTTTTATTGTGTTCTTTTTAATTTTTTTGTGTGGGTGCAAGTCTTGTCAGTTTAAATTTGTTAAGAAAAAGTATACAAATAGTATATACAGTTTAAATTTGTTAAGAAAAAGTATACAAATAGTATATACAATTGTAATTTTTTCTGTTATTTTTATTTTATTTTGTAGTACTCACCATTTCTCGTATAGTTAGATTCATTGTTTTTGACAAGAAAAATTGTCACTTTATACAAGTTTTGTTTTATTGTTGTACCATTGTGCCTAGTAAAAGACTAGCTTTAAGTTGAAAATACATATATCTAGCTATGATACAGAAAGGATGGTAAGAAAAGTGCGTGAATTGGTACTTGTTAATAATCAAAACAAAAGATATTAGAAATTAAAAAGTGAATAAGACCAGGTTAAAGAATATAATATAAATACTAGTAGTTCTAGACTTGCATTTTAAAATTTATGCTTATTGACTTTTACATAAATTGCATTTTTTCATGATGTTATGGAATATAAAAATATTTAACAAAGAAAATAAACACTATATCAGCAAAATATGTTCACACAAAGAAGTAGGAGCTGTGTTATTTTGTGCTTTGCAATTTTAAAAATGATTTTCACTTTATATACTCCATTTATATAAAACTATTTTATGTAAGTAGATTACTATCTATAGTACTACTAAAATCATTTTGGAATAAGGAATTTTTGGCAAGAAATCTAATTCAAATTTTATGCTAGCTAAATCATTATCCATTACATTCTATTACTAATAATTGAAAGCTTGCTAGACTTTCACATGCGCTACAGTTGTTTCTCAGACAGCCAATCAGATTTTTAAACAGCTAGCAAGCTTTCAATTATTACTAATTTAATAGCAACATGCGATTTAGACAAAGTTTTCTTTTATAATGTTCTAGACAACATTCCTGATTTTATTAAAATAAATCTTATCTGTGGACATTTCACAACTTTTAGTGTACAGTCAATAATTACATTTATATGTTATTATTCTTTCTAAATGTATGCCTCATCTTTTATCTTCACAATAACTAACATTACAGTTTAGATTAAAATTCATTCATTTACTATTCCTTGTATTCCCACATATTTTTTTGTATTGTTATATTGTTTTTTTTTTAAAATTCAAAGTCCTTACTCTGTATTGTGTCAGTTAGGTAGTATTGAGAAAATTGAGGAGTAATTGAACAAATAAATACAAGTATAATATTGTTATTAATACTTATTTTTCAAAAATTTCTTTTATGTAACAAAATTTCAAAGTTTTTTTAATCTTTTGCAATAAATACCTTTATTTCAATATATATTTACAAAAACTAAATTAAAGGTCATTTAATACACTGTACAGGCTTACACACACCTGCACATATAACGTAATATATAAGGGATTCAAACTCGCCATTGAACATCTGATAATGGACTTTCATCATTCCATCAGATTTTCAATGAAATGGACAGCTGAAGAGTTGTGGGTTGAAGTAGTTTGAAGCCTGTCCATTAAAGTATGAAGATTGGTTATCTTATTATAAAGCTGAGCATTGATTGGATATATGTGTGGAGATAGTAATCTGGACCAACTGATGATTGCTGGTTTAACATGAAATACATATATTGGTGATTGTTTATCTTTTTAACATGTGTATGATTAGGTGAGTCAGCAATATGAGATGGCATGGAGAGTTAAGGGTCGTGTGAAAATCTGAGTTCAAATCCCTTATATATTAAATTAAAGGTCAGTAAATTAAGAAATCTAATTGCAGACATCAGCCTGGGGTATTTTTTTTTACTAATAACTTAAATCAAAAAGAGTATTTATTTCCTAAGTGAAAGAAATTATTGAAAAGGAAATAAGTACTAATTGGAAAACTGACTTGCATTTTAAAAAAAACAAGGAATTTAAAATAAGATTAATTAATAAAAATAAATTATTGTTTTGATTTATTGCTTTAATTATTGTCATAAAATATTTAATACAGATATAAAAATAAGCATAAATTATATTGTTATTAATAAAGTACAATATACAAAAATTATTTATATATAAATAAATCTATAGATAATAAAATTAATGTTTATTTGGATTTACGAGGAGGTAAAAATTTATTCTTGAAACTTTAAAAATCTGAAAAAACCCAGAACAAGGGATTTTGGTATAATGATGTTTTATTCAAGTACTTTTACTTGAATAATAACACCCTAGAATGCTCTTAATCTTTGAATTGAATTTTTAAAAAAAATGAGGACATATAAAGTTTAATAAAGCATTATTCTAGTTATTTCATTTTCGTAAGATGCAAAATAAATATGTTACTTCATATATAATTAACAAAATGTTATGTCTATGCTTATTCTTTTGTGGTTTAATCCTTTCCGTTGCTCTATGTGATTATGAAATCAACAGAATTTTTCATTGTTTATCCTATTTACTAATAATAACTGATGATTTATTGGAAAGTTTTCTTTTATTTGTGGCTATTGAATTATATCAAGAATTTATTCTTGTGTGGGTGGTGGCGGGAGGAAATCCAGGTGAGAGAATATATATTATTTGTAAGTGGATATAAAGATGTTAATATGTTCATCTTGGAGCTGATATAGATTCAAATTAGTTATTATAAAAATGAGGGATAGATTATGTAACATGAACTGAAATATTAAAAGAAATTGCATTAACTAAATTTTATTTATGTAATATATATTTGTCTTTGATCTTCATCATTACAATAACATCAGAAATACAGTTTGAATTAGAACCTACTTATTCATTGTTTTTCTTGATCAGAAAGAGATTAATGCACAGCAATAATTTAAAAATATAAATGTACTTAACCTTTTCTATCACAGTTCCTTAAAACACATGGAAGTTGTGGTGTAATAAGTTTGACATTTATAAAGCAAATTTGTAACACTAATTTAAAGATAATACAGATATCAGAATATGAAATTGGTTGTTTAGTTTATTTGTATTGTGTACTTTGATAGAGGATGATTATGTGCCTCCATCAAAAACCAATTTATCGTGGTGAATTATTGGAGTATAACATGATAAGAGATTTCTCTTAACTGTAAATGATTAACAATATTTTACCATGTTGCATTGTCATGTATTGCTAATTTCTGTCTATTAATAGTATTGCTAACTATGGTTCTATTATCTATCCTTATAGCTTTATAGCACAAATTTTTTTTGATTGCTCTTCAAATGAATTTACATTTACTCACCAGCAAACTATTTCATCTTTGAACTAACTACTCATCTATAAAAATTTGAAGGGAAAATTGGTGTAGAAAGATTAATAGTTGAGAAACAACCTTTGAGCACAGTATTGGAAAAAATATAGAGAAAATTTTAAAAAGATGTTTTAAACATCATCTATTCTCACTCGATTTGGTATATGCAATTTAGTTCAATTCCAAGTAAATCTTTCTAGCACCAAGTTTTTCTACTTAACCCATCCAGTTTTTTTTTATTCCCTTTAAAGCATTTTACACTTTTTACATATGGAATGATATAATCTGTCATCAATCGATGCATCCAACATATTTCAAAAGATTTACTTTTTCAAACTTTCAACATATTACATTTCAAATGCTTATGTGGACCGTGTTACATATGAAGTTTTTAATGAATTTTTTTTTTTTTAATAATTTTTTCATATCATCAACCATTATCAATCCATTGCAGGATGAAGGTCTCCAAGTTCAATCAAGCTCCGATCTTTAGCTTCACCATATCCCTGCACACTTTTTTATTTCATCCACCCATCTCACATGTGGTCTCTCTGGGTCTTTTACAATCTCTTGGAATCCAGTTTAAGATCTCAATTGCTAGAAATATGTCCAGCCCAACTCCACTTCAGTTTTTTAATTTTTTTCAATGAGGCCATTAACACCTGTTTGTTCTCTTACCCATATATTGCATTTTCTAATTAAACATGATTAGGGCATTCTAAAGTCTACTTCTTTATTTATTTTAACTGATGCAGTTATATTTCTCAAGTACTTTTTGCTGTTTTTGGTAACCATATTTTTATTTTTTCTATGTCTTGTACATTTCATAACATTTGTCTCCTTTTTATTGATCTTGATATTACAATTTTTTTATTTATTGCAAAACTGTGCTTCAAGAGATATCTAAATAATATTGATCCAATATGCCCGCCCTGCAAGACAAGAGGATACTTTTGACCATATTAAATCATGCCCTTGGCTGGTAGGCATTAAATTACTAATATCTTGAAGCTCGAGCATTGACTTTTACACAATTCTGTCATTGAAAGACTCCTTACAAAGTAGACAATTTTCTTTCATTAGACTTGCATTATTTTTAGTTCATACAATCTGGAGCGTCCGTTGCAAACTAATATTCACCTTCCCACTTCCAAATCAGGACCTCATTTATTGATCACCTTAAGTTAAAAAGTAGTCTTTATTCTGTCTTCAAAATTCCTCTATAACGAGACATGGAGATTTTCAAATACCAAAAATCACCTAAAACATACATAAGCACACATGGAATTTGGTACTAGCATTTCAATTAGAGATTCTGCAGGGGATTAAACTTTAGATCCATCACAGATTCTCAATCAGGATGTTGAGCTCATTTATCAATCTCCTAGAACTATTTGCCAAGAAAGACTATGTATTCCCATATTCTTAAATAATCAATTATTTTACACTAATAAAGTTATTTTGAAATTAATAACTTTATATTGGTCATAAAATGAATAAAGCAGCAAATTATGCTATTCATTTTCATATTTTTGATGTTTGTTTCCTTTATATGTTTGTTAAAAATAAGAGGATTTACATTCTTATATCACTTTAATTTTTTTTTTCCTACCTTTTTATTATAACTGCTATTTAATTTTTATATAAATTGAAGCCAAGGTTAATTTTTGTGGGGGTGTGATTTTTAAATGATAACTTACAATTGACATTTACAAATACTTTTGCTATATCTACCAAAAAAAAAAAAAGAGGGTCTTTTGAGTTTGGGTGGTTTTTTACTGAAATTTTTAAAACATATCTTGATTTTGTTAAAAATTAAATGGATCCTCAGGTGAATTTTCCTTTTTTTCTTCTATTTAGCAGATGATTCTTGATAGATTTGTTAATATATACGATAAAGAGCTATGTATGGTCTTAGTTTTCTTCTTAGATATAGCTATTTTTATTTTCCGCTAATATTTTTGTATTATTTATATATTTGGTTAATCAATTCAAATAAGAGAATTTTAATCTTTTGTCTTATTCCAAAATTTTACTGAGATTAGCTAGAACAAAGTTTTCCATTGGAAAACTGGTTTGTAGTTGAAATGGTCATTTTATCCCTACTGTGTACATTATTTCATTAAATGATAAAGTAATGAGTAGCATATAATTTAAGTTTTTATATAAATGAAGTAAATTAGAATATAGTGGTGTTATGTCTGCCTTACTATATTGCTGGACACCTTATCTATGGGCTTGATCGTTCTCAGCCTAACTCAACAATAATAATCCCTCGGTAACGACGCAACTCTTATTATGTTGAGATTAAATGCAATTTAATAATACTCTTGGCAATTGTTAATCAGAACATTACAAATTATATATACATTACATATATCCATAGACTCATAGGCATATAAAAATAATGAAAATCAATGACCTTTATGAGTCTTATCTGATTATTCAGAGGCTAGCTCTCTGCACTTGAAGTTCCTGTGGATTTGGGCGATGTTCTGCATCTGCTTATAAGTGTGCACAGGTGAAGCTCCAAGAATTGAGTCCTTTTCTTGATACAAATTGCACAGAGTCCATTCATTATTTTATTCCCTAAAGTTAATTGGCTTGTATTCCTCTTCATTCACTCAGGTGATTCTTCCTTTCACTGTTCACATGCTGCATACAAGAATTTAACTATTATATATCTTACTTTAATTAATGAGTTGTTTTGCTTATAGTTTATAATCATGAAGGAAATCTAAACCTGAATTCCTTTGTTCACTATCCCATTATAATACTGCATTCTACTCTAATTAATTTAACTGCCTTTACTTTTAGGAAATAATCTTTCTAATCTTACAAAGTTATAAGTAACCTTTATTTTCTATTTTAACTATATTGGGGTCCATATTGAATTAAAAAAAAAAACTGACTTGAGACAACTTTCACAATAACTTCAGTGTTAATAATGTTAGAGCAAAATGTTATACATTGACTGAAAATAGAAAAACTAAGGAAAACAATAAGACAAATAGTGATTATCATTAAAAAAAAATTACGAAATTTCAACATCCAAAATAATTATTACTTTATTGTTTGTTCATAATTTCTAATTTATTAATTCAAGTTTAAAATACATCTTCATTGAAAATTTCTTCATATTCCAAACAAAATTCTCATTCAAACCATATATAATATTTTTTACCCGAGATAATTTATAGCTTCAGAATCTACAAAAATAGTCTCTTAAGAATTCTTCATTTTTGTCTTGTACCCCAAAAGTTAACATCTCAAGACGTTTATAAGAAAAAGATTCTTCCTAATAAAAGGTACAAAATCATTTCCAGAAGATGGATATATATTTATCATCATAGCAATTGGCTTTTTATCTATCCAAAATTAGAAATTGAAGGCTATTGTCTATTAATGATAACCTGAGTTTCATCTTTTCATTTTATATTTTTTGTGTACAAAGTTTATATTTGTACACATCAGTGATGCTATCTTGTTATATTTATTGTACCACAGAGATATAATATATTTGCATATAACTCATTTAGTAGCTATAGACTTGGAAAAACTACTAACTCCACAGCATGTGTATCAAGGTATAAGCAAGAGTCGGGATTTGATTCTTTGCTTGCATATAATTCCATGTGGTATACATAACCATTGTGTCTATTACCACACACACCATTTGAAGCCTCAATTGTTTTTAAGTGTTTATATTTTCACAATACTATGCCCAGTAAATTTTGTGATTGCTTTATCAACTGTAATCTTTCTGTATATCTGATAATCAGTTTTAAACTTTACATTGCACTGCTCTATAATACCTTAATTTATATATAAAAATTCTTACTTATACAAACAGACATGCAAATGCAAACACACTAATACAAATATAAACATTTTAATAAATTACTAAACTTTTGAGAATCATTACGACTAAAATGTTACCTCAAACTTGGATCAGAGCCCCAAAATTACATTGTACATAAACTACATTATATTTGAATACAAGCATAATTTATATACTACACACTAATACAAACACAATAAATTATCAAATAATAAAATCTAATACTATGCAAATAATAGAAAAATTTTAAATGCTATGCAAATATAAAATTGAATACTTACGATATTACATTTTTATCGGGATGAAGGTCTTGAGTCATTAGGACATCTTTATTTTATTAGTCTTGCTGATATAAAAATTGGGCCTTTGTCTTCATGCAATCTAATAAACTGCAGAAAAAAAAAAAATTAACCTATTAATAACATTCGATATGCCATTTTGAAAAGGAACTCAACAGAATGCTCAGGAGTTTTGTAAACATGCTTATAGTTTTCCCGCAATTTTAAAAAGCAAAATTTCAACAAATCAGCTGCCGCTATCCACCACAAACTATTGAAAAGAATGTCTTAAAATTCTTTAATTCCTTTATAACTTATTTATTTCCTTTAGTAATTTATACCATTATATGTATGTGCGTTTGAGCATATACATACATATTACTTCCTCCAAGTTCAGAGATTGTTTTAATCTTTGAACTCTATATACTAATTAAGATACCTGGACAGTTTTATCTTCCTTTTAGTATGCTGTTATGAATTAATTATGTTCTGGTTCACTTGGTGCATTCTCTGGAAATGTACTTGTTTGTAAATCATTATCATGGATGTTTCCATTTCCAGTCTATTTTCACTTTGCATCACCTCATCGGTTTCTCTTGACTAACGCTGACATTATGTCCCAGCTTTTGTCTTTGCAGTTGATTTAGGTATTTTAATATATTTTCCGATCATTCATACATACCATTACAACTTTCGACAGATGATGCATGACTACTTCCTGAAGCCATTGGTTTTTGGTCTTTGCCCATACCCTATTTTGGGATTTGTATTTATACAAGCAACTGTGCTGCTTGTTTTGTTCTGTTGTTGGAACCATTTTTACAAGCTTTGATCGTAATTTTCTTTGTTAAGTTTCTGCCGGTGATATTCCAAATTTGGCACCCAGGGTTGCTATGCTGGTGGAAGAGAGCTGTCAACATTGCTTTTTGTAATTTCAAATTTTCCCATTTTTTTTATTGCTGACTTTTAGATTTTGTATAGCTCTTTCAGCCAGTTCATTTGATTGAGAATGATGGGAGGGGGGGTGTTTTATTCCCCACTCTTGCATTGCTTCATTGAACTTCCCTGATGTAAATCCTATTCCATTATCTGAAACTAAGGTTTCCAGAAAATCATGATGTGCAAATATTTCATAGAGACTGTTTAGTGTTACATCTGAACTGCTATTGTTAAATATCTTATACCACTCACTTTGTGTTGACAACGACTAAAAACAAATTACTGGAATGGTCTATGTGTATGTGTTGCCAAGGATTGTCCACTTTTGACCATGCTATTTGTGTAGGGATGCTTTTGACACGACTGGGAGTTATAGCAATTCTTAATACAATGCTCAATGTCTTTATTTATGTTAGGCTACCATAGATAACTGTGCTAATGCCTCTGCCCAAACTATGCCTGGCTGACTTGTATAATAACTGCTGTTTTCCTATTACTGTTATTAATACTTGGTCACCTCTCAATGTGCATTCTTTGCATACGGACAATTGTTCATGGGCATTCATAGTTCTTTGTGAAGGAAGCTGGGTTGTTGCTTTGACCAGCCTTCTCTAATCTGTTTTAATAATACATTGGTAGTTGTCGTCCTGTCCAGTTTATGACTTGAGTACATCGGTATAGTTAATTTCCCCTTCCTTTATGTCTGATTCACTCAGGTCAGGTATCCATGATAGTGCATCTGCATGACCTATTTTTTCCTTTTTTGTATTCAAGAATATAGTCATAGCCTATCAATATGTTTGCCAGCGTAAAATGAGAATTTAGATGATCCAGCATTTGATTATTTTTTAGAATCCCCAATAGGGGTTTATGATACCATGTAGGTATTGATGGAATTTTTTAACTTTGAATAATATTGCAAGGGCTTCCTTATCTAGCTGAGATGTGCAAGGCATGGACTATGGTTCGTTCTCTTGACTGAGCTTGGTGACATAGTATTGCTCCGAATCTGAATTCAGATGCATCAGTGATCATCATGGCGGTTGTAATGGATGAATTTTTTTTTAAGTCACCACCGACTTTGTCTACAAATATTTTTTCTCCCCCATTTGTATTTTTTTTTAAGCAGATCATATAAAGGTCTGGACATATGGGCTTAGCTGTTTTGTGTTTGTTGCCATATTTTTAATCTTAGTCAAGTGCTTTTCTTGATCCTTCATTATATGGTTCTATAAATATCATTTCTGTCTATACTGAACTCTTTTTTGCACATATTTTCCATGTGCCCAGTTTTGTTGCAGTGTTCACATCTGCAATAAGTTACTGGCCTTGTGGCCAGTTTTCCTGCAGCAAAAGCATATAAATGAATTTTTGCTGTCGAGTTTCTCTTGAAAACTAATGATTGTTTTCAATTGGGTTAAATGTTTCACAAACTTGTTTGCTTTTTCCACTCCATTTGAACTATATTTTTTTGATTGCTCTAGTACAAATTCATAATCTGTACTACACTTTATGGCCTCACTGTAATTTAAATTGGTGACCAACAGTAATTGTTGACATCAGTTTGTCATTGTTTATTCCTCTAAGAAACTGTTCTGGGAGGGCCTCATTCTAAAAATGAATCGTATACACAATTCTTTGCTAGATTCCGAAGTGATCAATCAAAATTTGTAATAACTTCCTCCCTATCCTGTTAGTGGTCATGGAAATGTAATCTCGCAATATGTCTAGAAAGGAGAATATTAAAATAATTACAGAACTGCTCTTTACATTGATTTTGCGAGCTTTCTTCCAGAATAAAGGGTGCGGCAAACTTATTTGCAATTTCAATCACCTTTTTCCCAGTGAAATGTAAGGCTTGCAAGTTTGTATTTATCATCCTCGATAAGAGAGATTTTTTTATATATTAGATGTATAAGGGCCAATTACTTGCCTCAGTGAGGTCAAACTCATCTTTAACTGATCTTTATGCATAAATCTAACCATTTACTTTTGGTTTCTAATTTGAATTAATAACTGCACAATTTGATATGAGCACAAGTGCGAGGGGTTTCAACCTACCGTAAATTCCCTTACAGTTTCAAACTTTGACCTGTGGACTGCACTACAGTTATGAGCCATACTGATGAGGTTCATATTAAGACTGACTGCACCAATTGTTATATCCACCTTACTATACCGCCGGACACCTTGACTGCATACTTAACCATTCCCAGACTGCCACTACACCAATTGTTATATTCACCTTATACTGCCATACACCTTGTCTGTATACTTAACTATTCCCAGACTAACTTAATGATAGTAATCTCCTAGTAATGACGCAACTTTATTAGATTGAGATTAAATGCAATTTAATAATAATACTCTTGACAATTGTTAATCAAACATTACAAATTATATATACATCTATTTACATTCCATGTATACATAGGCCTGTAAGCGTGCAAAAATAATAATGACCCGTATGAGTCCTAGCTGGCTGTTCACATGTTCAGAGGCCAGTTCTCCACATTTGAAGTCCCTGTGCACTCAGGCGATGTTCTGCACTTGCTTATAAGACCTGGGCATAGGTGAAGCTCCAAGAATCAGGGTCCTTTTGTTCCAAATTGCTCAGAGTCCATTCATGTTTTCATTCCCTAAAGCTGTTTGGCTCATTCCTGTTCATTCGGGTAAGATGTTTCTTCCTTTCACGGTTCATGCTACATCAAGAATTTAACCATTATATCTGACTTTAATTAATGAATTATCTTTTGCTTACAGTTTATAATCTTGAAGGAAATCTAAACTAAATTCCTTTAATTGTTCATTACCCATTATAATGCATTCTACTATATCCCATTATAATATTGCATTCTACTATATAATTCAACTGCTTATCCCATTATAATATTGCATTCTACTATTACTGATAAGCTAAAAATAATAGCTGAGGTGAAACTATAAGTTTATTATTAGTAAGCTTTTATTTTATGGACTTAGCGCTTTCGGAGCCCCTACTGCTCCATAATCATAGTCCTTTTTACAGGCTGTTGATTCTATGCAAATGCATGCAAATTACAACATCCACCTTTTCGAGACTGCAAAGCATGTGTCTTTTCTGTTGATTGACATAGCATCGCTGGTGATGTAACATGCCTCTTTGATCTTCCTTTTGACATCGTTCCTCTGTGCACACGATTTCGGCTTTAGACGGCTCAAATCTATGGCTTTGCTCCTGCTGATGATCAGCAAATACTGAGCTGCCCTCTCCTTTAGTTGTAGCTTTTGTATATATTATATCTATGCTGAACCAGTCTATTGCTCACTGTGGCCCGAGTTTCACCATAATATACCGAATCGCATCCTGTCTGCGGGCACACAAATTTTATAAACGACATGGGGGGTTTCTTCTATATTTCTTTTGTCTTTGGTATTGTTGATGAGCCTATTTGTGTTTGGAGGGGTTCTGAATCCGAGTTTGAATTCCTTCTGTAATATTTTCCTGAAATTTTTAGCTACTGTAGGTATATAGGGTGTGTTTTGTTGCAGTCTTTTATGAAAGCTTGCAATCCTTTTGGTTATTGTTTTGTGATCAAAACCCACACTTATTCAGTCACTGATGTAGCTGGTGATGTTATTTTTCCTGTCTGACTCCAATTTACACAGGTGGTGATTGCGAAATAAGAAGGCAGACAGCCCTGCAAGTTTGTGTGCTTTAGGGGATTTTGAGAGCGGATGGATGTAGCCTCAGATGCATAAGGGTTTAATTATCATGGAATAAACAAATGCTAAATTCTCTCTCTTAATTTTCAAATCCAGAATCTTTTTTCTAATCTTACCAAGTTATAAATAACTTATTTTCTATATTAAAAGGATCATTCTTTTAAAATTCTTTAATTTCTTTAACTTATTATTAATTTATACCTTTATATGTATGTGCATTTAAGCATACACATACATATCAGAAAACTAAAAATTACCATATGTAGTAATTGATAGTAAAATGGAAAAGCAGAAAAAATAGAAATTATAATTTTCTAATGATTCTGGAAGAAAAAGAAATTTGGAATTTGACTCAAATGATAGACTTTTTTAACAATTAGTAATAGTGAAAAAGTTTTATGTTGTAAGGTATAAGGATATTAATCTAATTTTATGAGCATCTAAAGCTATTTGAAATATATTTCATGTGTTTAAGTTTCAGGTAAATGGTATTTTATTATCTGAAAAATTTAATTTTTGAGATAAGGAGTGAAATATTTAGTGAAGAGAAATTAGTGTCAAAAGAAAGTTATTCGACATGAATAAAGCATGATAAACAGAGCAGCCAAAATGCAAAATATTTCCTGATCAAATAACATAACTAAATGGAATCCAATTTTACAAACTCTAATTTCTATATATGTGGCCTTCAGTTTCAATAACATGTTTGCCAAAGCAAAACTATTTTTTAACAAATTTACTATTAAAATTAATTTTAAACATAACACATATAAATAAAGAATACAAAAACTCTGTCAGATAATGAAAATTATTCTACATGAATAAAGTGTGATAAACAGAGCAGCCAAAATTAAAAAAACATTAATTATAAACAACAATTAGCCAAGCGCTTTCAGTACTGTATACCAGAATCATGGCGACATATTGGAACTGATCGGTTAATGTTCCATTGCATGCTCAATGGAACACTAGCGTTATGCTGATTGATAATGTTTTTAGACTTCACAATAAACCAAGCCTCTTTCAACTTCCTTTTCCGATCATTTGACTCATTGAACACAGTAGTAATATTTTGAGGATAAAACTCGTGACCACAATTACTTTCGTGATTTGAAAAAACAGAATTAATCTGTAAATCACTTATAGATTTTTTTTACTGATAAATATGCTGTAATCATGTTAAAACATTTGCCTTCATTTCACCGTAATAAATAGCATTTAAAACCAATTTCCTTGCAAGCAATGGAATAAACAACTTCATACTTATTCATTTCTTCCACATTATCCTTTGAATTGTTTATTAATCTATTGAAACACAAAGGGGAATGGAATCCTATATTATAATCTTCACCGATAATATTTTTTAATTTTTTACTTATAGATGGCACATAAACTCAAGAAAACCACTTTTTGATCGTTTATTATTTACATCCACTTTATGTTTAAACTTTAAATTCTGATAAAACAAACACATTTGTCTGTGTAATATAGTTTTTTTGTATCCCACTCCTATCAAATCATCCATATATTTCTCAATATTACTTTTCCTATCTGCTTCAAATTTACAAAGATGCAAATTTCGACACAAAAAACACTTAAATCCAGCCATTTTATAATTCAAAGGAACATTCGATCACGGATGTATAAAACTTCTAACATTCAATGGTTTAACAAACATTTTATACCCAAACATATAGCATTTATATATATTTACATCTAAATACTTTAAGATACCATCATTTTCAAACTCTATAGTCCATGACAAACCAGAATTCTCATTTAATTCATTGAACATACTCCTATCACATCTTTTGAACCATACATAAAAACATCATCCACATATCTTCTATATATTAAATCGTAACTCCTTATAAATGGCTCGACAATATGTTTTTCCATTTCCGAAACTTATAAACTACACTCACTGCCAACCCCATCGGCCAACCATTCTTCATTTGATAATGATCCTTTTCATATCTTGCAGTAATATCACTATTAATCCATTCCAACACTTCCATAATAAATCTGGCTTTACAAAAGTCTACATTATAATCCAACAAAAGTATTAATTACACCGATTTATTACTGTCCACCGATCCATGTAACGCACATCCAATGAGACCTTATAACCATCATCAACCATATTGGCAGACTCAAATCTGAACAAATTCAAACGAATTAATTGTATATTCGCCAAAACCCATCAACTCTTTTAACTATTTTGCAACCAATTGCGATGCTTTCTGATAATAACAACCCCAAATTCCATCATCAACCTTAATGGAACATTTTCCTTATGAACTTTAACATTTGCAAACAAACATGGAACAATCGCAGCTGACGAATAAATCCTCAAATATTCATCTTTCCTAAATATTTTACCAACATGCGGTCGCAAACAAATTTGTCCTTACATACTTTTAACTTACACTTTTTCAAAGTTCAACTTAACAATTTGCTGAGAAATTTTCTCTTTATATATATGTCCACCCATCAACACAAATCTAATTACCTTTATCTTATTTTGCACAAATAATATTTTTCTCCTTCAACCACAATCTGAACTTATTAATCATTCTATACTACTTATTTTCTGTATGATTATAATTATTAATCGTTCTATACTACTACTTATTTTCTGCATGATTATAATAATCTTTTAACAATGGAGCAACCTGCTTAATCATGACCTCCGAAAACTCGTATGCTTTTTCAATATCTGCAATATTTTCCAACCACTACCAAACATTAATCTAGGACCATATTCCAATAAAGATTTAAATTCCATTGACAAATTTACATTTGCTAAATTCACAAAATTATCTTGTACTTCATTATAAATTATTACATTTTGTTTCATCGCTAAAAAATTAAGTTTATTCTCAAATTTATGCTATAAAAACATTTGCAAACCATTACATCTATAAATAATATCTGGTATCGAGTAAAAGTTAAAAATCCTCCCCCTTCTTGCAACATTTAAATATAATTGGGTTTTTACAATCTTTCACGATACACTTTAATAACATAATCCTCATTAAACCCATGGCTTCTCTATTCCTGTAAATAGAAGGGTTAGTAACAAAATTACAATATTTCGGAAAAACTTTAAATTTCATGCACAAAATAATTTTAGTCACGAGTTTTATCTTCAAAATATTACTACTGTGTGCAATGAGTCAAACGATCTGAAAAAGGTGAAAGAGGCTTGGTTTATTGCGAAGTCTAAAAAGTTATCAATCAGCGTAACACTAATTTTCCACTGAGCATGCACTGGAATATTAACCTTTCAGTTCCAATATGTCATCATGATTCTGGTATTCAGTACTGAAAGCGCTTGGCAAATTGTTTATAATTAATGTTTTTTTGCATTTTGACTGCTCTGTTTATCATGCTAAATTCGTGTAGAATAATTTTCATTATCTGGCAGAGTTTTTATATTTTTTATTTGTTAAAAGAAAGATATAGATTGGAAAAAGATTATAGAATTTCTATGTGGTAGATATTTCATTAATGGATTTTGCCATTGTGTGATATCTTTAAATGCTTTTTTTTTTTTATCTATCAAAGAAATATTTTAAAATAGGTTTATTGAAGTGGAATATCTTTTTTATTAAAAGTTCACTTTATATTTTCTCATATCAAATTAATCCTCATAAATTGTCAATTTTTTTTTTTTTATTCAGTAGATGATTTGTGTTTTTTTTTAAAATTGTGTTTAGTGAAATGTTAGTATCCTTGTTTTGTTTTTTTTTGCTTTATTTTAATTATATTTCAATAATTATCATCTCAACTATTTTTTAACAATATTAATGATAAATGTTAGAATAAAGTTCATAATAAAGATAAAGAATTTATATTTACAAAACTAGTTGGTAATAACATTTATGGATTAATACAAAAAGTTTTAGTAATAGTTTTACAGTAAAGTGTATATTCTGAATGATGTGAATTATAATGTAATATAGACTTTTTTGTCTTCTTAAATCTAGTTTTAATTTTGAAAAAGAGTTTGAATGAAATTTGCATTTAAGGATTAATCTGTTGCACAATATTTGTTTCATTATAATCAAAATGTCATTTCAGGAATTTTTAGAATTGTCTTTTGTTATAAGAGGGATGGAAGTTTTTGCATATTAATTTTATTTGAAAGAAATTATAAATTAATGTACTTGAAAGGGAATTAAACCATAATGGTTGTTGGTGTAATACTGTTGGTATATAGTAAGAGAGAACTTAAAGAAAGAAATGAATCTGCATAAACTAATAGAATTAAAATGATTTATTTTATAAAAATAAAAAAAATTGATATAAATATTTGGAGCAATGAGATTGGTGAGAAAGAAAGTAAAATGAAAAGTGTGAAATTGAAAAAATAAAAATTAAATAAAAGTATTTTGTTTCAAGTATGGAATTATATGTAGGAAAAGTTATTAAGAGATGAGAAGAAATGGTAGAAAACTTTTGAGAAAAGAATAATGTGGAAATGACGCTATTGGGGATAGAAATATTAAACAATAATATTAGGAATATTTGTTGAAGAAATGAAGAAAAAAAGATTGATTGAACAGTCCTATAAAACAGAGGAGTTACTATAAGAAGAAGAGCATTAAACTGTTGCATATGCGCTTTGGATTTTAACTATAAAATGAATGAATACAAACACTTCAAATACATGATAAAGTCTTTGGAAAAGATATTCCAAAGACTTTATCATGTATTTGAAGATATTCCAAAGACTTTATCATGTATTTGAAGTGTTTGTATTCATTCATTTTATAGTTAAAATCCAAAGCGCATGTGCAACAGTTTAATGCTGTTTAAAATATTACAGTTTGTAAAAAACATCACGCTATATAAAATAATTGACTTATTTATAAGAAGAAGAAAAAAAGATTGATTGAACAATTTTATAAAGCAGGAGTTACTATAAGAAGAAGAAGAAATAGATAAAGCATGGAAGCTTTGGAAGGGAAAATTTTTCTTAAAAGTTTATATATGCTTTACAATCCTATTGGTTTTTAATAGTTATAACTTTTATATTTTGCCTTTATGCTGTAATCAATATGTACATACTATATAAATGTCTTTATAAGAATAAAGTTTTGTCTAGAGATAATTGCTAGATTTTATAAAGAGAAACTATTACTATTGATTAATATCTTTTCCTTTTTATAAAGATTTCCTTAAGAATTTGGGTTATTAGTTTTATAGTATTTTCTTATTGAGGATCTGATTATGAAAATAGTTGGCCATAGTTAATCAAAGAGTTTTGCTCTTTAATTACTATGGCCAAAGCAATATTTTATAAAATGCAGCATTCAAGCTAATAATATATATTATAATAAATACTATTAGAATTTGACACTTGTTATGCTTTTTTTTGGTATTAGTGGAAGGATCTTAAAATAAACAGAAATCATATTTTTCACACTAATGTTCAAGTTCATGTTTATAAATATTTTTGTAAAATTGCTTCTGAATTTTGTATATATATTATTAATGTCATAAGACAGTTATTTCTCTTATTTTGAATTATTTAAAAGATTGGGTTTTTAAATCTGAAAAATGTAGCAGCAATTTAATATATGTATGTTTTATATGGCAATATTGCTTCTACAAAATTCCTTCCTTCAATACTAGTCCATTTTTGACAGTTGCTATGTTTGTGTGAGTTAAAATATGCCAGAATAATTAGAATACCACAAATAATGACTGATAAGATATTGTAACTCTAGTTAATCGCTTTATTCAGGAGTGTGCTGGTAATGATTAGATAAAAAAAATAAATTTGAATACTAATTTGTTTTTGTTGTTATCCAGATTAACCATTTGCCTTAATTTATTTTTGTTATGGTATTGTATAGACTCAACTAATGGAATAAATTTTCATTGGTTGTATGATTAGCCATTTACAATTTGGATAGTTGATAGGAGTGACTGGAGAAGAGTTTTTACCCCTCCACAACTGTCTATTAAAATTATTATTCAAATTATATTTTTGGTAAGTAATGTACCATTTACTTATTTTGGATTATTGCATTGCCACAATATGTATATTATCCATCTTATTATAGTATGTATATTTTTGGTAAGGAAATGCTATTTGTTTTAATTTTAAACCATTATAAACTAATATAATTTTTTAATAGATATGTATTTTTACTAATAAAAAGTGTTCAAAATTTTAAACAGCAGTGACACATAGTAAGTACTAACTTTAACATAAATTAATTCCTACAATAATAATACAGTATATACTTACAAATTCAGGTATTTAACAAATAAATTTCTACAATAATAATACAGTATATACTTACAAATTCAGGTATTTAACAAATAAATAATAGAAGAAAATTTAAAAAAGTTATTAATTTTATTAAACAGGTATGAAATAATTATTGTCGAGAAATAAATAATATTTTTAGATATGTCTTAGTTATTTAGTTAAAGAGTTTGAAATCCTTCAGAGAAAATATTGACTGTAAGACAATGAAAAAAAAAGATTACTTAATTTTCGATGCTGGGTATGCTTTTATTGTTAATACAAAATTATTGTTCATGAATTTGTTTTTCATTAGATATTCAAATCAGATGAGTTTGTCTAAACTTATATTATCAGTCAGAAAAATGTTTTAAGATCAAATGTTGGGGAATCAATTATGGTCTCTGGAAATTATTGGCATTCTTATGTATAGAAATGATTTGACCAAAATGAGTTTTATTGTTCTGGTTGCTATAATGCGGTAATAGAATAGTAGATTTTGGAAATGAAGATCCATGAATTGTAATTCAGACCTATCACTTTTTGAATATCAAACTATTTCATCACTTTTTATTGTTTTATTGAAGAGAACATCTCTTCATATAAGAAGCTAAAATTATAGTAACGATGCATTCTTTTTTATATATTATTTTTCACTTTCAAAACATTTTTGAATTTAATATCAAATGCCAGAAAAAAGAATCTGAAAACCTTATTGACAGGGCATAATCTTTTACAATCTTAATTCCTTAAAGATATTCTGAAAAGTACATGATGAAATGGCAAATGTTTTAATTTTATGTATCAAAAATTACTATCTCGGACTGTCCTTGAAAGTTTTTATGAAACTGCAAAAGATAATTTAAACAGTTTTAATATAGACTTATCATTTCTGCTTCAAATGATTAAATTGTAAGTTATTGATTATTGCTAAATTGTTAAGAAGTATATTTAATCACTATTTTTATTTATATATCTGTTTCAATTGTTTTTGCATAAATAAAGTGTTATTTATGTTTCAAGTCTTTACTATATTTGTATCATGTCCTTACAAATTATGATTTTATTTTTATGAAACCATTTTTTTTTTTTTTTTAGATAATTTTTTCTTTTATCAGTGGTCTCAGTACAGGTTATTTTATGTATGGATTGATGGATTTCACATGCATAATTTGTCCACAATTTGTGGTCATCATACAAGGTATGTTATCTTTTTTATTATTTTGATAATATTTTTGATTCTAAATAATATTTTCCAAATTATTCTGCTCAATCTGCAATTTTTGTTTTTTTATTTTAGCTTTTAAGATTTTCATTTTCAAAATTTTTTTAGTTGTAATTCAACAACTTTTATTCATATAGATTAATTTGAGTTTTGGATTTTTTAAAATAATACAGTTTTAAATTTGATTGTAAGATAATACATGCGCTTGCTTTTAGTTCAGTTTTTATTTTTTCCAAAATATTTAAAAATTTGGTTATATAATCATTGCAAATATGTTTATCTTTTCCATTGATTTTAATTTTTATTTATCTTTAACAAATTAGTAAATGTATAATATTGAAGCTATAATTTGAATACTTTTATTCCAGAAGTCTAAAATTTAATACTTTTTATATTTGAATACTTTTATGAAAGACATTATAGCACAACAAATTATACACAAATACTAGATGTTCTATGGAGCATTTATTTATGAAAAAGTTGAATTGTTAAAAAATGAGATCCAAATATTTGCTATGCGAATACCGAAACAGTAATAGTTGCTTTGCAAATCTTTGTTTCACCTTTTCTCACTTCTTTCCTACCATCATATCCTATTTTAAACCCCAATTATTTGCTATGCGAATACTGAAACAGTAAGAGTTGCTCTGCAAATCTTCATTTCATCTTTTCTCACTTCTTTTCTACCCTCATACCCTATTTTAAATCCCAATTTATTGTAGTGTGTTTGTACCGCGCTTATATACCGAAATCCCACTTAATTTAGACGAGTATAAATACTCATGTTATATAAATATATAATTTAATAATTCCCGCATAAATGTTACAAACTGCGAGTATGTACACATATACATATTCATTTTAAAAAGTAGGTCATATAAGTCGTATTTATACACATACTGCGATAATATATTTTAAAACTTAAGTAAAAATAATATTTTTATTATTTAAAGTTGTTTTGTTTAAATCTATTTATTTGGAAATATTACATTCGTAATATTTGTTTTCATTTAATATCAAATAATATTCAACTTTTAAATAAATTTAAACATTTAGAATTTAAAAGTAAATAATTTTGTTACTTTAGATTTTAAAAATCACACCACAAATTTTATATACAAAGTAAATGAGGGTGGAGAGAACAATAGGCTTAATTAATAAGATTTTCTCAAATACTTAGTGGCTTAATTATTTGGCCATCAAGATAAACAACAGATGTCCACTTCGGTATTTTTTTAATTAAAATTAGTTTTAAAACAAAATTAAAGTTTTAATCCAAATATCTTAAAAGTAAAATTAATTATAAAACCCTGTTGTATTCTTTTAGATATTCGGATAAGATAAATAATAGCATTTATTTGATAGCAAATCTATTTTTGGTTCTGGATTGATCGCCACAGGGTAGTTCTATTGTGAGCTCCCTTGGTATAAAATTAGTATGTTTTGATCAGTTGAGATTTTATTAGTTGAATTATTTTGAGATATTATTTTAGATTATTATTCAGTTGAATTAGCAGCTGAATATATTATTAGTTGAAATTAGTGAAACTCTGTATACCAAGAAGCCAAACTCGCTTTAATTTTGAATAAATCTGTAAAATACCAGCCTTTGCCAAGTGAAATTAGAATGTTGGAGTAGAGCCGGCAGGATGACTATCTTCCTTTTCGTGAATGGCCATCCTGTGGCATGTCATACCATCGGATGCCCTTTACCTAAGAAGACCGGTAAACTACCACTGCTGCTGAAAATGTAACCAAGTTTGATCCTGGACCAAAGAAGCTGCCGTAAACATCCAAGTAAATGCTGCTACCGACAAACAAGTGAAAGTAAATCTCCAATTCAAGTCAACGCAAGAAAAAAATGCGTGCATTGAATGCCCCATTTTTCATATGAGGTAAATTAATTAACCCAATAGCTTTTGTGAAATTTATATATTTCCTCTCATAAAGCTGTAACTAAATTTTAAATGTATTTTCTATCAGAAAACTGCCTAATTTTCTATAATCTTTGTAATCTAACTTGTGTGCTTTTCTCTCTATCCTTGGGTTAATATTTTTAAATTTTGCTAATTTGTTTTATTTCTTTCATTATGATAGTGTGCCTGGATAGTTATCAAATGAGCAAATCACTTCTTTTCCTCTTTTTACTTAGTATGCGCCATATTAGGGCCGGTTAATTGTAAAACTGACGCCGTATTAAATATATTTTCTTTTTTTTTTTTATAATGCGAGGAGATATGCGAGGTTAATAAGTGAATAATATAGAGAAATGTATGATTGCATATAATCTCATGAATCCCTGTTTAATCATGCATTTCCACTCCATTTTTCTGAAATATTATAACTTATTTTATTGCAATTTTAGAACTGTTAAATTTGAGGTCTAGAATGTGCGGACCTTCTTAAAATTTTTAGGAATTGATTAAGCGCCTTTGCTTGATTGAAGTCAATTATTTATGCATTTTATATTGTGTGTTGCCAGTGTAAATGTATTGGTTGTTGAGGATTGCTTTGAATTTCTCAAGGGTACATACAGCTGAGGCTGTCTCCTTGTCTTCTCGAGGTTCCCAGATAGAGTATATGCTAGAAAGCCATACCTGGGAATTTTACGCCTGAGTCACTCAGTCACGGACTTACATGGTAGGATGCCAGGCTCGGGCTGACATTGTGACAAAACCTTTCATGGATTTATGGTGAGACGCCGTCCATCTACTTTATTTTATCATTTTATTTTATTTTACAAAGCCACACGGTTTCAACGTACCACACTCCATCCTTTACATTAAACCTTCACAGGTACCACCGATCTCTTTTTATATTAAATGCTAGTATTTCTTTGAATTGCCCATGTCTTAATCACTTCCTTACTTTATAGCTCAGTGAGCTTTCATCCGCACTATTCTTGAATTCAATATATGTTCTTGTATCAGATATTAAATATATGAAATTTATTTAAGCAAATACTTATTGTATTTCACTCTACCATCTCGCATATCTTTGCAGTCAACCTTTCTTTATCCAATTATACTTTTGTTTAAGCACATTATCGTAATATCATATTGCATTAACTGACGTACAGAGAATATATAAATTAACAAGCCATTATTGTAAATCTAAATGGTATTTTTTTTTAAATCTATATTTTAATGATTCAGTGGCACGGTCTGGCTTATATAGACAATGCCCATGTTTATAATTATTAAATTAATAAACAATATTAAATTTTACTTATTTTTATTTTCTGCAATCCACACTATTACCTCGGTCTATATCACATTATATATATATTTTGTACTATCCATAGACGTTAGTTAGCAAACTTAATGATGTATTTTAATATAGAGTGTCTTGCTTCTCCCTGACCAGAAACTATGCTATCAGTAGCATCAGATGCATTGTCATGTAGGTGGCGCTGTGGGGGGCGTAGACTTTGGATTCGAATTTAGGATTTCTGGGAGGCAACCCCTCCTAGAATGTTTATTTCATGTTTGGGGTTTGAATTCTGCAGTGTGTTAATGAGATACACTAATCTGACCGTTACAATACTTGTAATGCATATTAATTTTCAATTATAGAAAATATTATGCATAAAGTAAAATTCACAGAGATTATTCATTGAAAAAGTTGATTTGTTAAAAATCAAATAAGTTTACTTATTACTGCTTCTCAATTCTATATGAAACATAAAAAAGTTAGCAATTTATGCTAAATATTTATTTTTTTAACAAATGACTTTAGAAAAACAAAGATAATCTAATATTCAGTCACGTTGTATTGACTTATATTAATATTCCTAAAATTACAAATATAGGAACACTTTTTATGTATTTTTTTTTTTCACTTTTAATTATTTAAATTACTTTGTTTTTATCAGTAAAATTTTCTAATCTGAAAATGCCCAAGAAGCATGAAAGATTTGGAATATTAGTATTAAATCTTTATCATGTATTTTTTTTTATTATACAGCATCACTGAAAATATGTTAAATTGTAAGTAGTTTAAGATATTTGAATCTTCATGTTAGTAGCAGGATTTTCTTCTTTAAAGATTGATTTAGATCAATATTTGAAAATATTTTTGATGAATGTTTATTATTTGAGCTTTCGTTAACCAAATTTTCACACTACACTTTTTGTATAGTGAAGTTTGGTATAACGAATTAATTGGTTCGTTATAAATAATTAGAAATAAATATATTTAGGAATAGTATCACTCCAGATTTATGGCTCAGATTAAAATTACTGCCCAAAACAGCCATTTAAACAGGAAAAATAAAAATAATTGTTATATATATTATATAGTGTGATTTTAATAAAAACTGAAATCCAACTTTTAAAAGCATAAAAACATAAACTTATATATTCTAATAAATTCATTGATTGTTGATTTCAAAACTGCCACTTTCTGGCAATAAATTATCAAAAAATTCTTCAACAATTGCTGTTTATTCACAAATGGTTATTGAAGCTATCACCTGCTATTTGCTTTTGATTAATTCAGATTAACAAAAAAATTTCTACATGTGTTTATGATGTTAAAAAAATCTGCTCAATCTGATATCTGCCGTTTTAAATTCTTTATTTTTTAAAAATAGTGCAAATAATGGATTTAGCTGGTATGTCTGTATTCAGAACAAAGTGCTGATTGTTTGACTGCTTTTTTTTAGAAATGCTTTTTTTTAAAAAAAAAAAATTTTGACTTTTTTTGGTTCATAATTAAAATTCATGTTTGTATGCGTATGAAAAGAACTAAAAAAAAAATAGGAAAGGTGAACAAAATTTCAGAAAAAAAATTGAAAGCAAATAACCTCACAAAATATAGTAAAGATGTCTAATACTTTATTTAAAAGTGAGTCACTCTGAAAAGTTGAAAGACACAAATGACTTTTTATATAAACAAGCAGCACTTATTGTAACATTTACTATTTTAGCCAGGCATTTGTTGATTTAGTAATTTCATGTTTTATACTGAAACAGACACGTTGTTTCTCATGTATAGTTTGAAGCTCTCCCTCCAATTTAAAACAAAAAGCTGACACAGGTTTCAATGAAAAAAAGTTAAAAAAAGAAATGAATAAGGGACAGCAATTTAGAGTCAAATTTCACATATTAGAAAACTCAAAATGGTTAAAAATTAAGAAGAAAAATCTATATTTTAAAATATGAAAATTACAGTTTTAAATGTAATATTTTGTAAAAGTTTAATGTTTTCAGATTAAAAATAGGAAGGCTGTAATTAACAATTAATTAAAAAAGATTGCTGGAGGCAGGAAAATTAATAGATATTTTTCAAAAACATATTACATGAGAGTTATCAGAATCTGTTCCTGCTAAAAGTGGACTGCCAATAATGAGTCGAATGAAGACATGGGTCTCAGAGAAAGATCATCATCACCAATAGAATTAGTGCTAGATCAATCTGAAGAATCATTGATAAGAAAAGCATAAGATAATAAATAGGGGAGTAGATATATTGCTTAAGGAGATTCAACAAATATATTGTTTGGAAGTCTCAAGACTATTTACTAATGGACTAGCTATCATTTAACTGCGTAGTGAAATGCACCATAAACATTAAAAAGAAGAAACCTATAACTACTAAACAATGAAGAAACAAAGTATTAAAATGGAATATCTTCAAATGTCTGGATAAAAAGGAAACAGCTTTTCTCCTCTGTCACCTGGTTTAGCAATGGAAGTTAGATGAAGACAAGGCCTATTAACTGATCGTCGACCCATTAGCTCTTGAAAACCCCTATTAATTGGAAGATTTACAGAGAACCCCTAACAGATGAAGGTTCAGGTAAAGAAATTTATGCGCATTTATAATATTTGAAAAGATTTTGAAAACGTATTTATTGAAATCATTTATAAAATAATGAAATGCTACTTTCTGGATTGATTGCTTATAAAATAATACAAAATGAAAATATATTTATTCTAAACGAGTAAATTCTAAATGGAATGCACTGGAGTAATAGGTGAATTGAAAATATTTTGTAAAATGCGTTTATTAAAATAATTTATGAAATAATGAAATGCTGCTTTCTGGATTGATTGCTTATAAAATAATACAAAATGAAAATATATTCTAAATGACTAATTTGTAAATGGAGCGTACTTGAGTAATAAGATAATATAGGATGCAAAAATGATTTTGTTGATTTGAAAATAATTCTATAATGAACTTCATAATAATATGTGTTTACATAAATGAAATTATTGATTATAAAATGACATTTATTATTTTACAAAATGCTTTGATAGAATGAATTAAATCTGAATCCACACATACATAAATTAAAGAAAGGTTTGTATACATGAATTAAGAAGTTATAGAGTAAAAGTGATATATACATGAATAATAATGAATATGTACCCACATACCTGAATACGTAATAGATGTGAATTAAGAAGGTATAAAGTAAATATAATAATGAATATGAACTTCTACCAAAGTTATTCAAACCTGCATCTGTATTGTAGGTGAATAAAAATAAAATACGCCCATATAAGTGACTCAAAACCTCATCTATATAATGTGTAAAATGAAATATTCTTAAATAAGTGGTTCAAACCCATATCTATATAATTTGTGAATTGAAATGGAAATGCTCCAAATAAATGACTCAAAGCCATGTCTACATAATCTGTGAAGCAAAATTAAAGATGCTTCTTCAAAATATATGTCCACATGCCTGCAGTAAAGGTATGCTAATATTTATGTGAACTGAAATGCTTCTATGACCATGGATTAAAATTAAATGCTTCTATATACCTGGATGAAATTGAATGCTTCTATGACCATGGATTAAAATTGAATGCTTCTACATACCTGGATGAAGTCAAATGCTTCTATACACATGGATACATATCTACGCACATAATTGAACTTCAATCAAGAAGGATAACTCCCAATCATGGAAGATCAAGGAGGAGAACTGTGATGTACACATGGATACGACGGCAGCCAGAATAGAGACGGTCAATAAACTTCTTCCTTGTAAGAATTTAGTACCCAAATATTATTATTGTTAAATTAATTATGGTTACAAAAAGCTAATAATCTCTTGTCCATTTCAGTTCGCATTACTCATCAATTAATGCTATGGTTCACAAGAATCTCATGTCACCTGAGCTATGTCCAGAATAACTCGACGTGGGAAAGTAAAGTTGTGATGAGATGGAACTCTATGGGCGCGTTTCGAAAACCAAACACATTTCTAGATGTTTTCATTCTCTATGGCACTACATCCTTTGATGAGCAGGAAACATTGTTGGGGGGGGGGGGTGATGTCAGCATTGGGGAATGCTAATCAATAGTTCCTTCCTGCAATATACTCATCAGGAAATAAAATCAACTAATAGAGGGGTTGGTAGGCCCGTCAGATTACAGTACTTAGATTTCTCCATTTTTATTATAATTTTTCAAAATTATTTCTTTTGTGCATCAACATTAATCAGTTATCAAATTTGCTTTTATGAATTATGACTAAAATTATATCATCTACATCTACGAGAATAATTAAAATTATATACGTATATATGATATTTTCATTACTAGAGATAGAAAAACATAAGCAAATTAAATTGATAACTAAATCTTATGTGTCAAAGATGTCTATCATTTTATTGTTTGTTGTATGTATTTGCATGTTGTATAAATCTTTATTTAGTGAGAATAATTGTTATTCTGTTTATGTTCACTTTATAAATCTTTGTTGTGCTAGTCCTTAGTATAGAAATTGAAATAATTTTTTTCTATCTGCAAGTGAAATAAGAAGTAAATTATTGTGTGAAAAAAAAAATGTTTTTAGATTTTACCCATTTGAATTTATTACAATTATTTCTTCAAAAACAATATAATAAAAAAGAAAAAAGTATCTGTTTTTGATTTAGATAGAAATTCATTACAAATTCATTATGAAATTATCTAAAAAATAAAATTCTTTGTCACTTTGTTTTGAAATTATTTAAAGTTAACTTGTAGTCATCTATTTAATGCAACAATCACATTTTTTAAAAATATGTTTGTTATTTTTTTTTTTTTTAAACATCAGTTTTGAAAAATATAGAAGAAAAAAAATTGATATCCTTAATTAGCAATTTTAAAAATTCAAACCTAAACTAATCAATTCTGAACATGATGTGACTCTTGTAATAAACTCAGTATAAATAAATGTATGTGGAAAGGGATATATTTATATTAGCTGTGATGAAGTTTTGTTGAATATTTTTTTAAATAAAATTAATTATATTAAGTTTATATATATATTTTTTATATATAAGTAGTAATTTATTAATTTTTTTAATTTTTAAATATTATTACAAGGGATTTGAATGCAGATTTTCAAGCTTCCTTCAACTATCCACTCTATCTCATACAACTAATACATATAACCATACATGTGTGAAAAAGATAAATGATCTCCAATATAAATCTTTGATGCTGAACCAGCGCTCATCGTTTGGTCCAGATCATCAACTCCCACACTTATATATAATCAGAGCTCGGTTTATATTAAGATAGCAAATCTTCACACTTTAATGGATAGGCTTCAGTCTACTCCATCCTCTAACTCTTTTTTTTATATATACAAATAAATTTAATAATACAAGAAATTAATGTTTTTATTATATTGCTCAGTATTCATTCAAAATTATTTAGATTTTTTCTTATTTTTGATTAAATCTGAAATGAAATGGGCAAAAAAAATTCTTTTTCAAACATTTCTTTAAAAGAAAAATTTGCGCTGCTGTAATACAAAAAGCATTTTTATTAATTAACTCATAATTACATTTAATTGTAATTCTTTATTTAAGTAAATATTTTTCAATTTTTTTTCCAAAACTAGTCCTACCTTGAGTGGGAGTAGTATAGTGAAAATTACACTACAGAAATATTATTCATTATTGAATAATCTCTAGTCTAATGAATGACTAATAAAAATTATTAAATCCATTATTTATTTGCATGCAACTTGTAAAATGAATTAGATATATGAAGTCAAATAGAGGGCCTGTTTATTATTTTCCTTTAAAATTTAATCATTAATTTCAATAAATACATTTTTTTTCTTTGTTTTTATTATCTCAAACTTCATCTAAATTTTTTCTATTTTCATTCACATCCATATATTAAATTATTTTTCACTTTTAACATAATTACTTTCTGCTGAATTTCATCTGTATATTATTGTACAACTACTCAAATATAAATATAATTTCACACTAGTAGATAAACTGTCTAAAGTTTGTCATCTTTTCTAATAGAATGTGAAAATGAGCTATTCTATTTGCATCATTTATTCTTAAAAATTGAAGAATAAATAATAGGAAAAGATTTGAAATTATTTTTAGTTATTAATGAAGCATTCTTTTATCTTCTACTTTATTATCTTCCTGTGATATTCAAACAACTTCTTTGTTTTATTTATTTTTTTCTGTTTTTGATTTTTTTTTTAATAGTTTTTTTTTTTACACATTTCTAGTTCTAATCTTATTTTTCAAATTATTCTTTCCTCAATAGCTTTTCATTTTTTGTTTTTTTTAATCTTTTTAAGTTTTTTATTACTATAAAAATGCATTTTAAACAAGTTTCAGACTTGACATTATTAGATCACAAAACAACTTTTATTAGTAATTTTTTGAATCCATAGTGACATTTATTCTAATTTTTTTTTTTTTTACTACTACTTTCATTATTAAATATATATAAGTAATTATTTATTTATTTAGCTATTTGTTTTATTTGTAAGTCATAATAGAATCACTCCTATACATGCACTGTATGAATTTATAAAACTGAGAAATCCTCTCACTTTCTAAACACAAGATAGAGACTTTCAAAAACTAAGAATGACTCCACGTTATCTTTTTAATCCAAATTTATATATATATATTGATAGGCCAATCTAGAGTATTTGGAAACGAATGCGAAGATCTTAATTATTTTTAATTTCATCTAATACTGATGTGCAATAAATTGTAAAAAAATTTCACAAATGTCATATGTAGTGAATGAAATTAAAAGTGATTGATTAGGACCTCACACTCTTATTTCTAAATGTTCTAAATTGGTCTATGTATATAAATTTAGGTAAAAAAGATAAGGTGGATTCATTCTTATCTTTTCAAAGACTATTTTGTGTCTAGAAAATGAGAGTATTCCTTAACTTTATAAATTCATACAGCATATCTGTAGGCTGATTCCCTTATGAATTCCCTTATGATTATTACAAATAAAATGTTACACTAAATAAATAAATAATTAGTTATATATGTTTAGTATTACATTCTATACTGACGTGAAGTAAATTATAAAAAAAATGCGCAAATGTCATTTGTTAATATGTAGTGAATGGAGTTAAAAGTGATTAAGAATTTTTATTAGTCACTCATTAGACTAGAAATTATCCAATAATGAATAATATTTCTGTAGTATAAGTAACTTTAATTACACTGCTCTCATGCAGGGTAGTGAATGTTTTCTATCTACTTTTAACATCTTGTGGAGGAATGTAATCATAAACATATGATCAAAGACATGTGTGAAAAAGATCTCCGTTTTCCAAGATACACATTTCGTGCTGAACCAGCACTCATCAATTGACCCAGACCACAATCTCTTACACATTTATTTATTATTGTTCAGTATATATAGATAACAAAGTACTATAGTTTAATTGATGTGTCAAATGTGTAGCACTCGCAACTTTTAACACAAATCCCTTAATGAAAATATATTAATAATTTTTATTAGTCACTCATTAGACTAGAGATTATCCAATAATGAATACTATTTCTGTAGTGTAACTTTCATTACACTGCTCTCACGCAAGGTAGAGAATGTTTTCTATGACCTTGTGGAGGTTTGTGTAATGAAAGTTTCACTATAGAAATATTGATTGATTAAGACTTTCACGTTCTCATTTTTAAATTCTGTAGATTGGCCCAATATATATAAATTTAGGTAAAAAAAAGATAAAAGTGGACTCATTCTTATGTTTTCAAAGTCTCATATCTTATGTTTAGAAAGTGAGAGTATTTTTCAACTTTATAAATTCATACAGCACGTATGTAGGGGAGATTTCCTTCTGACTATTAATTTGATTACTGTATTATTTAAACAAATTTCTAAATATATAGAAAGCACAAGTTAGATATATAACTTCCATCTCCATTTATCAACTTTGATAGTTTTAGTTTAGTTGCATTTTGTTTTCATTTCAAACCTTTTCACAAATTTTATTATCCTACTTAGTTTATAAACCCCCCCCCCCCATTCATTTTTATTTAATTAACTCTTATGATGAATATTAAACAAAGCATGAGATTGAAAATTCTGTTATACACTTTTTTTTAATCTTTTTTTTTTTTAAGATTATATTATTTATAGTATTTTTAGTAGAAATTATAGATTCGATCTCTATAGATATAAATAACTTACTTCACTACTGTCTCTTCTTTATGTCTTTAAAATAGGGTTGAGAAAATGTAGTATAACCCTACACTATTCTTTAATGTCATTTCTTTTATTTACACTTTGCATAATATCAAAAATTAGAATTATAAATTTCTGATAGTAATTCATTCAAAGTGTATGGGAAAATATTAGTAAATTCATACATATTTTCCTTGTTTAAAATATTAAAAGCATTCTAGTTGATACTAATGCTTTTTGAAAATGGATTAAATAGATTATTAACTTTTTTTATATCTTTATTTCTGTAACACATTTTTTCATTTAATCTAAATTTTTAAAAAATACTCAGCTGATTAATTCAATTTACTTTGATAAGTTCATTGCCATAGGTATTAACTTCTGTCAGAAATATCTTTTTTTTTTTTGTTTATAAAGATGAGGAAAATTAATCAATAAATGTTTGATATAAAAATGTCTTAAGAAATTGTTAAAATTATTAGTTGCAGTATTATTAATACATTTAATAAAACAGTAGAAAAAGTAATAGGTATCTAATTGTTTTGTTTAGAATTTTATAAGGAATCTCTATTTTTATAAAAATTAACATATATTTTAAATGTTTTATATATTGCTACAAGCCAATATGCTGGTTCTCATGAACATTGTTTTATCTTGAGAAACAAATTTTAGTTGTTTCATAAAGACCAGTATAATATATTGTGAATAAATAAATAGTGTAGAATTGAGGATTGTGGGATATATAAAGTATTATATCGATAACACTTTATACTTTTATTATGCAGTAAAAAAAATTTCTGATTATATTACTGATGTCACTACTTAACAAGATTCTTAGTCATCCAACATGAAAATAAACCACTGAATATCACATGATCACAATTTTTATGCTTACACAAGCTGTTTACACAGAGGCAAAACTCTCCATATAGTAGTGCCACTCGGATGCAGGAAGATTTGTGCATAAAATCCCTATCTAGTGCCTACTCATCCAATATCCCTAGATTAGTTTCTAGCTTATGGCTTTCATCAGTGAGGAACCTTGGATCTGAGACCACTGTATCTAGTTCTTAGGTTCTAATACAACCCTCCAGCAGCAATCTTTTACCTTATTAGCTAACAATAAAACTTTAATGAGTCCAAAATGAAAACACAATAATGTTTTCAATTCAAGCTCATTAACTTGTATAATCATATAGATCTGAACTCAGTTCAGCATCCATACTTTTTGGTGCCTTTGGTTCTTTAATAACCACAGTCACCATAATCCTATTTGGGTGGGATTGGTATTAAGCCACTAAATATCACATGATCACCATTTTTATGCCTACACAAGCTGTTTACTCAGAGTCAAAATTCCATGTAGTAGTGCAGATTTAACTAATAATGTAAAAAGTGGCTGCTCCTGGAGGATTGCATTAGGTCTTAAGATCTAGATGCACAGTGCTCTCAGAGCCAAGGCTTCTCACTGGTGAAAGCCACAAGCTAGAAATTAGTCTGGAGATATTGGATGAGTAGGCATTAGATAGGGATTTTATGTACAATCCTTCCTGCATCCATTGATTACTCTGGCTTGCATTGAGTGGTGCTACTGTATGGAGAGTTTTGCTTTTGTGTAATGTGAAAATATATTGAATATTTCAGATCATAAGAAAAATTCAATATATCTTCAATTAAGTTTAATTCAATCAAAGCTTCAATATAAATATTTTCATTGCAATTAAAATTTTCTGTGCATTGTTTGTTTTGATTGCGTATTTTGACTATAGGATTATCTCCATTGATAAAGCAAGAAAATAAAAAGCTTAAGACCTTTCGTAAAAGATATGCTATATATCAAAAAAAATATTAAAATTGTTTATTTTGATTTGGAAAGTAAAAATATTATAGTTAACATTTCCTTTTTTATTTGAAAAAGTTCCAAAACTTTTCTTGACAATAAAGGTAAAATTGAGTGATGTTTAAGAATAATTGGCAGTGGTGTTAGTCACAAAATTATGCCTGAAATGATTATCTAATTTCTACAACTCTTTCTAATAATATTCGAAAGAGTTTTGTATTTGCAATTATAGGATTAAATAAATCTACAGTCAAAACTCTCCATACAGTAGTGCAACTCAGTGTAAGCCAGAATAATTAATGGATGCAAGAAGGTTTATGCATAAAATCCCTATCTAGTGCCTACTCATTCAATATCCCCAGTTGAGTTTCTAGCTTGTAGCTTTCATCAGTGAGGAGCTTGAGCAATCATTAAGAAATGGTGATCATGTGATGTTTAGTGGTTTAAATCTACAGTCTTACTTGTTACCTGGATAATATGACTAATGCACATTATAATATATGAGTCATACTTATGAGTCATACTTATATCTCATGGCAATTTTTGAATGCTGTAACTGCTTGCTGGTTAAGTGAGAATATTAAAATCATCTGAGATTTGTGTTATGTGTAAAAAAAAATACATCATAATCGATATATTTGTTATAAAAATATAGATAGGAAGCTTATAATAATTATTGCTACATGTTCACTTTATCCTAAAAATGTTCAAGAACCAATATTGAAGCATTATCTGTATTTTTATTATATATAAATTATTATTTTTTTATATCTCATTAAAAACTTCTTGTTTCTAAATGCTAATTTAAATATGCAGTTTTTTTCCCACTTAAAACTCGGTTATTTTCTTATTAAAAAATATTACCAAAGTCACCTTTTCTTTATTTTGTTGTGATATCTTATATAAATACAATTTATCCTAAAACCACTTTGAACACAAAACCCTTTATTTGTACATACACCTACTTTTCGACTGACCTGCAGTCTTTTTCAGAGCTATGATATAATGAACAAAATAAAAATTAATCATAAATAATATCATAAAAAATTTAAACAATAAATAACTAAAAACAACATAAAATATATATAAAAAACTAATAAAACTGAGTAAATAATCAAACCCAAATAAAATAATCCAGTTAATATAAAGTAAAATATACAATATAAATAGAAAATAAATATAAATTATACATGTGTATTCCTAACTATATAGATATATATTCAAGAACAACTATTAATCTAAATATATTATTTATTTTAATTATTACCAATCTCCTAATTATTTCTATTCTTTATAAATTTAAACTTTATATGGTTATTAACTAATATTCTTTTAATTTTAAATCATATAATATCTATTATTTCCTTATTCATTCTCATTTTTTTATTAATTGACAGGAAAACAAATATGAAGATAAAAAATTCATTATCTATGTTTTTTAAGATTTTTTGTATTTTCTTACTATAACATTTTTGAAATTTATGTTAGGCTTGTTTTTCTTTATATCTGTTTTCTCTGATACATGATTCATTAAATAGTAATGGCAAGTAATTACATGTAAATGTAATTTTCAACTTATCATTTTCTTTTAAAAATATAGTAACTTTTATTTTTTGCTGTGCAACATAGAAATAAACTTTGTTATAAAGTCTATTCTCTAATGGTATAGTGCTTTTAAATTCATTGAAAATTGACATTTATATTTTTTTTCTTCTTTGTTATTTCCAATCTTAGTTTAGAATAAACATTAAACTTATCCAAACTAAATTCAAATCTAAAAAAAGATAATAGTTGCATATTATTTAAAATCAATTATTACTTTTAATGTTAGTTATTTGGATTTTTACTGAATGCTGATTTTATTAGGGAGAGTTATAATTTTAATTCTTGTCCAACAGTAGTTAAAACAAAAAACAATATTATTAAACATATTTGAATTTTATATATATTTTTTTAAAAAAATTACATATTTATTTATAAAGTTTTGAAAGTTTAATTCATTGATCCTCTTTTATTTTTATTTTAAAAAGTTTACATTTTGCAGTTAAAATTTTTTCAACTTTTAATAATTTCAATTTATTTCAAAAATGAGTTTATTTTATAAGTATTTATCTTAATGTATTTAGCTGAAAAACAATCAATTTTTATTATGTATATTAACGAATTATATTGAATGCTTTTACTTATAAATTATTAAAAAATGAAAATTCAGTATATATGTAAATAAGTAAATAACATTTGTTTTTTTATATATGTATTAATTTTTAACTTAATTTATGTATAAAAATATATTTATTGTGTATATATGCAATAAAATTTTCAAAATTAACCATGAAACATAATATGTTCATACATATTTATGACCTACATTATTCTATGCTTTCAGTCTTTTGTTTTATTGCTATCATATGAATCATCTGCTTAGAGGTTTTGCCTAATTAATATCAATCGATTAATAATCAAGTAATAAAATTTCATAGTTGAAATTATATCATTATATGTAAAAATTATCTGGCCTTATAATTGTGATTATTCTAATTTATTCTACAACAGAATTATTGAATACAGAATATATATTATACAAAAAGGCTACAAAGAATAGATCTGATGTCCAATTTTTACCATGTGTTTTTTGATCATTCACAAAATTGCATAAGTAACATCATATTCAATAAAGTGATTATTTTATTTAAAAAATGAGACATAAAAAGATATATTTATTTGATTTTATAAGAAATACTTATTTATTAATTAATATTTTCAAAACTACAAATCCATTAAGAAATCATATGAGAGTCAAGATTAAATTTAAAAAATGGACAGCACAGAAAGCATTTATTGTTAAATTTCTAAATTATATTTACTCTTAATCATGATAATTTTATTATGTATATATATATTGTGTAATTAAATCTGTTTTAAAGTTGCAAAATCAGTAAATTTTATTAGTTACAAATTACAATATAACAATTCGGCAATTGCAAAAATAGAGAATCTTTAATAAATAAAACCACTTACCATGCGCTTTCAACTCCTACGAGTCCTTATCAAGGCAGTATAAAAAATCCTATTTTCTCCTAAGCAATAAATTCAACGTTTCATTGCATTGGCCAATGCAATGAAATGTTGAATTTATTGCTTAGGAGCAAATAGGATTTTCAAAAAGTCTCATGATTGTATAGGAATCTGTGCTATTGTAAAACATATCTTCATTGGATTGGACATGTGAAGCAAATGAAGAATATAAGACTTCATAAAAAAAATATTTCATAATAAATTTGAATATAGTTTTTATGGAAAAGGCAGATCACATGTATTTTATAAAGATTATTCCAAAGATATTATGAAGAAATGCAATATTGATTGTTTTCATTGGGAAAATAGAGCTGAACATAGAATACAGTGGAGAGCTACGAATAGACATAGTGCTAAAACCTTTGAGAAAAAAAAGATTGCTATATAAGAAGATAAAATTGCACCATTGTAAAATATCAAAGAGAATAATTGATCAGTGTGGTCTGTATTTGGACATATTTGTGATTCATGAATTGTCATTGCAAAATTCATCTCTAATATATTTACTTTTTTTTCTCTTGGAAATAGAATCACCATATTCATTTATGAATGGCTAGTGTTAGTGCTGCTAGTAACTATGACATACTGAATGAATGACCATGGGAATGAAGAAGTAGAACTTAAGTAGATTAAATAGAAAATGAATTTAAAAATAATTGTTCATTGTTAATGAAAGATTGGGAAAGTTGATAGTTTAAAATTATGAATAGAAAAGATAAAAGATCATGTACTTATTTATAGAGAAAAATAAGGTAATGAATAAGTTTTTTTTTTTAAATAATAATAAAAAAAACTATCTACATAAAAACAAAATACTATAAAAAATGAGTTATATTTTTAAGTTATATAGAAATCTTGTTAGCATTTTAACGGGGAAAAAATTTGAAGTACCTAACGTTTTATATAAAAACAAAGAAAATCAATTAATGTTATGGCAATGACACAATAACTTGTAATAAAAGAAATTGCACAAAAAAATGTATTCTTCCTAAAATAAACTTAATTTATATTATGACAAAAGAAAGAATTTTGCTATCTATTATTTATTAACATCAAATTAAATTTTATAAAATTTAAGTGATCTAATGAATTGAAATAGGTTTTCAAATCATAACTGAAGGACTTAAAAATATAATTGTTTTACATTAATGTGTGTATATATGTATGTTTATGTATGTATATATTAAAGAAATTGGTATTAAATAAAAATAAATTTTACAAAAATAAAGTCTTTCATATCTTTCAAGATAAAAACAATAAAACAAAATTCCACATTTGGATTTAATGAATATTTTTTTCTAATACTTTGGCTTGCTTTATCACCCATTTTAATAATTAATGGATGATGCAGAATAATTTTTTACTAGTATTTTTATTTTCGTAATGATTTTATTTGAAACTTTGTATTAAAATTTTAAAATATTACTCAACTTTTTTTTCTCTCCTTCAGGATGAAGTTTAAAAGTTAAAGAAAAATACTATGGGATTTTGAAGTCAAACAAAAAAACATTCTGATGTGGAATTGCCTTGATTTCAGGCTGGGTATGACAGTCTGCAATTGTATTAAGATATTCATAAGTAAGTTCAACGTTAGTAAACTATTTTATTGCTTGTTTTACAATTTCTTATTGTAGTTAAATGTTAAAAGAATTAATTACACACAATCTTGAACTTTCTGAAAGAAGCTCACAAAACAAAAAGTGTGATAAGGAAATATGCAGATCTTGTAAAAAATATATATATAGCTATTGTACACACAAATAGTGGATAATGGTATGAATTTATTAACTGACAATAATCAATAAATAGGACCAAGAGTATTTCTAATTGACTTATTGAATAAGTTGTTAGTTCACTAAAGACTAAGTAATGTTTTTGATACAAATAGTTCTTTTCTGTTTTCTTTTTTTCGTACTGATTTTAGTGTAGGCCATGTTGGAATGAGTCTCATGCCTTCAGTAACATATCTCTACCCTAATTTTGACAGTGGCATTGAATGTTGTATAATCATATTTCTAGCCTACACAACATATCCACATAGCAGTTCTGACTAATTCTTTCTTCATTTTTTAAGCCCTCAAGTTCTAAAAAAGCAATTATAATGACAGATTTAATAGACTGAGAATCTTCAAATGTGATCATTAACTCATGGCAGTTCTATTGCTAATGATCATGTTAGCATTGGGTTTGTGATAGATGTTTCAGTTTCACAAGTATTAAACGTTTAAATACAGCCCTATTTAGAGATCTTATTGCTTACCACAGAATACTATAAAAGAGGAAGGGATTTAGTAGAAAAGGTGGTCTAAAAATGGCCTGCCTTGCAAAATCTATCTAGGTTGTCATTTTCGATAGATCATTCATTAAAGAAAAAAAAATATATATAAAATCAATATTGTACAGTAGGAGGTACTGGTAGTAATAAAGATAAATATATATATATTTTTAAATATGTATATAAAATGTGCAAACTTTATTTGATGGAAATTTTTGTCATGGATTATGCCTTATCCAGCCATACTTGCTTAGTAATAAATGAAAGGATAGATGAAATTTAAAATGCTTCATAATGTGTAATTTAAAACATTAGTAGTTTATACTGTTCATTCATGATCTTCCTCCTACTTATCTGAGATTTAACTTGTATTTATGAATATATATATTGTAACCGTTCGATTGTTGTCCCAACTACATAATATCACCAAAACATAAGTGCGCTAAGAATTGTAACCTTGATCACCGATCAATTCCCGCTGCACATTGTCAGCTATTAAGAGCTGTAACCAAAAGCATATCATGCCATCTATATTGTGCACCAAAGACCACAACCAACATCTGGAGCAACTTACCACAGACCAAACCAATGATATAACATAAACTTTTTATGATTTAATTTGATCGCAGCCAGGGTGTACCGCGAAGACCTATCATAGTAGTATGATAAAATACATTAAACAAATTATAAGTATGTAATGTTATTATCTTTCAAACCTTAATTTGCGATTTTCATTGTATGAGACTCGATGGCCGACCATGTACAAGATGGCATAATTTGTGGAACTACATAAGATTATGAAATTTTAAACCATCTATATGATTTTTAATACAAATGCTAGTCCAGGTAAAGCTTTGCAATAAATAAACATAAATACTTGGGTTCTTTTTTTATAGTTTACTATATCACTGAGACTCTTATTATACTGACAAATGACAATTTAAAAACGTTAAGTAAATATATTCAATCATGTCATTATCTGGTAAATCTGTTTACAGGTTTAATAATCAATTTATATTGTATACTAGAATCAACTACGCAAAGCTAAAATGATGGAAAAGGTAAATGGGATTTTATTGTACCTTACACATCATAAACTACCAAAGACGAAAAGCATCCAAATGTTTTCTCAAAATATCACTAAACTCTTATATCATGTTGACGATAGTATGTACTTCAATGTATGCTCTATCCAAGGTTTATGATTTCTGATTTTACGAATGACAAAAAGCAACGGCACAGTAAGTTTAATTATAAATCAACGTTTATTTACAAATTTATGAATAATAAGTAATTAATTCTAATGTTATAATTAAAGATATAAATAAACAAATAAAATAAATAAATTATAATTCCATCGACTTTCTTCAATAACATATCATAGGTACGGTTTTAAAAACCTAATCATACCTTATATTTCAATTTGATATAATGAATGTATTGAGGAAATTATACTAAATTCAACATCAACTCATGAAACATCTAATGTCATTTCCAGATTCAATAAATCTATACCGTAAACTTATAATAATATAATAAATAATATTATATCTGTAGGATTTAGCTATAATGCAATCATTAAATAAAGTGAAAATTTAAACTTACATTCAGGTAAATAATAATCAACCAACAGTTAATTATTATGAGGTAACTTGAATAGAATGTCCTGCTACAATTTAATAATCTAACTTATAAATTATACTTACAAATGGAAGAAGATGATTTAGCAGAATAACTAAAATACTTTGCCCAACTTATATCTATGAAGTAAAACCATATTCCTGTGGATGCATTCATCTACACATAGGAATTAAATAACACTAAACGCTTTGTGGATTTATACACCATCATAAAGTAATAAGTATAATTACACAATTCCGCGGATTAACCACCAGCACAGGAATGAGTGTAAAATACAAAAAATGGCAATTAAGTAATCTGCGGATTAACCACCGGCACAGATTAATGCCTTTTAACATTATAAAACAATATTATTATTTACTTCACATTAAAGTGCAAAATCATCCTCCTCAGTTATTCTGACCATTCAGAAAACACTAACATTTTAACAAATGTGGGTTCTTGCATAATAAAATGTTACACTAATCAGGACAACTAATGTACTAACTTATCTTGCTTAAAATAAAACATATGTAATATAATATAAGTAATATTAGTATAGGAATAGAAATCTGGAAAGACTCACAAAATACCTCATGAAAAATTGATACATCTCATAAATTCATTTAGTACTTTTCAAGCTTTTTCGCAAGCGCTATTCTCTTGAATAAGTATTTTATTCAGCCCCTATTAATTTAAACTTAATAAAATATAACTTATGAACTTCACATGCAAGTTCATATAACGATAAAATTAAAGTAATGCATTATTCATCAAATACATAAAATCTAACAGGTGTGTGTGTGATATAAATTAAATGTATAGCATTTTATAGTTCAATACATGAATTCTAGCAGGTGTGTGTATCACAAATTAAATTGTATAGCATTTTATAACTACAAATATGATCCGTGAAATCCATGTACGATGTGTCGAACAATAAATATACGAAGTAATAGCTACAACTATAGTTGAATTCCATACATGTAATTTTATCCATTTGTATTAGTTATTATAAGCACTATTAGATTAACGATTTTACGTGGCTCCGTAAACATGAAACAATTCCAAAAACATGACACGCAGAGTTTAAATGAAAATGTTTTTTCATAAGTTATTAATTTCTACATTTCTCTATTAAAACTGTTCCAAGTTTATCACATCCATGCTAATATTTATTTATCCACGCTTAAATCTAGGAATACTAATTATAGCAATTAATTTAATCATTCCAAACTGACGATAAAATTAGAAAATAGCTTTGATTAATTATTTGAAGACTGTTTTTATTATCCAAATGGTAAACAAATTAACTAGCAAATATATTACTGGCATTGCAAAGTTAAATATCAATCAATACTATATTTTTTATTAAAATTATAAACGGAAATATTAAACTATGTTAATAACTTTAACATTTTACTTTAATTTAAACTTCTTCTTTTTTATAAAGCAAATTTTCATATTTATAAAACTTCTGTAATTAAAATACTTATTTAATTTTTCCAAATTGTAGAATAATAAATATTTTAAAACATACCAAAATCTTGCAATTAATTCTGCTTTTAAACTGGAAAGCTCCGACATATTTCAAATGTAATATTGGAAAATTATTATTGGCGATTTGATCCACCTGGCTAGCCGACTTGAACAGACTTTTAAATTTAGCAATTCATCTTATTATTAAATACCACTATGTTATTTTTACGTTTATAGAAAACTTTGTGGTAATCCGTTTACTTGTTAACTATTTTAAAATAAGCTTATCATATTTACACCATTTGCCTTTTACCATTTTCTTTTCTTTCTCCCCCCAAAAGCAACACTATCAGACGATCTTTTTTTTAATTCACGCTCCTTTCTTTTTTACATTGAAACGCATACGTAATTACTGTATTTATTTTTAATAATTAAATTTAGTTGAACAAATGGTTTTTTTTAATTCAATGGAAATAATTTTTAAGACCATTTTAAACAAATAAAAATTATTATTATTTTTAATAATATTTTACCAAATTTAATGTGTTGTCAAAATTTTTTAAAAAGTTAAACATTTTGATATGAATTAGTATATGGAAAGAAGCAATTTAAATTTATTAAAATAATATAGACAACAAGTAAGGCAAAATATTACCCATTCTCTCTAATAAATTATTTTGAATATAAGAGAGTAATCTGTTCAAAGTGCAAATCAAGCCAATCAAATCACCAAAAGAAGACAGAGAAATTTTTATACCAGTTACATCAATTATTATATTTTATACTAAAATATATGGTTACAATATATATATTTAAGAACACACATTTTATATTCATAGTTAAATGTATATTATTATGGTAGTTTTAGTTTATAAAAGTATAATAAATAATTATCATTCACTTGGTCCTTTAATGCATTTATGTACACATAAGAATTGTTGACAAGAATGCAGTAAAGACCAAAGTGGAGGATAACATATATGGAATTTTTAATTTTAATCAATTTTCAGTCAAAAAATTTTTTTCCACTTAATAATACAAACAAATAAAACATAGTATTAGTTTAAAAAAAAAAAAAAACAGGATTTACAATTTTCTGGTTTTTGGATTTATAATACTATGCAGTCCTTGTTTTGATCTACAGAATATAGTTATTGTGTTGAATGCATCTACAAACACTTTACTTTGGTTTAATAATTAAAATTAAAAAAGCACTATCCTTAATCAACTAGATTTATGGAAGAAAAATCTTCTGCATGGATGATTAACTATTTGTGAATATGAGATAATTTAAATATCTTCAATTTTTTAAGTAAAAAGATGATTTAGATATTGAAATGCTGCTGTTGCTTTTAATCAATTAAAAGATAGGGTATTAATGTAACTAAATTAGTTGTATATAGAAATGTTATTTTCTCCATTTTATTGTTTGGAAGTGAGACTTGAACTCTTACTGACATAACAAAGTCATTAGAAAAATTTCGTTTAAAGATGTTTTTAAAAAACTAAAAATATGATAGCAAGATCATGAGACCCATATGTTCTTCAGCTTAATGAAAATGATTGTGAAGATTCTACTATTGTAAAATCATCATCTTAGATTGGACATGCTTTAACATCTTAAAATGTTTTATAGTAAAATTGAATGTTGTTTTTATGAAAGACACAAACCCATTTCAATTATAAAACTATAAACAAGTGCAATATTGAATGCTTTCATTGAGAAAATATATTAAGATAGAATATGGTGGAAAGGTACTGTCATCTAATAGACAAAATTATGAAGTATTGGGTTCAGTATATGGAAGATATTTTTGTTTTACAGGTTGGTTTCCATAATTGTTATAAGTTGTTTTGTCCTTTTTACCTTGAAGTGTAAATATAAGTATTTTTGTTTGCCTAATTGCTAATTGATTATAAGATAAATTACTGCATATTTAAAAATCTAGCTATAACAAAAGAAAACTAAGTTTATATTGACAAAAATATACTCAAAAACAAAAAGAAAGAAAAAAATTCAAGAATAAAATGCAGCAGCAGCTAGTGAATGAATGTGATCATTTTAATTTCAGAATTAAAAAAAAAAAAATTAAGGAAAATACAAAGGGTAAAAAGTTAGAAAACAATGGAAAGGAAAAAAAAATGTGGGCTTGGATTAGATGTGAATTCATTTTCTAAAATATTACTGGAATTAAATATGAGTAATCACTGTTCTAAAACAATATATTGTAATGAAAAATAATATTAAGTGTTTTTTAATGGCTTAATTACAACTTTCAGAGACTATAACTCTTATTATTATCCTATTGTTTTTTTTGAACTACCAGTTATACAAAATTTTTGACAGTAAAAATAACATTCTTGAAAATGGATAATATTTTGAGTCTTAATCAATTGAAATTAAGGAATTTTTTTTAAATATCAAAAAAATTGGTGTTTTTCTTATAGAATTTTAATTTAGGAATTTGAACTTATTTTATTGAAACATTGTAAAAGTCGTGATGTGGTAATATGTTGGACTTTACATCATCTATCATTATATGTTGAATGTTTAGAAAAATTCTAACTTTATTTTAAACTTTTCAAATACAGACAACTTGTTAGTAGTAAAACACAAATAGAAATACAGTTTAATAATTACACATTTCAAGTAATATTCTCCACTTACACTTTTAGATTCATATTTTGATTTATAGGTTTTAATAAAATATGGTGTCTAATTACATGTTTACTACATTTATGTTTTGTGTTCTATATTTAAATTTTACCTTAGCATGCTTATTTTAATCTTTATATAAAGACAATTTACTTTTTAGATTATTAGTTTTATTAAATAGTAGATAAAATCATTTGGTATTCTTTTAAAAATTAAATTGAGCGGAATAAATAGATAATAATAATTTCGTCATATATTAATGAAGAATCATAATTGTCACGTGGACTATTGAGCATAAAGATGACCATCGTCATATTTTAAACTTTCTTACAATCAACATCCTAGACTGCAGAATAGTTTTAAAACCTTTCAGCATCAGAGGCACAAGACACCCAAACTCCAACACTCCACGTGCTCATAATTTTGCAATCCTAAAAAATTTCCTTCATAGAAACCTTAAACTCTGCAAATTCGATGCTGATCGGAAACAAAACCTTGAATTATTCACTAGCGACCTTGTCAATATCGGATAGAATCTTAAACACATTCATTCTATTACAATTAACTTTTATTATAAACTCTCTCACTCCACACTCCCCCCCCCCCCCAAATAAAAATGGTCCAGTCTCACCTACATTTCAAAGATTGTGAATAAGTTAAAAAACATATGCTTCGATAAATACAATATTTCTTTCTGTCACCTCCTTCACTTAACAAACTGTTAAACAACTCTAAGGACAAAATCTCCAAAGAGGCTTTTCATAAAATCGTTTATAAGATTAACTGCTCTAATCCCTCCTTCTTGAAAGCATATTATGGGGAAACCCATGCCAATTTGGCTACAAGACTCACTCAACATAGTTACATGTACAAACGTACTAAGAAAAGCACTGACTGCTCTTCTCTCTTCTTAGACCATGAGCTGATATGTGGCTATTGCTTCGATCTTTTCACAGCTGATGTTATTCTTTCAGAGCACAATGATAGAAAGAGAAAGGACTATAAGGACAAAATCTCCAAAGAGCCTTCTCATAAAATCGTTTATAAGATTAACTGCTCTAACTCCTCCTGCTTGAAGGCATATTATGGGAAAACCCATGCCAACTTGGCTACAAGACTTGCTCAACATTGTTACATGTACAAACGAGCTAAGAAAAGCACTGACTGCACTTTTTAGACTATGAGCTGATATGTGGCCATTGCTTTGATCTTTCCACAGCTGATGTTATTCTTTCAGAGTGCGATGATAGAAAGAGAAAGATTAAGATAACTTTATCAATTGCCAGGGATTCCAACCATCATTAAAAAGGAATCCAGTACCCCGCTTTCTAAGAAATAACATCTATAGTCCTTCCTTTCTCATTAACATGTAAATGTTCTCAGTATTTATTCATTTTGATTCTCTTAATATTTATATTTGACATTGCCTATGAATCACAATTCCTCACTTTCTTTATTCTGCTATGATACCTGGTTATATTGAAAGTACTTAGCGTCAATAAATCTCTTTTTATAGCCATAACCTGTTGTGTTACTAAATTTTGTAACATTTACCTTTCATTCCATTCAAATATTTAATTGATTAACTGTCTAAATATTTGGAAAATCATAGGTTGGATATTTTAGTCACATTATTACTTTTTAGCATAATAAATATGATACATTATAATATAATTTAAATTCTAATGTGAAAAGTTAATAAAAATAAAAAAAGAAATAGATTCGTAAATATCTGTTTTGGATATTTTTTTGTTTTAAATTTTTTGCAATGCTATTGTAATTAATTTATGATTGCATACTAATGAGTAACCTGTGCTTAAAAAAATTATGATTTTAATTGCACTTGTTAAAGATTTTTTTTTTTTTTTTGTAGAATAAATAATTCAAGTTTTGTATCTAACAATTTTTTTAAACTTTTTATTACTTCAAAATTAAAAAGTCAAAAGATAAAAGTACAATGTATAAATTATAGAATAATTGCTGCATATGTGAGAAATATGTATTATAATTAAATATTGATATAAAAAGATAAAATATAATTATATGAAAATTTATTCTGAAACTTGAACAATATATAAAACTTTTGTTATGCTGTTTTATTTTCAAATGTGAAAGTTTATTAATAGTTGTTTTGTTTTTCTCTAGATCATAAATATTTTAATAATAGCTGCGACATAGATGTTGCATTGCCAATATTAGGCATATGCTTCGAACAGATTTCATAGGCCACTCAAGGTATGCATTTTATTTAAATTTTAAAACTTCTTTAATATAATTGCCTTGTATTAATCATTATTAATTTGAATTGTCATTGTATATATATATATACTTATTTTTATTTTAATCAGAAATCTTAAATTTTGTAATTTTCAAAAACAAATCATAATCAGTACATCATATACTGATAGCAGTAATAAAAAAAATAAGAGTTATCAAATTTAAAAAAAAAAAAAAAACTAAATTGTGAAATTTTTATTTTGAATAGTTATTTGTTATTAGAAGAAAGGCTGCTTTTATACCAAAATTGGTATGGTATTTTCATGTAATTTTTTTATAAGCATAATGTTTTATTATTTTTAAGAATATCATTTCAAAAGAATACTTTTTTAATTTGTTCAAGCTAAGTAATTAATTTGTTTGGAGCCTATATTCCAGCCAAAATTGTCGAAAATGTATTATATGATGGATATGTTCATAATCTTGTAATGTAAAATTAAAGGGTATGGATATAGAGTGAGTTAGAAAGTGAAATATGGATGATTGAAATTTTTTCAAAACTATTTATTTCATTAAATGATATGGTGAAGAAAGTGAATAAAAATTTACTTGGTAAAAGGAATGATGTTAAAATAAATATATTGGTTATATGACTTTTATTGTAATAGAATTGAGAATGTCAATAAGTGGATAAAAAATATACTGAATAGTAGGGAAATTTTCTCCAAAAAAATTGATTTGAAATTTCAAAAATAATTCTAATCTTAATCAAAAAAGTATTTGTAATATGTATCTGAAGATATATTATATTGTCCAATTTTTATTCAGTCATATTTTTTAAATGATTTAGATCATATAGGAAAATGGATAATTAGTCATTTTAAAGATTATATGCAAAGATATTGCAATAAAATCTTTAATGTTTTTTTTTTCTTATAAAATTCTTGATGAAAATTTATTTAAACTTTGATTGATTTAATTGCATTCCTTAATATTTTGTTGAATTTGCATGGAACATTTTTGTTTTTATTGTCATCAAAAATATATATATATATATTTGTTAATGATATTTCAAGAGAAAGAATAAATTTTTAAATGCTTTATACAAGTGCTCATATTTTAATTGTAGCAGGAAGAATAGATTCAATAAGATGATACCTTTCAAAAGATATAATTTATATTTTGGATCATATTGTTAAATATTTATTCATGTTTATATATATATTTTTTTGCTATATTACTTGTCTTTTTTTAAAAAAAATACACATTTTTATTTGATATTATAGTGTTATTAGTTTTTTTTAATAGTATAGTCATCTTGGGCTGTATCTCTAGGAGTGAGTGATTCTTTAGATGACATTGATTACATGTTCATCATGTTTTATTGAAATTAGAGTATTAATTTTAAAATTGTATGTAAATAGCAAGGATGAAAGATGAATAGCTTATTAATTTGGTTCACGAACAATTTCTATAAACATTTATAACAAAAGTAATCTTTCATTAATTTTTTTTTTTTTACTGTTAGTTTATTATGAGCTTCTCACCATTGATTATTTTTCTTTATTAATTCTGATAATGGGATTATACTCTTGTATAATCACATCTTTATCTTTAATTACAAACACCTTAAGTCTTATTCCATTGTTTTCTGATTTTTTTATTATATATTCTTCAGTTTTTTTTGTTCTGGATTACTTGTTTAATAAATCATTTTTTTAAGATTGAAAAAAAATTGTTAAAATAATAATTGTAAAGGCAAATATATACAATGTGAAATAATTTTGAAGGTTTCAAATGGATTGAGTCATTAATAAAATAGTATTCATGAGTAGCCAAGTGTCATTCATTTGTAATCTTTATGATTATACAGTTTATGTGACAAATATTTTATTAACATCAGATTAGAAATTGATGGCGGAGAGAGGGGGATGTTATCTGTTTTAAAAAATGGCTAATAATACATATTTAATTTATTCATTGAATTTTATTGTATAATGATAATAAGCTTGTAATGTAAAATCAATAATTAAATTCAATACAGTATAATACTCACACATTTCTTCACAATAAAATTAGATTGAAGAATCAATCTTTTTCATTAAATTTATTATTAAATGAATTAGATATTTTTTATTCATAAATGAATATAAAGCCAAACCCACATAATTATGGTTTAAAAATTTATTTATTATATGATTTTATTAACTCGATTAAATATTTATAAATAAAATTTAAAAATTCATAGGTGTTCATTCCACAACTTGCATGTCCAGAAAAAATTAGAAATATTTGTTAATATATAATGTATTCTTGTCTTTGTTGTAAATCATTTTACTGAATGTTACTTTTTAAGGCTATATTATTTTTTAAATAAAAAATTATATTGTTAAATTAAACTCAAACTTTGAAAAAAGGTTATTCGTTTTTGTTTTTTTTTTAACTTCTAAATGATAAAACAAAAAGATAATTTTTTTTTTTTATTAAATTAGTAAATGTAAGGTAGGATTCTGTTAATGAAATGTATTTTTCTATGTATTACTATTTACAAATGTACAAATAATATATTTATATATTCAAAATAAGAATTGACTATTAAATCTGTATTATTATGGAGCAAGACAACTATTAAAAATTGTTTATAGTTTATGTAGGATGGATTTATGTAACATTTGAGTAGTGTCTAGAGGAATATTTACCCATTTATCATAGAAAAAAGTCTCAAGTTCTCTGAAAGGCTAAATAATATTTTAATCATGTAATTGCAAGCTCATAGAAATGTGAAACATTCTCATTTTTCTCAAAATATTATTTGAAAACATGTTTAAATTGTGCCATAACGAATTTTCTAATATTTATATTAATATTTTCCATGCATGAATTATTTGGTTTAATCTGCATAAATTTGAGCATTATCATATTAGAAGATAATATTTATGGAAGTAATGTTACATCTTAGAGATAACCCGGTTACCAAAATAATGAAATTGTTTGCAATTATGATGGGTCATTGAATCAAGGATATGGCTGCATCAATCATTGCAGATAATTTTTAGAGATTATTAGACTCAAATTTTTGTTAGTATTAGGAAAAATATAAATTATGGTTTACCCAACTATATGATATTTTTTCATCATCTCTTGTTCAATTTTTGTGCTTAAGATTCCACATCTTTTAGATAATATTCATATTAGAAACGAGTTGCTTTGAAATGTCCTAAGTGTGAAATATATGTCACATTATTTGCTGTTCATATAATGAACTATTCCAACATATTAACTTTGTGATTTTCCCACCTCTTTTATTTTTCATCATTATTATCATGTTCACCTATTATCAGTCCATTACAGCAAGAAGGTTTCTCCAAGTTTATTTCAGTTTTTTGGATCTCTAACTTTTCTTCTCCATATCATCCCAACACCAGTATTTCATTTATCTAACTCCCATGCGGTTTCTTTCTAGTTTTTTTTACAATTTCTTGAGATCCATTTTAAAATTTCACCTCCCAACCCAACTTCACTTTCTTAATTCTTTCAATGATATTATAATATCTGTTAGTTTGTTCTTTCTCTTTCATGTATTTCATTTTTGATACCTTCTTATTGCTCCTAACATATATGATTATAATCTGAAATCTCTGTATAGCTCTTCTATTAATTGTGCAAGTTTCAGAGCCATTAGTAAGAACAGGTAAAACACTTTTTTTTAAAAAATCATTTTTTTCAATTACCTAGGCATATTTCATTTTAGTATTAAGTTATTTCTGCCAAAAGCTCTTCAAGTTTAATTCTATGATTACTTTCATTCATTATGTTTCCATCTATTATATTAATAACCTAATCAATTTATTTGTAGTTGTTAATTTGTTCTGATTCATCTTTATCTATTTTTATTTTCATCTTCTGAGAAAATTCATCAAACATTACTTTAGTCTTTTTAACATTTACCTTTAATTCCATTTTCTTACTTTCATTTAATAACTCTTGCAACATTTTCTAAAGCTCTGCATTATTTGCAAAAACAACCACATCATCCGCAAAATCTAAATGACTTAAATAATCTCTATTTATTTTTACTTCCTTAGCTGCTTCCCCTTTTATTTCACACAATACTTTTAAATAATATTTTAATTTGCGAAGCGCAGATAGTTGAAAATTGAAATAAATTGAGATACTGTAGAACCTCACTGCACTCGTTAAAATACGTATACGACAGCCAATCAGAATGTCATGATAGCCATCTAAATGATAATCAAATCTAAACACACAACAAAGATTTTACGAGAAAAAGGCAGACACCCTTATCTCAACTTTTCTTTCTATATATCTAAGCCAGTCGTAAGTATTTAGATTTGAAAATTTGAAGCTGTAAATATCTTCACAAATAACTCACTGAGTCTAAATCATAAACATACAACACGAAATCCTATGATTTACTATGTAGCAGTTTTTAGAATACATAACAAGCAGTAAAGTATGTAAATAATATTTTAATTTGCAAAGTGCAGATAGTTGAAAATTGAAATAAATTGAGATACTGCAGAACCTCACTGCACTCATTAAAATACGTATATGATAGCCAATCAGAATGTCATGATAGCCATCTAAACGCCAAATCTAAACACACAACAAAGATTTTACGAGAAAAGGGCAGCCATCCTTATCTCGACTTTTCTTTCTATATATCTAAGCCAGTCGTGTAAGTATTTAGATTTGAAAGTTTGAAGCTTTAAATATCTTCACAAATAACTCACTGAGTCTAAATCATAAACATACAATGTGAAATCCTATGATTGGCTGTTGTATACGTATTTTAACGAGTGCAGTGAGGTTCTGCAGTATCTCAATTTATTTCAATTTTCAACTATCTGCGCTTCGCAAATTAAAATATTATTTACATACTTTACTGCTTGTTACGTATTCTAAAAACTGCTTCATAGTAAATCATAAGATTTCGCGTTGTATGTTTATGATTTAGACTCAGTGAGTTATTTGTGAAGATATTTAAAGCTTCAAACTTTCAAATCTAAATACTTACGACTGGCTTAGATATATAGAAAGAAAAGTTGAGATAAGGGTGGCTGCCCTTTTCTCGTAAAATCTTTGTTGTGTGCTTAGATTTGATTGTCATTTAGATGGCTATCATGACATTCTGATTGGCTGTCGTATACGTATTTTAACGAGTGCAGTGAGGTCCTGCAGTATCTCAATTTATTACAATACTTTTAAGTAAAACTGCTATAAAAAGCTTTAGAGATATGGAGTCACTCTTTTCATACCTCCTTCTTAATGTTTATTTTCCTAATATTTCAATGTAATCTAGTCATTGCTGTTGTATTTTTATAAATATTCTTTAAAATATGACAATATCCTGGATCTATATCTTGATAATCACTGAATAAATGCTTATAGAATCAAATGTCTTTTCATAATCTACAAGCTCAATACATAATGGTAATTCATATTCATTGGTCCCTTTCTCTAACTTCTCTTAATACTTAGATGTGATGCATTGTGCTAAAACCTCTTTTAAATCCAGTTTGTTCTTTTGGTTATTTAAAATCTAAAGTTTGCTGGTTATCTTACATATTTTGTACAAAACTGATAAAAGATAGGTCTGTAATTTTTAATATATCACTTTTTTTAAATATTATACATTTTTCCAAACATCTAGAATATCTTTATTGTTTAGACATTTGGTATATAACTTCGTTTCTTCATCTGCTTCTTTTAAAATATCAATTATAATTCCATTATATAATCACTTAATATATGACATGTCTTTTCAGATTTTTAATAGGGCAACAGTTTTGGATATTTAATTAAATAGCAGATTAAATGCTACTTATTTGATTTTTTGCAGGGTTATGAAACTGAATTTTCCTGTTAGAAAATCTTTAGCATTTTTTAAGAGTTTAGTTTATAAAAGAAAAAGTACTATATTGATGTGTTAATTTCAATTTTATGCTTTGAGAAGTTAAAAATTTAAGTGTCTTATTCATAGCATTATTCATTCAATGCTTATTTGTACCTTTACATTTGAAGTATTATATAATACATGATAAATATGCAAATTGTAGAATCATGACTGTCTAATATCACGCACACTTAAAAAAAAAAAAAAAAAAACTTGCAAGTGTTATTTAAAAATATAATAGTCATTTCCTGTTTACATGAGAGGGAAAATAGAAACTAGAGTTTATTTTTATTGAACTAAACTTTTCTTTAATAAAATGTCATTAGTAATAATAATAGCTACTTTATAATACATTTATACACATATAATTTTAAGAGAAATTAAACATGAAATCATTTGAAACAATATTTCATTAATTTGACACTAATAAATTTATAAATTAATAGATATATATATTGGAATTGGTTAAATATAATTTGATAGGACCCTTACAGTATTATTATCATAAGAATTAGTTACTTTGTTCAACTTTTATAGGTATTAATATTTTTGGTTTTATAGTAAAAAAAAAAAAGATGTCTTTTTTAAATAGCCTACTGCAGATTAAAGACTTTTCTGTAGCCCCCCCCCCCCCCACACACACACACATAAAAAAAAAATATAGAAATAGTGATGAAGAAGAAGGTTTTACAATATTCACTGACTTGTCATTTATAAATAAGGATGGTTTTTAGCAATTTTCAATCTTGTTTTAGTCTATGTTTATGTAGTTAGATATGCATTTAATGATACTTGAATAATAGTTGTTTAAGTTGTTGGTGGATAGTTTACCTAAAAGTAAATATTAAACCTGTTTAAAATTTGAAAAATTAAATGTGAATTCTAGATTATGAGCATTATAAATTGATCTCTTAACTATCATGCCATGAAAAATCTTTGTAAATAATTATTCAAATTTATTATAAAAGTAGTCAAATTTTTTTATTTTGAGATGTAAAAAAAAAAAGTCATTAAGATAATTTTATATTAAAATGCAGAACTTCAACATATATATTTAATTACATAGACAATAAAAATTAAAAATTTATTCTTTAATGGAATAATTTTTTAAGTGAAGTTGATATTCAAAAATCTTAAGTTATTGTCCCACTCATATTACTGATTTGATCGATAACTTTTTTTATTATTACTGTATAATGAAAGCCTGGATTATCAAGGTGTTTGCTGCTCTAGAATCAAGTTTAAATCTGTGTTTATAAAACAGAATATAAGGGAACTCATTTGTGAAAGAAGTCAAACTACTGTCTTATCATTTCTAGTAATGAAAATGATTGTATCATTATTATATAGTTTGAGTTTTCTTAATGAAAATTATATGCACTAAATTTTTGATAATCTGAAAGTGAAGTTTGTTAAAAAAGTAAATCCTATAAAAAATCAGAATTAAATGATAATAGAATTAACTGATCTAAAGATTATGGTACATAATAGTAAATATTTATAATTATATATTAATAGATTTTGTAACAATTTAAAAAATATACTGCTAATTTTTTTTCTTTCAAACTTATAAATCAGTTTAATTAAAAAAGTAGTGAAACAATAGTTAAAAATAACAGTCAAATAATTGTCACTGAGATAATTCTCTTTCATTCACTTTGATAGAATTTTAATTTCTATATTAAAATAAAATGTGTCTGTTATTTAAGAAGGTCTTTTAAAATATATCCATATGTTTGTGAGTTTTTAAAAGTTTGTACCAACTTTTTTTTGTTTCATTTTTATTAAAATTAATGGTTTTAGAAATAATTTATAGGCAGTTTCATAAGGCTATGTATTATAATGTGATGCAGGTTTGATGATGGAGTTCTTAATTTATACCAATTAAAAGTAAAAACAAGAATTTAAGCTTCTTGATTTCTAAATTTATCATATGTTCATGATTGTGCTTTTTTTGCCATTTCAAAAGATAATGTGCAGAATATTCTTAATGCAACTTAATAAAGATTTGGTTTTAATAATTAACAGGAAAAAAAATTAAAACTTTCAGCCAATGATGAAAGTAAATCTTCATTTCACTTCTAGCTTGGTTAATTATCAATTTGAGATTATATGTCAATTTAAATGTATTAATAACTTATTAAGGAAAAGACAGACTTCAGTATTGAGTTTGAAACAACATAGATTCTATTGTAATGTTTCTATATTTAACAAGTTATAAGAAAAAATATGTCATCATAATATAAGTATCTAATTAAATTAGTTGAAATGTAAGGTTGTTATTTTGCCCAATTTATTATATGGAAATGAGTTATATGGACTCTTTACTGACATAATGTAAAGGAAAATTGGTTGCTTTCATTGAGAAAATATAGCAGATGTTAGAATACAATGAGCTATGATTAGTGGGCACTGAAGATTTTCACAAAATAAATTTTTTACAGAAATTAAAAGACAGCATTATAAAAAGTCAAATAAATAATCTAAAGCAGGGGTCACCAACCGGTGTCATGCTGAATCTATGTTACAGTGTTATTTTGCATACCAACATGATTCTACCATTTTTATTATATACAGTTTAAAAATTGAATCTTACATTATTGGTCATTAAATATTTTAAAATACATAGGATCATATGAGAAAAGTATGTTTTGTTAAATTATATTGCATTTGAAAGACATGCTTAAAATTTCTTTTGGCATGGAGAAAATTTATCCTGTTAATGCTTTAAAAAAATGTATATTTACAAAATTTCCGATTAATGTGTAGTAATTCAGAATAGGCAAAACGCCTTTAATTTTGAATGGTTTAATTTAAAAAGCTGATTAATGAACAAAATAAAACAAATGTTTTTCTAGCATTCATCAAAAATGTTTCAAAGAAATTCATTTTTGTTATATAAAAAAATCAACTTGAAATTGGAAGTTTTTCATATATTCTTTTTTCTTTTAAAATTATGGACATTTGGATTTTTTTTTCTATGAGACATTTGTTTTAATTATACAATAGACATTTAAAAGAAAAAAAAACAATGATTTTTAACTTCTTTGAGATCTGAACAATATTATTCTCATGTATTTTTTGACTTCATTTGCGCATTAACCAGACTATCACTAGTTATAAACTTTTTTTTTTTTTTTCAAGTATACATGCCAAAACATAAAATGTATTATTATATAATTATGATAGAAGTTTTTCAAATGAATTATTTGATATAATATTTTGCCTGAATATAAATTTACTCTAAACATACAGTAGCTTACAAAAATATTAAAGTTCAATTGATCGTCAAAAAAAAAAAAAATCCAGGCAAAATTAATTTTTCCTTGGGGAAAAAAATATATTTCCAGCCCATTTATCTATTATCTTTATTGAAAATAGCAAAGATCAAGTGAATGTTTATTGTTCAAAATAATTATTAAATTAAAACTGTATCATGATTTCACTTTACATGTGAGTTGCATATGCAAACTGTAGGTAATGGTGCAAATGCGTGTGCTGTAATTAAAATATTTTTTTTTACTATTTCAATTCAGAGTGCCATTGATAATCATTCTGCATAGTATGCTTGGCACATGTGTTCTAGGTTGCCAATCCCCAATCTAAAAGAATATGTCGTGTATTTGTGGTTTTTACATAATCCTCACAAACTCATTTTAAACTTTCTTTTTTTTTGTCTTTTTTTTTTTTTAATTTCTGGAATTATAATGGTCTTACTAGTTTACAAATGGCTGCTAATAACTATTGCTTGGAAGTAAGAATCAAGTAAAATTGATTCAAAATTGTGCAGCTAATGTAGTTAGTATTTTAAAAAACAAAATTGTTTTAGAGTATTTATTTTTAATATTTTGTCTTAGATTTTTATTTAATTGGAAAAAAAAAATTTCCATTATTTTGTTATTTCAAATTAGGTACCTTGAAAAATCAGTAATGCTATACTGTATATATATTTGAAAGAATTCACAAAAGCACCAACTATTCAAAGTACTGTAAAATAAATAACAAAAAGTAAAAAGAAAGAAAGAAAAAATTAGCCTATATAAAATAGAGAAGATATCCATCTGTTAATTTAATTTTTGTTAGATTGAAATATTATGAAAAAGAAAATGATTTATTAGATAAAGAGTATTTATATGAGCAGCAGAGGAAAATAAATAGAATTTGGATTATAAGCACGATGACTGATTTACTTATAGGAGTAATACAAATTAATAAAATAAGTTAAGAATAGGCAGTATTCATTAATTAAAATTTCCACTTTGTAAGATGTTATGTACTTGAAATTTACATTGTCTAAAAAGAAATATCAAAATAAATTCTATATTCTGGTTTTAAAGAATTTGCTTCAAGTAAAATTTGATATTCTTCGAATCTATATTTAGAAAAAAAATTATTTAAAAGTATTTATTTTTATTACTACCATTGCCTCAGTCTTTTCTACTATTGACAATACTGATTTTGCAAATAATACATTAGTAATAGAAATTAGTTGTTATTTTGATCATTATTTACAGCTAAAGCTAAATTATATGTACTGGAAATATATTAAAATGAATTTGTAGTTTATAGTTTTCAAAAAACCATTTTTATAATATTAGTTTAATAGTATTCTAAAGTAGAATTATTCAATGCAAAGAAAAGAATTTGTATATAGAACAGGAAGTTTAATTAAATAGAAAAGATGAGTGCATAGAATATGATCTTATATTTGATAGAAGTAAGAATATTACTTAGAAAAGAAAAATATTTGTGAAAGAGAAAGTCATTGCACTAGGGGTTTGATCATCTTATGCTTAGCTAATCTTTTTGTGTAGAATGGTAATTTGGAGTGGAAGTAAATGGGAAGAAAAAAGTTTATGAAAATAAAGTATTACAGTAATTTGAAATAATGTATGAATTGATAAGACACTTTACAATGCTTATCTTTTTTTTTTAAAAAAATACACACTGCATTGTGTGAGTTTTTTCTTAAACAGCCGTGTTCAACATAAAATGTGTGTTTGAGTGATTTTAAATTTATCATATGTAAATAACATTTACTATATATTTTGAAGACTAAATATATATATTTTAAAAAAGTTATCATTACATAAAATTCATTATAAACAAGATAAAAGCATTCTTTTAATTTTGTTTTCATAAGTTATTTCATATAATCTGCTGTGAATTTAGCTGTGTTAGAATGATAGACATAAGAGCTAAAGAATTTTGGGTCTAGGCTGTACCTATCATTATTATTATTATTTTACTTATCAAGCTATAATGTGCAAATGTGTCATTACTCAAATAAGCATTTAAGCATAAAAATTTAAATTAAAGGTGAGAAGTTATTTTAATAAAATGTTTAATTAAAATTGTGATATTTTATGGGATGACTGAATAAAAAAAAAAGTAAGGAAGAATCTTTGTTTAGACAAAATTAGAAATATCTTTTATTAATTGGAAAAAAATAGAAAAAAGTCTTTTTTGAATAACTGGATACTAAATTGAACGTCTGGTTAAAGATAAGATTTAAAAACAAATATATTTTTTTAAAAAAAGTTTATTTTCAAGGAAGAGAGATTATTGATATGAAGAACAAGGTAAAACAAGGAACGTTGGTAAAAAATTAAAGAAATTCCCCTTTCATATTATTGTGACAATGCTTATTTTATTAAAATTAATGAACCATACAGCTTTGATTGACCAGCAATTTTTTCAGAGGTATAAGATATATATATAAATACACAATTTAAATATACAACTTAGCGTTATAGCCTCTTATAAATTGACTCATTTTTTGTATTTTATTCCATATATAGATAAATATGTACACCTGGATCTTTTTTTGTGTGGATTTTTTAATGCGATTTTGAATTTATGCGATTCATGTTTCTTTTTAATATCTTTTCATGCGGTTGCCTTTTACACGATAAAGAAGTTCATATTTCACTTAAAATTGGGATTTCCCCGTTTTATATATACGCATTAAATTTTACATACTTTAAATGCCTGTTGGAAAAAGGTTTGGCAATAAATTTAGATACTGTAGAAGATTTAGAAAAAGATAAGTGGAACCTATTCGTTTCACAGCAAAAATGATTCAAGAAAGTCTTCAACTTTCTAATCAATTTGAAAATCATTTTCTTGTTAATGACACGTATTATGAATGAGCTCTTAAATTCCAACGAGAGCTAAATAGTTGTATGTCTGTGTATGTTTATATTTTCTTTTATACACATATCATGCCGGTCGAATGTGTATGCTGGTTTAACCCGGTTCGAAATCTAGACGAAAGTACCTCAAGACCAGTCATACGAGAGATATAAAAATCAAGAATACTATGAACTCTGCCCTATTTGTCTTTTTCGAGTCTAACAACGAATCAACAATATATCAGAGACACGCATAAATTATTTTCTCCACCCGTCCCGCTAGCATCAGGGGAGAAACAATCGACTAGAACTACCTCATGTGCCTAAAGTTAATTTAATGTGCCAATAGATCAAAATATGAATAAAATACTTGTGCTATGCTTGGATCATCGGAAATTAATCTAACAAATTAGTCAAAGGTATCAGGTTGAAAGAAAACAACAAAAAAAAAAACTATTGCTTTTACTTTAAAGAAAGACATTCTTTAATAAATGATATAAAAATTGAGGCTTTAATCTCCGCTATTCCCCAGATAACACCTAATCAAATTATTAATTATAAATTGAGACTATCTAAGAATTAAATATGATTTTGCGGTATGAATATTGATTTTCCAATTCAAATTATTTTAATAACAAGTAAATTTGATATTATAATTTCAATGATCAAGCCTGAATGAATTTTGATATACATTTAATCACGCCTTAAAGAAACTCTCCAATAGTATTTCTCATCAGAGTCCAGCTCCCAGGAAATTAGTTAGTTTTTTAGTGGTGCACGACATAATAAATCATATTTTAAAGTTCTGACAAAGGTATTTTTCCCATCCCATTTTTAATAGAACATTAAAAACTTGATTTGTTGTCAAATGCGAAAAATTAAATAATTGCAGATGCAACACTATGCATTAGAATATTATTAATGCATGAAGCTAAAAAAAACTAGCCCATATGCCATAGGTTTACTGGACGTTGAACATGAAAGCCCAAAAAAGACTGGAAATAATCATGCATATTCACATAAAGACAAATTTCAGGTGAAGGCATGAAATGTCAAACAGCCAAGCTCAGCTAGTTAAACATTTAAATCCCTCATTTCCTGGGAAAAGCAAGAAAACATTTATTTAAAAGGGCAACCGTATAATGCTTTGCTGGCTAAGCGAATCCGCAAGTAGTAAGTAGATGGAACAGAACAATTAAATTTGCACCCGACAACAAATCACGACAAGCCAACCTTCCAACACAATATATCTAAAAAAACAATTTTCCCAAGCTAATAATAGAATACCCAAATATGTGCAGCACTAAAAGAATTTTCCTTAATCCCAAACTCCACCGTAATACATCATTATAATTAGAATGTTTAAATTCACCCTATTTAATAAGCATTAGATCATCTCGATAAAGCAAGGGTTAAATAAAATATTTTACAAAGCATTCAATCACTACTTTGTGCTGTGCGTATGATTTAAAATGTATGATGATTTTTTTTAATAAATAACAATTATCCTTAAGCAGACAAAAAAAAAAAGTACGCTTTATCGAGAAGATCGAATTGGCAAAAACAAAACAAAAAAAACCAGGAAACTAACATCAAGACATAAATAGTACTCTATAAATTGGAAATATTTCAGAATAAATAATCATACCGTATAAAGAAACTAAAATAAATATATCATGCTTATTTGATTTTAGAAAATGAGGACTAGCGAAGGAGAGCATTTAATTATAAAGAATGATCAATTTAAATGATATAATATAACATTAGATTTAGATAATTACATAATATAAAGTTAATGAGTTAACTGTGAATGACAAAAAATAAGGTATAGATTTGAAAATAAGAAAAGTAAAAGTTTGTGAGGAGTTATGATGAAGTGTTACCGGCACAGGATTTTAATCTTTGTCCAATTCCCACGATGGCTGACTTGACTGACGATCGTAGCTTCATTTGTCCGGACAACGTGCTTATTATTTGAAGCATTAATACGTAATGCATAGTTCTATTTATTTAATCGACACTCTTACGGCATTGGATGGATCAAGGCCCCGATGGCAGGCAAAGCCGATGGAACTAGCCACCGTACATGGTCATGTCCACAAGGTTAAAATAATTTTTGATATTTTGCATAATTCAAATCAAATTAAGAATTCTGAGCAAGAATCTAGGAATCGATCTCAACAAGAATTCTAAGCAAACATATCAGAACAGAGGAATAATAATAATAAAACTGCAACAGAGGAATAATAATAAGAAGCTCTGTCCTTTGTTCTACCCCACCTTTTATACCTTTCCAGCCAACTCTTTACCTATTGTTTTTCGTATGATTCCATATCTTGATAAGCCCCACACTCTTTTGTTTCAAAGTAACTTTTTTTACTAAAAATAAACTTTAAGGTTTTACTATCTAATTGTGATTTAATTTTATATTTTTTTATTAAAGAGGCCATATTTAATTGCCCCGAATGAAACTTGAATTTATAATGTAATTAATTTAGGAATGTTGGCAGGCTTATCTCAAAATAAATCATACGACATATATTTTTAAATAGAATAAGACAAAAAATATATTATATTTTTCTTGTAACAAAATAAAGTTTTAGTTTCAGCAGAATCCTGCATTAATTATACATATATGCCTACAATACATATATGCTTCTTTAATAAATTATGAAAAAAAAGTTTTATGAACAATTTATATTTTGATTAGATTTACTTTTAATGAATCATTTCAACCTAAATAGCTAATTTCCAGGATTGATAAACAGGCAAAAAAAAAACATTATATTTTTATTTAATGCAAAACTCTGTTGATACTCTGATATAAGCCTAAACCAGGTTTGAAATACCGGTTGGTTTATATAAGGCTGTGAAGCATGGATCTGACTTCCGGATCCATTGCTTCAATATATACATGGAGAAACTTTTATACAGAAAAAAGTTACAAGTAAAAATAGTTAAGAACTTTTAATTTCTACTTAAAAAAAATTTATCTTTAAAAGTTTTTAAATATTTTTACTTTTAACTTATTTCTGTCTAAAAGTTTTCCTTATATATATATACGTATAAAAGAAAATTTAGCCGTTAGTCATTATTAACACACTTGTGGAAGCATATTATATATTGTAACAATCCGGAGAAAGCGCCTTAACGTAAACTGCACTACAGGGCGCCATCTAGGCATTTGAACCTAGAAAAATTTATAATGTAGGCAGATACGTAAGTCAAAAAAAAAAAAAATTTTTTTTTTTTTTTTAAATATTTTGGTTCCGGTCGTTAGCCCATGTCACTAGCTCAGGGAGTAGCAGAGATTTAATAATATCATATTTTATCTAATTAGATTTCAACATTAAAAAATAAATAAAATAAGCCACTGCCAGTAATTAGCATACAAACATTTATTTATGCACATATATATAAGATTTAAAATTATTTTAGTATTAGTTTTACATTTTAACATTTAACATTATTTTAACTTTGATTTTTGACTTTAATTTACATTTAATTACTATTATATTCTAATTTTACATTTTAATTAAGTTCGCACAGATAAATTTATGAAAGCTTGTTTTAATATGTTGCTATAGATCGGTTACATAGATTACACGGTTAAAAACATTTCAAAGTAAACATAAACGATCAAAATATAAAATCATTGATACTGGCAATTGCAGAGGGAAATTTATAAGTAACCCAGTAGTATTCACCATAAGATACTTGCATTGTCACCAATGACTTAAAAGACCTCCGAATAAATACATTTTAGATACTCACCGTAAGGTATCATTATTTATCGAATGTCTATATATTTTGATCAAATATGAAAACGCAAATATAGTTAACCGATAAACAATCCATGCAAGCGTCTATAAACAACTTAAATTTAATGCATTTTTATTTAGGGTCGAGCATGAATAGACCACATAAATTTGCTTTTGAAAATAAACATTCTATCCCTATTTAACCTTAGGCTAAAATTCGTAGTCAAACTGGCATCAATTCATCTGATATATCGATGTATTCAATGTAATAAAATACGGCAGCACAAAAGGTTAAGAGAAGAAATTGCCTCTTATGAGATAGGAATATTACATCTATCTGCAAAGAAGAGCAATAAAACAAAAAACTCCATAGAAAGGAACTGCGGTATCCGACTTATCATTCCTTCCATAGGCAAACGGAAGTGTGCGGCGTATGAAGCGATTCTGCCCGTAGCGAATCAATATTACATCTACTAATCACACCAATATATCCAATCCATTGACCCAATTTAACCACGGAACAAATAACCTAAGATTACCCTCCCCTAATATAACTTTACAAATCTATACAGCCATTCACGCCCGACTTAAGTTTAACATTGATATATTTTAATTTATCGGAAAACAGAAATCATAATAAAACTTAAAGAACAAAAAAGTAAATAAATAAATGGAAATGATTTTAAATAAATAAGAAAAAAAATACATCAAATAACGCTATTAATAAAGAATTTAGTTTGGTCAGATAGGATTCTATTTGTAACAATTAACTACTAGGAAAGTTTAAAATTTAAAGTTCTTAGTGTTTTCAAATTAATATTGTTCGTTATATCTTAGAAAGTTCTTACGGTTTTAGAAATGTTCATCTTTTACAATTGCTTGCCGTTTGAAATCCCGCGTTAAATTTCCCGATGATCCTGTGGTCCTCTGAATATAAGAAAAGCGATGTTTCATTTTTCCATTTTATAACAACTGAAGGGATTGAACGTGCGTCCTTCAATCTCTTCTCCCGCACCTCCGCACTAACATCTATCTGTCACATCGTAATAATCATAATAACTCACTAATTAATAATTTCCAAACTTGTCCTTTTTATATTAATGTGAAGGATTGAATTTACATTACGTCACCGATGCGATGGTCCTTTCGCTGCGGTCCGATTCCATAGGGATTTCTTCTTATTTGCTAACAGTTTCTATTGTTTTCCTATCTGACTGATGTTTTTACATTTAAATGCCCAAGGCTGGTTTACATTTGACTAATTAAATTTATCATTTCCATTTCTGATTAATTAACCTGTTTTCCAAATCAAAGATATATTTAAAGATAAATTTAAAGATATAATTTTATCTCCAAATCTTTTTAAGTTTTTGTTTTTAAAATACCTTTTCTATTTTTAATACAGTTTTATTTTAATAATTTTTTATATCTGTGCGATTTAATATATACGAGTTTAAGATGATATTTAATTTCAATTTTTAATTCTAAAAGAAAATTTTTAAATGCGAACTTTTTAATTTACTTTCATGTTTAATAAATAAAAAAAAACAACAATGTAACGAACGTCTGTGTTCGTTACAATATATATAGTTGCATTCGTGGAAGTGCATTCTCTAATAGCTAGATATAGCACTCTGAATATCATGAGCTTCATAAACAATTAGTAAAATCATTGTGTCAAAGTTTAATTACCGATTACATTATGGATAGAAAACCATTAACACAGCACGAGACTGAAGTTGGCACTAATTGTATTTTCTTTGGTGACGAATCTGATTTCTTTCAAGTTCACAAATGAACCCGCATATTGTCAAATAGCAATAATGAATAAAATATCTATGAAAAAATGTAAAATAAATTACACATAAAAACATGTTTTGAATAAAATTAAATTATTAATAAAAAAAATAAAAAAAAAGTTTGTCTTGAATCAATTTTTTTCAAATATTTGAAATTTTTTATTAGTCATACTTTATTTTCTTACTTTTTTTTATGCAAATTTTAAAGTAATTCTACCTTGTTGCTTTGGTTTTCTGCGATTTCTGAAAATTACAGACATGTCCCACATTTGTCAAGGTAAGTTAAGTCTATTTTTGTGCAATTTTTTTAATGCGGGTTTTCTGTGGAACCTATCTACCGCAAAAGAAAAGACCCAGTGTATACATACCAAATATATATAATCAATGAAATTATACATACGTATATTGTGTCCCATTTATATACAATCATCAGTAGTATTCTGTCCCGTGGATAGGTCCATAGAGTAGTCACATTACCAATTCATCCATTTTTTTACTTGGTTCTCTTCATTGCCCAGCTTTTTAATTCCACGTAATTCTTTCCATCTCTTATTATTATCCAACAATGGCAATCTTTTTCATCCTTTCTTTTGCTTCTACTCACCATTCCCTCCAAAACATTTTTCATTAAAGTATACTATTGTCTTAATATATGTGCAATCCAGTTTCTCTTTCTGATTTCCTCGATCAATCTTTTTTTTTCATTTACTCTTTTCACAACTTTGTTTTTTTTTTTCATTCAATTGATTTTTTCCATTTTTCTCTATGTTCACATCATAAAGGCTTCTAATGTTACTAATTTTATTACTCATTGTCCACGTTTCACAGCCATACAATCGTAAACTCCACACATCATGTAATTAATCTTTTCCTTAATTATCTTCAAAAGTCCACAAAATATTTTCTTTCCTTTAATAAATACAATTCATAAATAAATATCACATCCAATATATATATATCAAATATACATATACACCTGGGTCTCGTTTTATGCGGTAGATAGGTTCCTCAGAAAACGCGCACAAAAGAAATCGCACAAAAATAGACATAACTTACTTTGAAAAATGGGGGATACATACTGTAATTTTCCAAAAATCGCATAAAAGCAAAGCAACAACATAAAATTACTTTAAAATTCGCATAAAAAAAAATAAAATAAAATATGACTAATAAAAAATTTCAAATTTGAAAAAAATTGATACAAGACAAACTTTTTTTACTTTTTTTATTAATTACAGTATTTAATTTTATTCAAAACATATTTTTATGCGTAATTTACATTTTTTTCATACATGTACGGTATTTTAATTATTATCGCCATTTGAGACATCAGATTCATCATGATGTGATGTGATGTGAGGTACTGTAGCTTCTCCTTAAACGAAGTCAAGAGGAAATACAACTAAAACGTTTTCCAATCACTATTGATCCTTCCCATTTCGCTAAGCGATCTAAAATTGAAATTTTTGTTTCCAAAGAAATTCATTTTCTTCAGTGTTTTTTTTGTCTCTCCATTAGAGTAAACTAGAAGTTTAAAATTTAAGAACTTAGACTTACGATAATAAAAAGACACCGACTCACCACTGTTGGGCAAACTTTAATTAAAACTAACAATTAAAAATTAAATTCTTATTTTTGTCTTTAATTTTTTTAATTTTCAATTCCATTTAAAAATCAAATTTCATCGTTTCACATCACCTCGTTACGTAATTTTTAAATTGTTAATTACAATTGAAAATCAGATTTTAATTGTCAAATTTAATTGTGCCCATTGTTGTTACTCACCTTTTAAAAATAAACTTGCGGACACTAAATGATTAATTGATTATGTACTCGTTTTATAAAATGCAAAAACATACGTAGTATAGGCATCTATATCGTTTGAACAGATTTACATTATAATCTTGTAAAATTTATTACTTGCGGACACTAAATGATTAATTAATTATGTACTCTTTTTATAAAAAGCACAAATAAAACATGATTTAAAATGCAAAAACAACAACAAACATAGTATTTTTTCATCTATAATGTTTGAACAGATTTATATTATAGTCTTGTAAAATTTAATGTGTGTATATAAAATGGGGAAATTCTGATTTTAAGTGAATTATGAACTTTTTTATTACATAAAATCTATTACAGTACTATTATAAAGCGCTGAAAATATTGAAATTATTAGATGGAAGTCGAACTCCGATAATGCGCTATTACTTTAAATATGACGTGAGTGCACGAAATTTATAATATTTAAAGAAATAGCGCATTATCAGCGCTCGACTTCTGATTTAATAATTTTTATCGCATAAAAGAAAACTGCATACAAAGATATTAAGAAAAATCATGAATCGCATAACTTCAAAATCGCATTAACTAAATCCGCATAAAATGAGACCCGGGTGTATAACCTTAAACGTATCATGTACTAATACACTCAAAATTTATATCACATTTATATCATAAAATATTACAAAATCTAACCAATAAGCCCTTGGCATTTAGGAATTATATTAATTATTACTATTATATATATAAAAACTAAAAAATATAGCCAACCTTATAAGTTGCATGGGTTGGCTTTATTTTTTAAGTTTTATTTATATAATATTAATTAATATAAAATAATATATGAAGAGGGCTTACTGATTTGATTTAGGTTGAACTATATTTTTTAGTTTTTATATACACCCGGGTCTCGTTTTAATGCGGATTATTTTAATGCGATTTTGAAGTTATGCAATTCATGTTTCTTCTTAATATCTTTGTATGCGGTTTTCTTTTATTCGATAAAAATTATTAGATCAGAAGTCAAGCTCCTATAATGTGCTATTACTTTAAATATTATAAATTTCATGCTGTCACACATCATATTTAATGTAATAGCGCATTATTGGTGTGCAACTTCCATCTAATAATTTCAATATTTTCAGCACTTTATAACAGTACTGTAATAGATTTTATGCAATAAAGAAGTTCATAATTCACTTAAAATCAGAATTTCCCCATTTTATATACACATATTAAATTTTACAAGATTATAATGTAAATCTGTTCAAACATTGTAGATGCCTACACTATGTACGTTGTTGTTTTTGCATTTTAAATCACATTCTATTTTTGCTTTTTTAAAAAAGAATACGTAATCAATTAATCATTTAGGAGTCCCCAAGTTTATTTTTAAAAGGTGACTAATAGTGGGGCACAATTAAAAATTAAAATCTGATGTTGAATTGTAATTAGCAATTTAAAACTTACATATTGTGATCTGAAGTTAAAGTGATGTGAAACAATGAAATTTGATTTTTAAACAGAATTGAAAATTAAAAAATTAAAGACAAAAATAAGAATTTAATTTTTAATTGTTAGTTTTAATTAAATTTTGCTAAACAGTGGTGAGTAGGTGTCTTTTTATTATCATAAGTCTAAGTTCTTATTTTTATTTTAAATTTTTAGTTTACCCTAATTGGAGAGGGAAAAACATCTTAAGAAAATGAATTTCTTTGGAAACAAAAATTTCAATTTTACTTAGTGAAATGGGAAGGATCTACAGCGATTGGAAAATATTTTACTTTGGGCGAGTTCACTATAAGAGTAATTTTAAAAAAAAAGAAGAGTGTACTAGTTGTATTTCTTCTTGTGACGAATCTGATTTTTTATCAGTTTACAAATGAACCTGCATATCGTCAAATGGCGATAATAATTAAAATACTGTACATATATGAAAAAATGTATAATACTGTAAATTACGCATAAAAATATGTTGTTTTGAATAGAATTAAATATTGTAGTTAATAAAAAAGTAAAAAAAAGTTTGTCTTGTATCAATTTTTTTCAAATTTGAAATTTTTTATTAGTCATATTTTATTTTCATTTTTTTTATGCAAATTTTAAAGTAATTTTACATTGTTGCTTTGTTTTTATTCAATTTTCGAAAATTACAGTACGTATCCCCCATTTTTCAAGGTAAGTTAAGTCTATTTTTGTGCAATTTCTTTTGTGCACATTTTCTGAGTAACCTATCTACCACATAAAACAAGCCCCAGGTGTATATGATAATATTAATTAATAAATGCTAAGGGCTTACTGATTTGTTTTTTGTAATATTTTATGATATAAATGTGGAATAAATTTTGAGTGTATCAGTGTACGTAAATGATATGTTTAAATTTTGAATGTGTGTGTGTGTGTATACATATATAATTGCAAGGAAATCAAATCATATATCACATGAATTAATTTAATAAGCTTGTACTACAAATGTTATATAATGAGTATGCTAATAGCTCTTAATAAGCTTTTCTGAATATCCCTATTCCCTCAGCCCAGTTTCTAGCTCTGGCTATTGTCAATGAGGTGCTAGGATATTCAGGTATTAAAAGTTAAAATTACCAGGTTAAGTAGAAAATCTGAAATTTTCAGATATCCATATGTCTTCATATCATTAAACATCACATGATCACCTGCTCTTATACTAGCACATAACTGTTTTTAAACAAGGCAAAACTCTTCATACAGTTGAGTTTAGATTGAAAATATTATTGTGTTTTCAATTTCATTCTCATAGTTTTGTAGTTAAGTAGAGATAAAAGGTGGTTGCTGGAGGGTTGCATAAGATCCTAAGATCTAGGTGCATTGCTCTCAGATCCAAAACTACTCACTGACAAAGGCCACAAGCCAGAATCTAGTCTGGGGATATTGGATGAGTAGGCATTAGATAGGGATTTATGCACAAGCCTTCTGGCATCCATTGATTACTCTGGTTCGCACAGGGTGGCACTACTTTATGGAGAGTTTTGCCTTGTTATTGTCTTCATATCCAGCTATTTAACTTAAATAACCACATGGGACTGATCTAAGTTAAGATACATCATATATTAATAACTTAGCAATATAAATAAAATGTCAGTTAATTAGAACAAAATTGTAATCATAATACAAATTATAAAAGGTACAAGTATCAATGATTGTACCCGTCGCTTGACACTACAGAATATCCTTATCCTCAGATTTGGATTTGAAGACATATGAATGTCTGAAAATTTTAGATTTTCTATTTAATAGGTAACTATTAGATAAATACTGGGGCTTGAACTGATATTTTTAAATCTAATACCTGAATATCTTAGTGCTTCATTGACAACAGCCAGAGATAGAAACTGGTATGAGAATATGGACATTCAGAAAAGCTTGTTAAGAGCTATTAACACGTTCATTATATAATATATGTATGTATAGTTTAATAGACGAACATATATATATATTGTGATAGTAACTATGCCTACAGCAGCCAACTGGTGATGCAGATAATCAAAAAGAGAAGCAAATGACAGTTTTAAAGTAATCTATTAAATAAATAATCAACAATTATATAGCGTACAGTTCAAACTTTGTACATCAAGGAGCATGTGTGTGGCACTAATGCTGTATAATTATTAATTTGTTATATAAAACAAAAGGTATTATGACTATACACTAATTAGATATTATTAACTTATGCATTTTTGGAGAATAGAAAAGTATTATATCCAATACTTGCTTTAGTATGTGCGTAAAAATAACAGACATATTAATAAATAATAAAATAATGTATTACTAAAAGAAAAAGAAAATAGAGTATTATTTGTAAATTTCCTCATGAATACTTCTCCAGTTGGATATTAGAACAACAGTTCAAATCTTTTATAGCTCTAACTGTTTGTTATAACTTCTCACATACGTGTATGAAAAAAAAAATTATTATTTATTTCAATGCAACTTTCATTGAGATAGTTTTATTCCTATTATTCTCGGTAAATTATAATATTTTGTTCCATGAATAATTCAAATTTAAAGATTTTATTCTCAGTCATTCATGAACAAAATATAATGTCTTTATTTGACAATCTCAAATTTCAGTTTTCCTTTTATATTCTTTTATAGTTCAATATGTCATTTTATTTATTCATCTTGAATTTTCCAAAAGACTATAAGACATTAAAGCTTCTCCCATTTAAATTATCTTATTGAAAGTCCTTCTTCTTCCTTTGAATATCTTACCTCTTTTGATTATTATCACACAAACAGTGAATATAGTTATATATAGTGTTGGTATTTTATTTTGCTTGAAACCAAAAACTTTCTTGGCAATCTATCTGCAAGACCCTGTATAGTTGACAAGGAAAACACTGGACATTGTACCAATGATAAAAGCTGATGTGCTACTTGTTTCGGTCTAGAGCTCCATATTGAAAGAATATCCAAATATAATGAGTATTTTCATAACTTTTAATAAATCAAAGTAATTTTAAAAAGTTGACACTCCTTGTATAATTTTTAACTTGATAGTTAATTCTTTTCCTCTTCTATTTTTTCAAACAAGAGTTATTTATTTCCTTTGCATATTATTGACTTCGTGTATATACAAAACCTTTTTGCTTTCTTGGTGAATTTTTGGGATTGTCTCCTCTACGAAAATTAGTTAAATGAATATATCAACGCGTGCTTACCAAATAAATAAAATCTTTATTCACATAATCATTTTGTAAATGTGAATATTTCATTCCTCATTTCTTTATTTCCATTTTGTATATATATATACATGCAGAAGTAAGCGCACGTTATTTTACAAAATACACTCAATGTAACTTGGGCATTGTTATGACAATAGCTACAATATATATTTGGTATATATGTATATTCTAATATTCTCATAGATAAATGATGAATTCATAGTATTATTTCCAGGATCTTCCATGTAATAAAAATATAATAACTAAATAGCTGACATTTTAGTACAATAATCAGAACTTTCCTCAGAGCTTCTTCTTTCTCAAATCATAAGAATGTGCATGGTGAGATTTAAGTTTAAAAAAATATTTTATCCTCCAATAACATTTTCCAAATATTGTTAATTTACTTTAATTCACACTTTTTATTTATGTTCTTTGGCCTTTTAAAAATCTCTATAGAAGTTCTCGTAGTGATGAAGTAGTAGATTTTTATATGGATGTACAAAAGGCTTTTGATCAGAGTAAACAACATTTTAAAATTGTTATGGGAGACTTTAATGCTAGAATTGGTAAACAAATGAAAGATAAAAATGCTGTAGGTAATTTTGATTATGGTAATAGAAATGAGAGAGGACATAGACTTGTGGAGTTTGCAGAAAAAGAAAAACTTTATATTATGAATTCTTTTTTTGAGAAAAAGGTTAAAGGAAATGGACATAGAAGCATCCAAATGAAGGTACAGCAGAATTGGATTATATTTTGACTAACAGAAAATGCATATTTCAAGATTGTAATGTTCTTAATAAATTTAACACAGGAAGTGATCATCGATTAGTAAGATGTAAGATACATGTTAATGCAAAACTAGAGAGACAAAAATTATTAAGAAAAACAATATTTACGGTTGATATTCCTAATCTTCAGAAACATTCTAATGAATTTAAATTAGAACTTACAAATCGGTTTCAAGTATTAGTAGATTTTGAACATGATTCAGATTTGAATGAAATTAATAGGAAAATAATTGATACACTTTTAAAAACTGCAATAAAGATAGCTGGTAGAAAAAAGCAGCAATTGACTAATAAAATTTCTACTGAGACTAGAGAATTTATGAAGAAAAGAAGGAATATGAAGATATACAAAAATGATGCATTATAAAGGATTGAATATCTTGAATTTTGTAAAATGGTGTGGAAAAGAGTTGAAAATGATATAAGAAAGTATAATTGCGAACTAGCAAGGAAAGCTGTAGAAGAGAATAAAAGTCTAAAGAGTGTAAAACATTTTTGGTATTGGTAGGAAATTTATATCTGCAATAAGATAAAAAGATGGCATTATTACTAAAAAGAGAGATGACATCATGAAATGTGTAGAAGACTTCTATCAAGAATTATATAGTAATAAAGAACAAGTACCTCCTATACCTATTATATCTTCTGAATTGCCCATAATTTTGAATGAGGAGGTGAGACATGCAATTAAATTTATGAAGAAAGGGAAGGTTCCAGGTAATGATGGAATTATAATTGATATATTAAAAGAAGCAAGTGAAGAAACAATTTTTTTTAGCAAAGTTATATTCCAAATGTCTAAATGATAAAGATGTACCAGATGATTGGAAAAATGCAGTATTAATATTAATATTTAAAAAAGGTTATAAAGAAGATATTAGAAATTACAGACCTATCAGACTTTTATCAGTTTTATACAAAATTTTTACTAAGATAATTACAACTCATCTACAGAGAACACTGGATTTCCACCAACCAAGAGAACAAGCTGGATTTAAAAGTGATTTTAGTACAGTAGATCATATCCAGGTATTGAGAGAAGTTATAGAAAGGACAAATGAATATGAGTTGCCATTATGCTTAGGATTTGTAGATTATGAAAAGGCATTTGATTCTATAAACATTTCTTCAGTGATTAAAGCATTGGATCATCAAGGTATAGATCCAGGATATTGTCATATTTTAAAGAATATTTATAAAAATGCAACAGCAACAATTAGATTACATAATGATAGTAGGAAAGTCAACATTGAGAAGGGTGTAAGACAGGGTGACTCCATATCTCCAAAACTTTTTACAGCAGTGCTGCAAGAAGTATTTTGTGGATTAAAATGGGAAGCTAAAGGAGTGAAAGTAAATGGAGATTATTTAAGTCATTTAGATTTTGCAGATGATGTAGTTGTTTTTGCAAATAATGCTTTAGAGTTACAGGAAATGTTACAGGAGTTATCAGATGACAGTAGGAAAGTAGGACTAAAGATAAATGTTAAAAAGACTAAAGTAATGTTTAATCGATTTGCTCAAAATATGAAAATAAAGATTATGACGAATTAGAAGAAGTTAACAGTTACAAATACCTTGGTCAGATTATTAATACAGATGGAAACATAATGGATGAAATTAATCATAGAATTAAACTTGGTTGGAGTGCTTTTGGTAGAAATATCTTGATACTAAAAGGAAATATGCCTATGTGTTTGAAAAGAAAGGTTTTTAATAAATGTGTTTTGCCAGTTCTTACTTATGGATCTAAGTCTTAGACACTTAATAGAAGAGCAATAAAGAGACTTCAAACCATTCAAAGAAGTATGGAGAGATGCATGTTGGGAGTAACAAGAAGAGATCAAAAACGCAATGTATGGGTAAGAGAACAAACAGGTGTTACTGATCTCCTTGAAAAAATTAAAAGACTGAAGTGGAGTTGGGCTGGACATATTGCTAGAAGAGATGATAATAGATGGACAATTGAAATTTTAAACTGGATTCCAAGAGATTGTACAAGACCCAGAAAGAGACCACATGTGAGATGGATGGATGAAATAAGAAAGTGTGCAGGGGTGATGTGGAGAAGAGAAGCTAAAGATCGGAAAAGATGGATTGAACTTGGAGAGACCTTCATCCTCCAGTGGATTAATAATGGTTGTTGTTGATGATGATGATGATAGCTTCCCTTAGCAGTCTCCTGGTCATATTGTTCAATTTTTGCCAGAATATGTGTTTTATTAAAGCTGATGTAATGGTTTGTTAATTTAATGTATGAATAAATTGCTGATGAATTAGATCTTTCTCTAACTGCCAAAATGTGTTCTTCCTTACTTATGCTTTTTCTGTGATTAGTCTGTCTAATGTATGAATGTAAACAAACTCCCCATTGGACAGACCAATCATAGAATAAGCATAAGAAAGGAAGAACACATTTTGGCCGTTAGAGAAAAATCTAATTCATCAGCGATTTATTCATACATTAAATTAACTAAATCAATTTTAATAAAACACATAATTTGGCAAAAATTGAATAATAAGAGAAACTATAGAAATTTTTAAAAGACCTAAGAGCATAAATGAAAAGTGTGAATTGAAGAAAATTAACAATATTTGGAAAAAACTATTGGAGGATAAAATATTTTTTAAAAGTTGTTAACAAATAGAATTTGAGAATGAGGAGAAAATAATGATTTTAAATCTCACCATACACATTCATATGATTTGAGAAAGGAGAAGCTCTGAGAAAATTACTTGTTATTGTACTGAAACATCAGTTATTTAGCTATTATATATAGTAATAAGATATAAAAAAGGAGTCCATTTATAAGGAGATATAATGTTAAGTTGTTTGTTTAAGTGATAAACTATTTATATAATCATGTATTTATATATATATCTTATATTTCTGAAGAAGATTACTGGTCACTTGAAACTAAGATTTTTAATATTAATAAAATAAGCTTTATAACAATAATATGAAAGGTGAATTTGTTTGATAATTTTATCAATGCATTAGGAAGGATAAATTGATAATAGTTTGTAAAAAAAGTTGGTAAACTTTAAAATTTAGGATTCGCTGAAAATATAATTATGTATACACAGACATAAAATAGTCGTTTTCATAGAATGAAAATAATAGTAAGTTGTTTTTTTCTTATAAAATTAAAATAATTGAACATTGCTGTTTTTATAGTTTGTATTATACATTTTTACAAGATAAAGTGATATTTAAGATTTTAAAAAAAAAAAACTTAGCTTTCTTAATCAAAGCTTTTTATAACTTTATTTAAATATTCCGAAATGTGGGTGAGATTTTTTTTTTAAATAAGGTAATGCTTTAGTATTAATTTTCTCATAGGCATACTTGAAATGGATGATGGCTGTCACCTACTGGACGTCATAAAGTAAGTTATCAGGAATGTGTTTTATTTTTGTGCTTCATTTCAATTTTTAGTAGTTTTTGTTTTCTTGTCATTACTGTAATATACATTTTAATCATAATTTTGTTATTAAAATATTAAAAATACAAATAAGATTTTTATCTGCAAGTTTTTTTTTTTTGAATTTTTTTTTTTTTCATACTTTACTGCATTATTAATTTACTTCATGCTTGCACATATATTAAATCCGGTTGAATATGATTTACTGCATTTTTATAAAAATAAAGAGGAGCATGGAATAACAGCACTTTTTTTTTTACTCCTAAAACAAAAATTTAACTAAACTTTTTTTTTTTTTAATATGCCATGACATTATTTGTATTTTCCATTATTTGTAAACAATTTTACTAGAATTAATAAAAAAAATAGTAATTTTTGCTTGAAAAATTCAGATATACTGAAATTTAAACTGTTATATTCATGAATTATTGATTTTGGAAAACAGTATTAGATCAGCCTATAGTAATATAACCATAAACGTAATAAAAAACAGATAAAGCAAAAACGGTAATTGAGAATATCAAATATTTCAGCATGTAATGTCTAAATTTTCAGACATTAAATCAAGGGTGATTATTAACCAAATATAATTCCAACAAACTATTACAGATAAGTCTGATAACTTATTGCAAAAAACAACAATGTCTTTCAAAAGTAGTGATTAATCAATATAAATTCTAACTTTATTTTTATTACAGTTCAATTACATTTCTTAATTATTGTTAGAATAATTAAACCAATTAATCATATAGCCACAATTTACTTTGTCGTCATACTTTTATCAAGGCTCTGATTTTCAAATATCTTTTTCCTTAAAATGAATGCATAGATTTTTAAATTCAATTTTTCCTACAATAGTATTTTTCCACAGCCATCTCAAACATTGTTGGAATGGAATGGAATTTACCAATTATTTTTGGATTATCTTACAAAAAGTGCTCAAAAAAATATAGATTACCTTTGGGATTGATTCAGATGAAATAAATATAAAAGGAGAAAGCATAAAGACCAGAAGTTAATATGCAAAAAAAAAATCCTTTGAGTCATTGTATCAGTATTGAATTAAGGAGATAATTTTTATCTTCATCTAGTTGTTCATGAATATTGTATTGATATAAAATGTTTGACTTTAAAGAAAGTTATCAGGATATAATAAAACTAATAATTTCAATATTATTGTTGATCAATTTACACAAATAAATTTAATAAAATAGTAACAATATTTTTTCATTTCAGTTTATAAAATATGTTTAACAATAGATTAATAACTCCAATTATAATAGAGCTTTTAGAAACCAAGCATTTAGTTGGCATTTATTTAAAAATTTAAATTAAAAATATTAACATCTAAAAATAGCTTATTATACAACATAGGTATTCTAATTATCGATGAATTTTGATAACAATTATGATTATATTTTTTAATATAAAATAAAGTTTGGTATACCTGCTTTACCTAAAACAGTTTTTCTTAAGAATATTATATAATTCAACATCCTTTTTTTTTTTTCATAAAATAAGTTTGATTACCTACTGAATTGTATGTCTATTTACCTAAAAAAAAATCTTTTCATTATATACTCTTCAGTTTATCCTCATAATATTTTATATCAGGATTCCAAACAATAAAATTAATTAATTGTTTTGGAACAAATATTATATAAAATAAAAAAATACATTAATCTTATGTAAAAACCATTTTTAATTTAGCTATGATCCCATTAATTCTGTTGCATTTAAGAATAATTTTATTGATGTGAGTTAAAAGCAGATTATTGCTAATAAACCAGACTCCTAAATCCGTTATTTGATCTTTTCTAGAAATAATAGTATCATTAACAGAGTAAAGAAAGAAGCTGGGTAAAGCTTTTACTGAGGCAGTGAATGTTTTCTCAAAATTAATAATCATTTTTGTTTTATACCAAATCATCACCATCATAATAATAATTGTTATTATTTTCATTCATCTATCTTTAAATAATTTTATTTTTGTCTATCTGATTATTTATTTTATTATCATTATCAGTAAGTAAATCAATTTTCCCTATACTTCTGCAGAAACTTACATTACACTATTTCATTGCTGGCAATCTGTTTTTCTCTCTAGTCCTGTTTAAATATCTCCAAATGCTTTTCTACATAATGGCATTACCTAAAAATGTCTATCTTTTTCTTGCTCTAAGTATTCAGTCTTCATGAACATCTTGTAAAAGATTATCATGCAAATTGTTTTCCGGCCAAGAGAGTTTTCCTAATTGCCATCACAATATTCATTTTTATATCCTTTACTTGAAGAATTTTCTCATTTGATTTTCTGTATATCCATTTTCTCTGTTCCATTATGCTATTAATATTACTTTTCATATGCCTTCAAGTGAGCTATTTCATTTTTGTTCAAAGTCCAGATTTTTGATTCTTAAAGTTCAATTAATAAAATATGTCAAACAAATGTATATATCGGAAAATCAAAATAACTGTTCATGGCAAGAAATTGTAATGTAAACCATGTAAATGCTGTTAACTGATTAATGTTATTGATGATATAAAAGTTCAATTATAATAATATTGAGATAAAATATAGTAATTTTCTTAACAATATGTTGAAGTTTTTAATATTGTTTCCTAATAGATCAAATTACCTATATTTGTAAATTTTATACTTTTTTTTTTGTTGTTGTTTCAAATGTGATAAATATAATTGTATATTATTTTATTCAAGAATAAAAAAAATGTTATTTAAAAAATCTTAATTCATGGCAATTTAAAGTACACTCTCTAAATAGTTGTCTGGATTTAAAAACTGCAAATCTATCAGTTGCTGGGTTAATTATGTTTGTATAAATGTACTTTTATTATTAATTTAGTATTTCAATCTTTTCAGTTTCTGCACATATTGCTTTATTTATTTATATTATAGAGAGAACAATTCCACATTTACTGAAAATTATATGTATATTTCTAAGATATTATATATCCTAAGCAATAAATATAAGCCTTGCATTCAATTATTTATCAAGATTATGAAAATCAATCTTTAGCACTTTCTGAATATTCTTTTATTAAATAATTGTCCAATTCAACTTCAGTAACACAAAGTATTACCTAAAATAAATCTTAAAATGTTGAAACATTGTAGTCTTTCACTCTTTATAGAATCATAATAGTATGAATTTGTTTTATATAGATTTAAATGTGAATTAAATGCTGATTAGCGGAACATATTAAAATGTTTGTAAAAAGAAAAATATTTTTTTCTTTCTTTAGTGTAAAAATGGGTTGTTAATTTAAAAAGGTCTTGATAAAAGATTAATTAATTGTTTACAAAATTGCAGATAATTAAAGAATGTAGTCAAGTTGTGTTTTTTATTATCAACAATTATTTAGTTTTGAAATGAAGCACTATTTAAGGCATATTCAGATTAAAAAGTTTTCAAGCTAGTTTATCAAAAAGCAAGGCAACAATTAGAAAGTTACAGCCATTCAGGCCAGTGAGCTATTATCTTATGCTTTAGCAATGGTCACTGATTAATACTTTTGCTGGCACCTGTCCTGTCTGAATGATCTATAAAAGTCATCAAGAAAGTGTTATTTCAATTTAAATTATTCTTTTAAGGAAAAGTTGCTAAAGGATGGAGTCTACACTTAAAGCATAAAGAAAACTGCTTGATAAAAATCTCAGGATTAATCCTGCTTAAACTATTAACAATAAATTATGACCACATTAATGTATTAGAAATTATCTGATTATGAATTACTGTAGTTTTTATGTGAACAAAAGAAAGCTCAAGTTAAAGCAAAACAAATTCTAAAAAAATCTTGAGAATGTAAGCAAACAATACATTTTTTAATAAGTTAATATTTAAAAAAAAAATATTTTTTTTTAAACTAGTTTTGTTCAATTTCAGTTATTATAATAATGTTGAATATTAAATAAAGTATATTTCTATATTTTAAATATACACAGATATTCATTTTATAAAATAATATTTTATATTTCTGATTAATTCTTTCAATCAATAGAAATATTGAATACCTTCTATATTTCAGATAATTAAAATATTGAACATAGCATTTTTTTAAGCTAAAAGTGTTAACTATTTGCATTGAATTCTGTATTGTGATAAAAATGTGCATATTTCCTACGAGTTGTTGTGTTTAGAAGGTAGATGACACCATAAAATGTTTTTTCTCTCTAAATATGGGTATATAGTTAAAATATGTTGTTTTACTATATACTTTTGCACTAATATATCTACTATTCATTTGATGTGATTTTTTTTTTTTCTATTATAATTTTGGCATTTCATTGTAATGCTTCATTCATTTGTATATACATATAAGAAACAGCATGTGGTCAAAAATTTATGATTTAACTATTGGTCATTCTGCTTTCTGATATAATACTATATAGAATTTATAAAAGATGAAGAGGATGAACTGTGATTTATGAACAGGAAATTCCTAGATAGATGGGAGTGTTTTAGAAATTAGAATAATTGAAAAAAATTAGATATTATAATGATGCTAACAGATTAAAAAAAAAATTATTGAAATTGGTGGACTAAGAGAAAGTAGTCCATTAGTAAAAATGAAAAGGAGTTTGCTGTTAACTGAAAGGAGGTGACCCTTTGATTCATTTTGGAGGGCTTAAAGGAACCAAGCAGGTCACTCTATATGTTCTTGTCTTTGCAGCTATTATTACTATGTGATTATTCATATAGCATACAAACATGGATGGGCTGGTCACCAACATGTATTAGCCAGCATGGTGAGTTTATTGGCTTTTATCTCTGAGTTTAAGATCAAGAAACACCATGGTCTTTTTTCTCAGTTGCCTGATAAAATAAAATGAATGTGTGTGTGCATGAATTTTTTTCTTATAGATATTTACAATCATAGTAAAAAAAATAAATCATGGCCCTTATTCCTAGGAGGCCGTAAAGTCACCAGTGAAGGTATCGGTTGATGGCCAAAGATGGAGGGTGTTATGAATCCTGATTGCGGAACCAGGTTGCCATTTGATGACGACTTTTTATTTAGGTACTGACAATTGCAGATCACTTTCAAGTAAAGGGAGATTGCAAGAAATGGACTCTGTGAAGTTAGAAGAAAAGATGAAAAAACATTTGATTTAAGGCACAAATATTGCAATTACAAGTGGAGAAGGATTCAAATAAAAAGCAGAACAACATTGTGGAAATTAATGGTATATTAGACAGGGCAAGATTAGTTATTCAATTGCAGATAATTCAGGTTATGACCCAACAAATTGGCTTTTGATCAGACTTTAATGCTAGAATTGGTAAACAAATGAAAATGCTAAAGGCAAATTTGGTTATGGTAATGGAAATGAGAGGGAGTTTGCATAAAAAGAAAAACTTTATATTATGAATTATTTTTTTGAGAAAAATGTTAAAAGGAAATGGACCTGAATGCATCGAAATGAAGGTACAGCCAAATTGGATTATATTTTAACTAACAGAAAATGCATATTTCAAGATTGTAATGTCTTTAATAAATTCACAACACAGGAAGTGGTCATCGATTCGTAAGATGTAAGATATGTGTTAATGCAAAAGGAGAGAGACAAAAATTATTAAGAAAAACAATATTCACAGTTGATATTCCCAATCTTCAGAAACATTCTAATGAATTTAAATTAGAACTTGCACGTTTTCTGATATTAGCAAATTTTGAGCATGATTCAGATTTGAATGAAATTAATAGGAAACTAATTGATACACTTTCAAAAACTGCCACGAAGATAGTTGGTAGAAAAAAGCAGCACTTGACCAATAAAATTTCTATTGAGACTAGAATTTATGCAGAAAAGAAGGAATATGAAGATATATAAAAATGATGCATTAAGAGATATTAAATTTCTCAAATTTTGTAAAGTGGCATGAAAAAAGAATTGATAATAATATAAGAAAGTATAATTGTGAACTAGTGAGGAAAGCTGTAGAAGAGAATAAAAGTCTCAAGAGTGTAAAACAACATTTTGGTATTGATAGAAAACTTATATCTGCAATAAGAAAAAAGATGACAACTATTTCTAAAAAGATAGATGAAATTATGAAATATGTAAAAGGGTTCTATGAAGGATTATATAGTAAGAAAAACAAATATCTCCTACATCTATTATATCTTTTGAATTGCCCAATATTTTAAATGAAGAAATAAGACATGCAATAAAATTTAGGAAGAAGTGAAAATCCCCAGGTAATGATGGAATTATAATTGATAATATTGAAAGGAGCAGGTGAAGAAAAAAAAATTTTTTTGGCAAAGTTATATACCAAATGTCTAAATGGTAAAGATGTACCAGGTGATTGGAAGAATGCAGTATTAATAGTAATATTTAACAAAGTAATAAAGAAGGTATTAGAAATTACAGACTTATCAGCCTTTTATCAGTTTTGTATAAAAATTTTACCAAGATAATTACAACTCTTCTGTAAAGCATTTTGGATTTCAATCAATCAAAAGAACAAGCTGGATTTAAAAGTGGTGTTGGTATAGTAGATCATATCCAAGTATTGAGAGAAGTTATAAAAAGGTCCACTGAATATGAGTTGCCATTATGCTTTGGTTTGTAAATTATGAAAAGGCATTTGATTTAATAAGCATTTCTTTAGTGATTAAAGCATTGGGTCATCAAAATATAGATCCAGGATATTGTCATATTCTAAAGAATATTTATAAAAGTGCAACAGCAACAATTAGATTATATAATGATACTAGGAAGGTTAGCATTGAGAAGGGTGTAAGACAGGTGCTACTATATCTCTAAAACTTTTTATAGTAGTGCTGTAAGAAGTATTTTGTGGATTAAAATGGGAAGCTAAAGGAGTAAAAGTAAATGGAGATTATTTAAGTCATTTAGAATTTACAGATGATGTAGTTGTTTTTGCAAATAATGCTTCAGAGCTTCAGGAAATGTTGCAATAGTTATCATATGAAAGTAAGACTAAAGTAATGTTCAGTGGATTTTCTCAAAAGATAAAAATAAAGATTGATTATGATGTGTTAGAAGAAGTTAATAACTACAAATACCTTGGTCATATTATTACTACAGATGGAAACATAATGAATGAAATTAATCATAGAATTAAACTTGGTTGGAGTGCTTTTTGGTAAAAATAACTTAATAATAAAAGGATTTATGTTTATATGTTTGAAAGGGAAGGTTTTTACTAAATGTATTTTACCAGTTCTTACTTTTGAATCCGAGACTTGGACACTTAATAGGAGTACAGAGACTTCAGACCACTCAGAGAAGTACAGAGATATGCATGTTAAGAGTAACAAGAAAATATAGGAAACCCAATACAAGGGTAAGAGAACAAACAGGTGTTACAGTCATTGTTGAAAGAATTGAAAGACTAAAGTGAATTGGGCTGGACATATTGCTAGAAGAGATGATAATAGATGGACAATTGAAATATTAAACTGGTGTCCAAGAGATTGTAAAAGTCTTAGAAAGAAATCACCTGAGATAGATGAAATAAGTAAGTGTATAGGAGTGATGTGGAGAAGAGAAACTAGAGATCTACAAGATGGATTGAACTTCAAGAGACCTTCATCCTGCAGTGGATTGATAATAGTTGACAATGATGATGATGAATAAAATTATACAATTGTGGAAAATATAGAAAGGCAGAAATGATTTTTCCCAAAAAAGTTGGTTCATTCAAACAAATTTACTGACTATATGTTGAATGACTTGTAAAAAATGTAGTAGCAATTAAATGTTTAAAAATGAGAATGAATCATATGATAAAATTGTAGAGAAAAAACGAGTGCCACATTAGGAAGGAAGTTTTAGTTATTAATGAATAATTTGGTTTTATGTTATCATAGAACAACTTTCTGTTTTTGCAATCAGTTAATGGAGTGCTATTCTGAATGCAAAAGGCAGTGTGTTAAGTGTTCATTATTTTTCAAAAGATATGACTTTATACTCCGAGAGTAGAACTACTTGAAAGAAAGAAGCAGTAGAAAAATATATTAGGTTAGTTTAAGATATTTCCAGTAATAATAGTGCTATTGTAAGGAATGAAATCTGAGAAATTAAAAATTTCAAGATTAGTATGTTTTGTAACAAGTTCATCACTTAGCTTACTGCTATTTGTATTATTCTTGGGTTCAATAATTGAAGGTATAGGTTCAAAAAAATTTTTTATAATGGAATATGCAGATAAAATAGTGATATAGAAGTGGAATTAGTCATTGTATAATAGAAAAATGAATATCATTGATTAGGAGAGATATTTCTATAGACCATGGCAGTCCAGATAACAGGGATATTTGAGGTTAGTAATATGATAGATACTACTCTTATGATACATTAATTAAAAAATATAATTAACTTTGAGTAAATGAAGTGATTCGAATAGTTCAATTCTCTCACCTCCCTTATTTAATATATTTATCAGTCTTTTTTCATAAACAATATAGGAAATTCATCCATGTTGTCGATATTGCTGTGGCTTTATAATTTTTTTTTCCCCACCAGAATAAAAATGTTTTTAATAGGATAGAAAAAGTACAGACATTTTGTTCAAAGGTTAAGACCTTATTTCTATCCCATAGAAAAAAAAAAGTATGCCAACCTTCCATTTAAAAACTTCTAAATTGAATTCTTTTTTTAGCAAGAAGATTGGTGCTAAATCTAATTCATGCTGTTTGGGACTAATACTGGATTACAGCCTTATTTTTCCATCTATTAATACCTAGGTTTAAAATAATTTTTAGGAACAATCTCACTAGAAAATTGATTGGTGTTAGTTAAAAGGTGTATTACGAATAGTGTATTACAAAAACTCTCAAGAACAGTTTTCTTAGCATACGACATATTTTATTGAATATTGTGCTGCTATCTGGATAAAAAATATTTAAAACTAAATTTCTAACTATATAATTAAGTATTTTAACACTGATATCCATTCTTTTTGCAGTGGCTTCCTATCTGTACATTATTTCACAAAATAGTAGAAAAATTGTCTTAGAGAAAATTCATAAAATGCAAAAGTAATCAAATATTCCATTAACTCAAGACAGTTTTAACTATTTAGCACATATTTAGAATCAAGTTCTTTCAGAATATGCAGTCAAGAATACGTTAAACAATAGAATTATGGAAACAGAAGTAGTTTTTATGCAAGATCTCAAATATTTTTTCCCAGATGAATTTTATTACAGGCAGAAATTAATCTTTCCAGTAGTTATTAGATTATCATCTATATGTCTACAATGTATGCATATTTGCTTCAAACAGAGAAATTTTGTAACAATGGTTTTAAGTTGTCAAGAATGAAAAAAAATTCATAACCTAAATTTTTTAGAAAAATATTAATTTATTGATTATAAAATTTTAAGCACATTAAAGTATTGTTAAAAAATGTAAAAAATTAATTTTTTTAATCATACATAATTCATCATCATCCATTAATTGCTTATTAGTAGATCAAAAATGTCTTATTTTCATAAACATTTATCATAAGCTTTCTTTTTTCATAATTTCAGTAAACTATTTTATTAGTCTTATCTTTTGATCTCTAGATGAAAATTGCTCCAGCTCATTGAATATCTCTTATTGCTGTGTATCTAATCCAGCATTAATGAAGTTTCTTACATAATTTTTTGTTATTTCCAGCATATTTCTTTTCATATTTTTTTTTCCCATTTTAGATATCCAAACCCATGTTTCACAATTGTGGTCAAAACAGGCAAGCTACTGATTTAAAGGTTTTCTTTTTTTTAGACAGAATGATAGTTTGTACAAATATAATATTAAGTTTATCAAATGCCTCTCCATCCTACTAATTTATTTTGTTATGTTGCTTTACATGTTAGTAAGTGAATAGATAAACATAATTATTTAATTTTGCACTCAACTGTTAATTGAAGGCATTGATATTCACTCAATGCTAATTTACACTTTTATAGTTGAGCAATTGTAGAATATATGAATAGTATCTGCAGTATCGTGAATGCTCAAGTATGCATCATCATTTTCAACTATTATCGATTCACTGCAGGATAGTCTTTCCAAGTTTAATTCAGTTTTTCTGAACTGTAACCTCTCTTCTCCACAACACAATAGCATTTTTTTTACTTCCATCTATCCTATGTGGGCTCTCTAGGGTTTTTTTATTTTTTATAATCTCTTGGGATTTAATTGAATATGCTAACTGTCCATTTTTTATCATATCCTTTAACAGTATATCCAGTCCATTTCAGTCTCTTAATTGTTTTAATGATGATATCAATGATATCACATATATTTTATTTTTGATCTCTTCTTATTATTTTTAATATCTCTCCATATTCCATTGAATGATCTAAGGCCTCTGTATCAAGTCTTAGGTCTCTAGGTAAGAACTGTTACAAGACATCTATTAAAAACTTTTTATTTTCAAACACAGGCACATTTTCTTTTAATATTAAGTTATTTCTACCTAAAACACTCCATCTAAGTTTAATTCTATGATTAATGCCATCCATTATGTTTTCATCTCTGTTAATAATCTGACCAAGATATTTGTAATTATTAATTAATTCTTTTTATTCCTGATTATTAATGATTATTTTTTACTTCTGAGAAAATCCATTGAACATTACTTTAGTCTTTTTAGCATTTATCTTTAATTCTATTACTTTTATCTGATAACTATTTCAATATTTCTTGAAATTCCAAAGCAGTTTTTTGGGATGAGGTGGGGGCAGAATACAATCACATCATCTGCAAACACTAAATGATATTTATAATAGGCATTTAATTTTTTTGCTTGTAGCTTTCCCTATTTAATCCACAAAATACTTCTCGTAAAACTGCTATAAAAAGTTTTAGGGATATAGAATCACCCTGATGTACATCTTTCTCAATGTTAATCTTTTTAGTACTAACATATAATCTAATCATTACTTTTGCATTTTGATAAATATTTTTCAGAATATAGTAAAATTCCTTGGTGTATAACTTGAATAACAATAGAAAGGCTTTTAGAATCAAATGCCATTCATAATCTATAAATCCAAAGCATAATGGCAATTCATATTCATTGAATCTTTCTGTAACATCTCTCAATATTTGGATGTGATCCACTATGCTAAAACCATTTTTAAATCCAGCTTGTTCTTTTGAATGGTCAGAACCCACAGATAATTGGAGATGAGTTGTAATTATCTTGATCAAAATTTTATTTAGAATTGATAGAAATCTGATAAATCTGTGATTTTTAATATCTTATTTATCATCTTTTAATAAATACCAATATTACTATTACATTATTTTAATCATTTGGTACATCTTTATCATTTGAGACAATTTGGTATCTAACTTTCCTAACTATTTTTCTATTTCTTTACCTGCTTTTTTTCAAAATATTATTAATAATTCCATCACTTCCTGTTTTTTTTCTTTTTTTCATTGATTTAATAGCAATTTTCTTTTTTATTCACATACTCCCATTAAAATAAGCATTTTCAATCTATATGAGAGCTGATAGAAACTGGATTTTAATTTTATTCATTATTGTTTAGAATTTAGTGAATTAGTAATATTAATAATCACTATGCTTGGAATATTCAATGTATATAAATTTTATGAATAAGAAATCATTTTAACATTGTTCTTCCAAAAACGCCAACAAATTTACAAAAAGAGGAAAAAAACTTTCTTTTTAGTTATTTAATTAAAATTTGTCTTCAAAAAGAACAAATTTTTTAATTAAAACTTTTATTGTTATTTCTCATTCTTTTTCTTTTGCAAGCAATATTGCAAATGATATACGTTTTTATATTTTAAATCCAAAAGCAGTTTAGGCTTTTTTTTTTTGTAAATACAATGTTGCATGGTCATGTGTATCAGTTGTATGAGATGGAGTGAATAGCAGGAACTTGAAAGTCTGTGTTCAAATCCCCTATATTTAAATATAATATAGTAGATATTATACATATATGCAAATTTTAAAACTTTAAAAAAGTTTTACCAAAAGTGTAAATTTGTACTGTATATTACTAATATGTAAAAGGTTTAAAAGCAAAAGGGAAGTCTTAAAAATACTGAATAGAATATAAATTTAGTATTTACCTGACTTCATATTATTTTTGGGAGATAATTGTAAATATGTATGAAAGAAACTTATTTTACATATATTCTTTATATTTGATTTCAAGTGATAGACTTCCAAGAACTATATGGCGAATTTGCAAAAACAAAATATTGTTGTTGTTTTTGTTTTTTTGATATACTTATGTGATTAATTAGATGCAATTGTTTGTATGTATGTTTGATGTTTATTAAGAAGAGTATTTACAGAAAATCTCATTTATTTTTAATTTATAAATGTGAGGTGAATGAACAAGTATGAAATAGAATGGTAATTAATACTTAAGGGTATAGTGTTTACAAAAAGAATGTTGAAATCTTCTATTGGATAAATATTACAAGGAAGAATTGTTAAATTTAAGTAGACTACAATTATTTGTATGCTATTAACCTTATATTCTTTAGTTATTAAACTTTTTTTTTTTTTTTAAATATTATAATTGAAACATTAAGTCTGAAAAAAATCACCAGTCAGCCATATTGTAATTTCCAAATCCATTTCTGGCTATTTTGGGCTTTGTCTGTATTGCATCTATTCATCTGGCAGTTGACTTTATTACTTCTTTATTATTCAAGCTAATAACTTGAAATTTTCAGCACCTTGAGATTTTGACCCATAACCAACTTGTATGTTTGGTATATAGTTTTGAAACCAGATCTGATGCAATATGCTTTAAAAATGTTTATTAAGTATCAATAGAATATTTTTTATTTTGTAACAAGAGAATGACTTATACCAAAATGGGATATTATATATCTGCATTAATAATTCGTTCGAGTCAAGATCATAGTGCCAATCAGATTACAAAACTTATTTTTTGGCTATTAACTTCATTAATGATAAGAACTGATTTACAAATATTCATTTCTGCATAGGCTTTTGAAAATTTCAAATCATTAGCTTTTCATTGTATATAATACATAAAAATAATGGCTTTTGGATAAATATGTGCAATCTATTCTAACTTACAAGGGGCTGAAACAATAAATAATCTGGTGTCCATGATTTGTTTTTTCTAGAATAGTATTTATGTGAACAACACTTTGCTGCACTTTAATTCTTATGTTAGAAGTAATATATAAGAATAATGTGATATTTTATCATTGTTTGAATTATCTTTTTGCCAATGCTTCAAAAATGTTTATAATTAAGGTATAGCAAATATAGCATTAAAATATAAATTTATTGGGTTTGAAATCAAAACTTTAGTGTGTGAAAACTCTTAGTTTGAATAATATAAAAGAAATGATAGTTTTATATAGATATGTAAGTCTGAGAATCTGAGTGGCAATATTATCTGATGTCAACTGATACTTAGGTAAATGGTTTTTTAGTAATAGTTTTATAGAATATAAAATAACTAGGATCATAAAGGGCTTAGAATTTAGCCTCAAAAGAGTAAATAAAGTCTTGTTTAACAACAAACTCTTTTCATTTTCCAATTAAAATGTTTAATGACTTCATCATCATCAACCATTATCAATCCACTGCAGGATGAAGGTTTCTCCAAATTCAATCCATCTTCTCTGATCTTTGGCTTCTCTTCTCCACACCATCCCTGCACACTTTCTTATTTCATTCATCCATCTCACATATGGTCTCTTTCTGGGTCTTTTACAATCTTTTGGAATCCAGTTTAAGATTTCAATTGTCCATTTATTATCATCTCTTCTAGCAATATGTCCAGCCTGACTCCACTTCAGTCTTTTAATTTTTTCAATGAGGTCAGTAACACCTGTTTGTTCTCTTACCCATATATTGCGTTTTCGATCTCTTCTTGTTACTCCCAACATGCATCTCTCCATACTTCTTTGAGTGGTCTGAAGTCTCTGTATTGCTCTTCTATTAAGTGTCCAAGTCTCAGATCCATAAGTAAGAACTGGTAAAACACATTTATTAAAAACCTTCCTTTTCAAACACATAGGCATATTTCCTTTTAGTATCAAGTTATTTCTACCAAAAGCACTCCAACCAAGTTTAATTCTATGATTAATTTCATCCATTATGTTTCCATCTGTATTAATAATCTGACCAAAGTATTTGTAACTGTTAACTTCTTCTAACTCATCATAATCAATCTTTATTTTCATATTTTGAGAAAATCCATTAAACATTACTTTAGTCTTTTTAACATTTATCTTTAGTCCTACTTTCACTACTTTCATCTGATAACTCCTGCAACATTTCCTGCAGCTCTAAAGCATTATTTGCAAAAACAACTACATCATCTGCAAAATCTAAATGACTTAAATAATCTCCATTTACTTTCACTCCTTTAGCTTCCCATTTTAATCCACAAAATACTTCTTGCAGCACTGCTGTAAAAAGTTTTGGAGATATGGAGTCACCTTGTCTTACATCCTTCTCAATGTTGACTTTCCCAGTATCATTATGTAATCTAATTGTTGCTGTTGCATTTTTATAAATATTCTTTAAAATATGACAATATCCTGGATCTATACCTTGATGATCCAATGCTTTAATCACTGAAGAAATGTTTATAGAATCAAATGCCTTTTTCATAATCTACAAATCCAAAGCATAATGGCAACTCATATTCATTTGTCCTTTCTATAACTTCTCTCAATACCTGGATATGATCTACTGTACTAAAACCACTTTTAAATCCAGCTTGTTCTCTTGGTTGGTGGAAATCCAATGTTCTCTGTAGACGAGTTGTAATTATCTTGGTAAAAATTTTGTATAAAACTGATAAAAGGCTGATAGGTCTGTAATTTCTAATATCTTCTTTATCACCTTTTTTAAATATTAATATTAATACTGCATTCTTCCAATCATCTGGTACATCTTTATCATTTAGACATTTGGTATATAACTTTGCTAAAAAATTTTCTATTTCTTCACCTGCTTCTTTTAATATATCAATTATAATTCCATCATTACCTGGAGCCTTTCCTTTCTTCATACATTTAATTGCATGTCTCACTTCTTCATTTAAAATTCTGGGCAATTCGGAAGATATAATAGGTATAGGAGGTACTTGTTCTTTATTACTATATAATTCTTGATAAAAGTCTTCTACCCATTTCATGATGTCATCCCTCTTTTTAGTAATAATTCCATCTTTTTTTCTTATTGCAGATATAAATTTCCTACCAATACCAAAATGTTGTTTTACATTCTTGAGACTTTTATTTTCTTCTACAGCTTTTCTTGCTAGTTCACAGTTATACTTTCTTATATCATTTTCAACTCTTTTCCGCACCATTTTACAAAATTCGAGATATTCAATTCTTTTTAATGCATCATTTTTGTATATCTTCATATTCCTTCTTTTCTTCATAAATTCTCTAGTCTCAGTAGAAATTTTATTAGTCAATTGCTGCTTTTTTCTACCAGCTATCTTTGTTGCAGTTTTTAAAAGTGTATCAGTTATTTTCATATTAATTTCATTCAAATCTGAATCATGTTCAAAATCTACTAATACTTGAAACCGATTTGTAAGTTCTAATTTAAATTCATTAGAATGTTTCTGAAGATTAGGAATATCAACTGTAAATATTGTTTTTCTTAATAATTTTTGTCTCTCTAGTTTTACATTAACATGTATCTTACACCTTACTAATCGATGATCACTTCCTGTGTTAAATTTATTAAGAACATTACAATCTTGAAATATGTATTTCCTGTTAGTCAAAATATAATCCAATTCTGCTGTACCTTCATTTGGATGCTTCCATGTCCATTTCCTTTTAACATTTTTCTCAAAAAAAGAATTCATAATATAAAGTTTTTCCTTCTCTGCAAACTCCACAAGTCTATGTCCTCTCTCATTTCTATTACCATAACCAAAATTACCTACAACACTTTCATCTTTCATTTGTTTACCAATTCTAGCATTAAAGTCTCCCATAACAATTTTAAAATGTTGTTTACTCTGATCAAAAGCCTTTTGTACATCCATATAAAAATCTTCTACTACTTCATCACTATGAGAACTTGTTGGGGCATAAACCTGAATTATCTGCATTTGATATCTGCTATTAAGTTGTATAACTAATCTTGCCACTCTGTCCGATACACCATCAATCTCCACAATATTGTTCTTCCACTTTTTATTTATAATGAATCCTACTCCACTTGTATTTCCAATATTTGTGCCTTTATAATAGAGCATATGTCCACTTTTTAAATCAATTGTCTCTTCACCTTTTCTTCTAACTTCACAAAGTCCAATAATGTCCCATTTAATATAAGACAGTTCTTCTTCTAATTCTTGCAATCTTCCTTCACTTGAAAGTGATCTGCAGTTGTAAGTACCTAAATAAAAAGTCGTCATCAAATGGCAGCCTGGGTCCGCATCCAGGATATTCTTAGCACCCTCCGCCTTCGGCCACCAACTGCTGCCTTGGTTGGTGACTTTACAGCCTCCTGGGATTAAGGGCCATGCTTTATTTTTGTCTGTACATAATTGTATAATTGGGAAAAATCTTTATCATTTACACAAACATTCATTCTGCCTTATCAGGCACTGAGAAGAAAGACCATGGTGTTTCTTGATCTTAAACTCAGAGGTAAAAAGCCAATAAACTCACCACGCTGGCTAATGCGTGTTGGTGAGCAGCCCATCCATGTTCGTATACTATATGAATAAACATATAGTAATAACAGCTGCAACAACAAGAATGTATGGAGTGGACATATATTGAACCGAATTGATTTCCGATTCAAGAGTTTTATTGCCCAAAATCAAAAACTTAATTTTATTAAATCTTATCTAACGTTAGAATTTTTTTTTTATTTATTTAAAAAGAGTGCTTGTATTAAAACACCTACTTGTTTGTATTTCAAATAGATCGTTTTAATGTTTAAAAAATTGTTTTTAAAATAGTTTTCTTATACCGCTTGTTTTTACTTTTTTTTTAAAATCAATTTGATTTAAAAACAAGCTGGTTAGCTAATTACATTCCTGTAGCTTTTATATTAATTATTTTAAAGTTCATTCCAAAAGCAGAGATTTAATTGTTTTTTTTGTTTTAATAATCCCTGGGTAAAATTCTTAAATTAGATTGAGCTGGAGATTAATATTTGCCCTGCCTTAGGCATAGCATTCAACAACAAGGAAAGTGTTTCACAGAAAATGGAGCGAGGTATAAATAGCCCCGAAAATTTGGAGAGTTAGTTATTAATTATTCCTAACTAGACAAGCTGTTTCTCAAGTGAAAGTTTATATCAGATCGGACATTTAAATTCTTCAAGGAAATTTGCTGTTGTTTAAGTCCTTTTGCTTGCAACAAGATGACAAATACTGTACGTGTTATCACCTCCAGAATGGCTTGCTAACTTAACAAAGGACGTATCCCTAACTTCCAAATTTGCTCCAGTAATGCCTTAAACATCTAGAAGAAGCCAGAACCTCTTTACCTCTACCTTGCCACTGTCAAAGGACCCGAAAATGAACTAAAATGATACTGCACACTCTTCGTGAATGTTGTTTTTACCAAAAAGAAATTATTTGCTTTTATTCTTCCCATGGTAAATTTCTTTTCATTAAATCTCCGCTCAATCTAATTATAAATATGTATTCCTAAACAATATAGCCTCATATTTAATATTTGTTGTTATTTCTAATATTTTGCAATGTGTCTTGGAATTTTAGTTTTAAGATTCTAAGTTGCTTTCAATTTTTGTTTATTGGAGAGTGACAAATGAGTTTTATATTTTTATGCCTCACTTTTTATAAATGCTTTAGCAGTCATGTATATTTAAATGCTTACCTGTAATTATTTTCTTGTTCAATAATTAATTTTAAACACTGTGTTTGCACTTTTGGAAACCTCCAAAAATCTTTTGGCTGGCGACTTTATGGTCTCATTTTCCGCAGATAGAGATTTTGTTTCTTATATCTATGAAAGCGGAAATTAGAATTGTTTTTCTTTGTAAATTTTATAAGTTGTCAGCAGGAAGTTAATATTTATTCCTTTTTAAATTACAGGTGAGAGACAATTTTGTTCTGCTAAAGTACTTAAAACTTTTAATATTTTCGTACTCATGTGCACTCTCCGATAGATTTATATTTGTATTTATTACGTGTGCTTTAAATATGTCAGAGCGTGTACTCAAAATTTGTTTGTAATTCATTTTCTTTAATTGTTGGAGCAGATGTAACTGGTTTTCTAATGATTTACTTGTCTCCTATTGAGACCTTTAATTATTATTACTTTTCACCAATTGTTTGGTTGGGATTCACCAGTTTCAATTGTTTTCCTTTCATTTTCAATCATATTTTTCAGTTGTTCTTGAGGTGGATCAATCACCTTTATTTTAAACGTAATAATAGGTGCAGCTTCTACCGACATAATGACATTTGTGGGCCCGACACATTTTTCAGACCTTGAAAAGCTCGTCGGTGCTGGTTTCATTGATTTGCTTCAAGAGCGTATTGTTTAAGTATCTGAAAGTGAAAACCAATGTTTGGGTGAATCCTCTACTGAATGAAATTGCTTCCTCCCTTTATAATTCATTATTAGAAGATTAGTAAGTCTGTCAAAGCATGGTGTTAGTCTTTCTGGTACACGCCTGAGCTAACCCTATTTATTGTGTCATAAACTTATACTTCACAATTTATTTTCTCTTAAATAAAATTTTTTAAATGTTTAAACTTAATTTGGCTGACATTTGTCTTGGTGTTTTGTTGCTCAATTGTCTAAACAATTTTAAGATCTCTTGTTTCTCCCTGAGTCTAGTCAGCGCAAACCATCATCATCATCTATTCTGATCACAGTAAATAAATTTTCCAGACACATAGTGGTCTGGTAGCGCCCTCTGTATCAGAATGGATTGAATGTCTGGTATAATATATATATATATAATCTTTTCACGGTTATATGATGTAGATAAAATAATATTTTGGGGTACAAACCGTGTATTATTTTGCATTACAATCTGATATTTCGATGGACTAGCGATCACCATTATCAAGGTTAACTTTTGAAAGAACAATCATTAGATCTCAAACAATAATGTGACTCAGTGCAAGATGAGAAATTAATAGGTGAACAGACTGAGAGAAATAAATATTTTGATAAGCCTCATTTTGTGAATGATAAACTACTTCAAGTTGAATGTCACTTCTCATCTTGTACTGAGTCACATTATTGTTTGAGATCTAATGATTGTTCTTTCAAAAGTTAACCTTGATAATGATGGTTGCTAGCCCATCAAAATATCAGATTGTAATGCAAAATAATACATGGTTTGTACTTAAAAATATTATATATATATATATATATATATATATAATTGAAATAATATTTTTAACGGTTTACAAACTTTTACAAACAATCCTTAAATCTACAGAAGTACTTTCAGTTACTTTCTAACCTGCCTCAACTGCCATTAAATTCAAAAACCAAAAGCGGAAGCAAACATCATCAATTCAAATTCCACGAATCTCATATTTTAATGTTAGAAGCTTGTCGATTTATTAAATGCGTTTTATTCCTGTTTATAAAAATTGCCTCTTTAATTTTTCTTTTACTATGGTTTCTCTCTTCGTAAAGAATATTCACATTTTCAAAATTAAATTTAAATTTATATTTACATGTTTTTTCATGATGGAAGAAAACTGAAGAAGATATTAAATCACCATTATTTTTATTTTTTACATGCTTATATAACAATTCGTGTTCCTTCAATCTTTTCTCAATGCTAAGGAACACAAATTGTTATATAAGCATGTAAAAAATAAAAATAATGGTGATTTAATATCTTTTTCAGTTTTCTTCGATCATGAAAAAACATGTAAATATAAATTTAAATTTAATTTTGAAAATGTAAAAATTCTTCATGAAGAGAGAAACCATAGTAAAAGAAAAATTAAAGAGGCAATTTTTATAAACAGGAATAAAATGCATTTAATAAATCGACAAGCTTCTAACATTAAAATACGAGATTCGTGGAATTTGAATTGATGACGTTTGCTTCCGCTTTTGGTTTTTGAATTTAATGGCAGTTGAGGCAGGTTAGAAAGTAACCGAAAGTACTTCTGCAGATTTAAAGATTGTTTGTAATTGTTTGTAAACCGTTAAAAATATTATTTCAATTATAATTACAATATTGTTTTTAATTAACGGATATTTTATTTATTATATATATTACATAATATATATAATAAATATATATATATATATATATATATATATATATATATAACTATTATATTTGATTAAACAAATTATGCTTACTATGACTAGATGAGATCCCACTTATCTTATATATAAATCATATGAAAGGTTATGATCTGTTATATGTGCTAGAACTTGTAAATATTTTTATGTTAAGGGCTTCACCATAGTATATATGTTTAAGTAGAGTCTCTTTGTTTCTCCACTTTGTGATGCTGGCCAAAAAAGATGAAAATAGATCAGGTATCATCGGAATCATTGTTCATAAGTTGGTAGATCTGGAGAATAGGCAAACAGGGCAGAGTTCATGAGTGTTGCTGACCTGTGTATCTTGAACATGATTGGACTTGAGGTACTTTTGTCTAGATTCTAGATTTTGTTATAAGAACAGACAAAACTGACTGGTACAGAACTAATAACCTACTTTAATTTCAACTTTTAATACTTTTTAAATTCTTTAATAGATACTAATTTGATAGTAAATTGCAGAATTGTTGCTTAACAATAGCAAAGATTCCAGAAGATGGCATTAATAAAAAAAAATTGAGAATTATAAACAATAATATCAACTCTTTCAATATAAAGTCCTAATTAATAATTCAAAGATACAACTTTGCAGTTTATAGTATCATTTTATCTCAAGTGAAAACAAATTTAAAAAAATACAAATAGACAAGATAAGTTTGTGTGAACAGAAAAAATAGATAGCAATAAAAAATAAATTTCAAATAGAAATAAAATGTATAATTTTATTAGTAAAAAATAATATAATATTTATTAATAATCAAAAGAAATGTAGAATTTAAGAAATAGAAAATATTATAAACAAAATACTGAACTAGAAATAAAAAATTTTTTATAAAATATTTATTTGAACTATTTAAGTTGACATACAAACTTATAGATATTCAGATAAAAGGGATAAATTTTTTTATCAAAATATTCAAAAATTGAAATTTTAATAAATAACTTATTTAAGAGTTCATTGATTTAGAGTAAATTTTATTATAAATATAGGGAAAATTTTTAAAAGGTTAATCATGGTTGAAATTTTAGAAAATATTTTTCATTTGATTATTCTTTTAAAAAAAAAAAAGCAGCTGTAGTGAAATTTTAATTCAAATATATATATATATTTTTAGAGAATAGGAAATAACTTATTTTGATTAGAATATTAATAGTCTGTATTGTATTGTCAGCTCTACATGCAAAATTTCAGCTGGAGGTATTTCAATTAGTAATCACAGTGATTCCTATTTGTTCCCTCAATAATGTATTTCCCTTTAGATTTCTTTTTGATAATTTCCCAATACACATCTCTTTACACGTTACTATGAGGCCTGCATTTTTCAATGATTTAAGATTGCTATATGTTTACTGTCTATAATATTATAACATAAACATTACATGATGGTTTTGAACATGTAATTTTCTTTATATATATATAATCTTTTTTTCTGATTTATATGTATTAAAGGATTTTCATGGTCTTTTTAGATTAAATGATAATGTTTAATGAGATTTTTATTTTGCATATTTTTATAGATAATTTGTCTATTATATAATGAAGCAAAACACCAATTAAAAATGGTTTTTGCAATCTAGCAATAGAATTACTTTAAAGTGAAAATGAATTTGCTATTAGTTTATTACCATTTTTATAAGGGTCATAGTATAGATTGAAGACTGATCACATATGAGATGGATGAATGAAGTAAGAAGTATGTGGGGGTGATGTGTAGAAGAAAGACTAGACATCAGAGAAGGCAGATTGAATTTGGAGAGACCTTCATCCTGAAGTAGATTGATAATGGTTGACAGTGATGATTATATATATATATATATATATATATATATATATGTGTGTGTGTGTGTGTGTGTGTACATATATTATCTTTAGCTCAAAAGCTGGTTTTAAATCTAATATATGAATTCATGTATTAGATTTCATTTAACAAGAATAGTGAGTTTCTGTTATCACTCATTAAATCAAACATCAAATCTAATTTAATTTTTGTTGAATATTGTAAGGCTTTACCTATACTGCAATAATATAAACATTGTGATTAGTAAAATGTTATCATAAATAAAACATTACTTTTACTAACTTACTATGTGACTCAAAAATCAATATGTGTATTAATAAATTTACTAATATATATATATATATATATATATATATATAGTAAATATATATATATATATTAATAATAGCAAATGAATTATTAAAAAAAAAGTTTGATCAAAATATAATACAACCAAAAAATTACAATAATCAATAAAAGATTATATAATTAAACTTTGCAATAATTGAAATTTCTCTAAGAAAAATCAATTTGGAAAGTATGAAATTTTTGCAATTTTAAAGTTAATTATATAATCAAAATAGTGTGTACTTTTATATCATTACTACATATAGTTCTAATTTTATACTATTCTTTTTTTTCTCTTTTAACCTTGGGGAGAGAGGTTGGGTGTTTTTCCTTGATTGTGAAGCCATAGCTATTATCAAAAAATTTTATTAATATTTTCATAATCAGTAAAAAAAATTATAGCACCTCAATTATATATGGTAGGAAACTACTTTTATATATCACTGAATAAAACCGTAAAATTAATTAGCTATATTATCTCTTATTAAATGTTCATGTTTCATCATCTTTCTTTTATGCATATATGTACAGTACATACAATTTGCATTGTTATTAATTGTTCACTGTAGATCCAAGCATTCTTTGTATTGCTTTTCAATAATAATATCAAATCTGAGTCATATTTGTTTGTTTTTTAAAGTATAGTTGAAAAATGCATCAGCAAGCAGAGTTGGAAAATATAAATGAAATAGAGATTAAAGTATGAGCAAAAATTTTAATATTTTATTTAATAGACTAATTCTGCTTAAGGGCAATCATATTATCAGATTCTGAAATGTAATGTCATCAGATTAATCCATTGCTGCCATTTCCAATACTCAAACTTCTTAAAATTTTTAAGCAATAAAGCTATTTAATAATTTATTTGTTTAAACTAACTATTGCATTATGTCTGTTTTAATTTGACTGTAAAAAGGCATTTAGGTTTATAAATAATCCAAGAGGTACAACATAAAGAAATATAGAAAAATATAATGAATACAGCAAAGAGCTAAATTCAAGCTTAAATTAACAATAGTGAAACAATAAATTTATATCCCAATAATGATCAAAACAGCATTACTATTAAAAGATTTCTGAATCATTCCATTTTGATGTGGATATGCATTTAACATTATCTAATATAAGTCTTAATATTCAGTTCATATAAAAAATTACCAAGTATCTTTACAGTTCTAAATATAAAATTTACTCTGCAATTTATGTAGTGGCAAAAATAAATTAAAGATCTAAAAATCCTGAATTGATTACCAGTTGAAAAATGTAAATATATTTATATATGCCAGTTTAGTTAATTAAATATTATAGTATTTTATTAGCCATTAATGACTTTTTGAGGGTCATATCTTATCTTGCCTTTAAATAATAGACTAGTTCAGATTCATTTTTTATCATGATTGAATTTAGAATTCACTGCTTCTAACTAATGTGTATAAAAAAGATAGCATACAGCCAATCTCAACAACAGATCAATAGGCAATGATGCTCACTAAATCTGAATGTTTCCATTAAGGTTGGGGATATGGTAATAAATAGACAGCTTTCTTGAAGGTAAGGCAGAGAATGACTGTCAAACCTAAAAAAATGGTATGTATTTTCCAGAGAACAATTATTATACCTAAATAACAGCTGCCTAGTTCTTCATATATGATTCGAGGGAAACTCCTGCTAACCTGAATAGAATGATCATGCTCTAGACTATAGCTACTTAACCTAATTGTTAATGCAGTGAGACTGTTTATGAATGAAAGCTTTCAGAACCAAAGCTAACTCAGAGAAAGCTGTAAAATACAGCTGGAAGAGTTGCCGTAACTACTCATGAAGCAGGCTATCAAGTACAGCTGGAAGTGGATAGAGAAATCTTAATGGCACATACAGTCACCTCTTCAACAGTTCACATTACAACTGATAGCTGTACACTAATAGACAGTAGCAGGAAGAGTATAGCCATCATTACATAAATCTATAAATATTATAAATATAATAGAAATCTATATTTTACTAATAAATAATATTATTGAAACATGTGTATACTCATTTGTGTTTATATGACTAATTCAGACTAAATACACCACTGAGTAACTGATCATTTAATTATAAATAATTATTATATGGTTCAAAACCAGTAAAATATCATGATTTTATCACATGACTTCAGTGTGTTCAATGAAGTTTCATCTGATATCTATTATTTACTAAAACTTACAATAGATGGATTATAAATCTGAATAAAATGGTTTGTCATTTAAGAGGTTAGATGATGTTTTGAGTACTAAAATGACAGAGTTGCATGTGATCTATGGTTATTCTGTTCTTGTGTCTGTTATTATATCACTGCATAAAATCACATAAGGGGAAAATCACTGAATGATTTGTCACTCAGAAACTCATATGTCCTCCAATACTGAAACTTAAAGACTTGAGTGGTAATTCAGAGACTTTTAGCCCTCCAGTACACAATTCAATCACTGCAATAAATTAAAAAAAAAAAAAAAAGTTAAATGGTTTTGATTATGTGATATTCATACACCAGGGGTGACAAAGTTGAGTTGTGATTCTCTTGAAGCTGTCCCTATATCACTGCATCAAACTATTCAGTATACTTATATTGTGATATTCTATAAAGTATATTATATAATTAAGGAATAGTCAAATTATAGATATATAATTATTATATATAACTGATTGTTTGTTGTTGCTTTTTTTAGAATTAATAAAACTTTTACTATATTTATTTTTATTACAACTTTTTTTTCAAGACATTACTCAAGGGTTAAGCCTAAAGTGTTGGTTGTTGCTAATGTTTCATCTGGCTAGTGATAAAGGCAAGGTTATTGAAGTGAACCATTTTATTAGAAGCAGAGTATTGATTTCTTTACTGTTAACAGTTGTTGCTGCAATCCTAAACACACACACTTCTTAAGCAAGTAATTTTGTTGGTGTCAATGCAGATGTTAGTTGATGAGTTTACTCAACCAACTAAAATGCCAACTTAAATGAATTTAAAGGGTTTGTCAAATTGTACATTTCACATATATCATCTTGTGAATTATTAATGGTTTAAATTTAAAAATTAAGATAAAACTTTAATCAATTATATTTTCAGTGATATTGTTAACTTCGTTCGCAAAAAAAAAAAAAAAAGAAATCTAAATAAATAAAATTAAAACATCTGCTTTTCTTTCATATGCATAATTAAAATCTTGAAGGTCATGTGATTAAAAAATTTATTATGGGTTTATTAGTATATTTAATTTTTAAAAAATAAAAGTTTTGTTTTATTTTTTATTTATTGTTGACAGATTGAACAAAATAGTTTTTTAGTTATCTTATTAGAATCTTATTTTATTTTTAACCATTGCGATTAACTAATAAACTATTTTTCTTTATTTTTCTTTAATGGTAGTCTGTCACGTGTGTGCGCGCCTCAATTTCTATTATAGTCACAACTGCTGTTAAAACTGATTTCTCTTGTAATAATTTTTTTTTATTTTGATATAAAATTGTGATTGTGATTCGAAAATTTTTTCAGCAAATTGATTTTTTTTATTGTTTTTTTTTTTTTTTTTACAGATGTTTTTCCCTAATGGTTATAGATATCAGATTCAAACCCATAAAATTAGATCAAATAGTTTGGGCAAGCTCATTTCCTCAAAACTTGCCACCCAGTTCGGCCTATCCAAATGGTTTTTTTTTTTTTTGCTTAAAAATATAATTTGATTTATGTTGGATATTGTTAGCCATATTTCAACTTCACTGATAGATTGGCTGCCATTAAAAAGGCAAGCAGGAAATCAACAAAACAATTTACTAAAGGGAATGGGGTGTCTTTTCTTTTTTTATATATAGAAAATTTTCAAATCTAAAGCAAAAAAAAAAAATTATATTAAATTGTTAAAGAATAAAAAAAGAATTGGGATTCTAGAAAAGGCAATACAATATTTCAAAACTGATGTTATCTTCAAAAATAAAGTTTTTATTTTATTTTCCTCTTTAAAAAAAAAAAGAAATCCTTTTTACTTAGAATATTAAATTGATTAATTAATTGCATTATTGTTCTATTTTGGATTTAAATTGCATAATTATTTTTAAAGCGATAATATTTTTATAATAATTATTTTTACATAAATTCTGTAAAAAATCAAATAAGAAACAAAACCGTGAATATGCGTAGCAATTCAATTTTTATAGTATTATATATAATATTGTTTTTAATACTTCTCAAATATTCATTTCATGAATTTCTAGTTCAGATTTTTTGATCTCATCTTTTCATCTTTCCAATATATTTTTGTGTATAGTTTGTTTTTATTGATGAAATAAAACTAAATTAAAATTTTTAATTTAAATTTAACATTTCACAACTATAATTTAAATCTTATTATCATTCTCTTTTAATATCTAAATATAGAATTTAGAAATATTAGCAGTGGATAACATATACTATTTTCTCCAATAATAATTGGCAGAAATTTCTTCAGGGTTATTAATAACTATACAATTGTAACTATCTACCAAATTGCAATGTCATAAGATTATAAGGCTTGACACCTTACAGCCACTGAATTCTAGTATAGCAAAACCAGAATATTAAATAAATAAGCTTTTTTTATATATTGTTTATATTATCTTATTGTGTACTGAAATCTACATCGAATTCATCTTTCTTCTTTCTGAGTGTATATAAAAAAGATTCAAAACTTTTTACCTTTATTACACACTTCAATTTTTCTCTTTTCTGATCTATTTATTTTATGTTAACTTGATTGTAGTAAATTAAAATAATAGAATAGATATTGCTATCAGTTAATAAGCAATCATTGGAAATACTAGAGTACTTTAAAATCCAAGTATGCCTCTATTATTGTGCCAAAGTATGTAGGGAAATAAAGATTACTAATATTCTTGAAAAGAATGACATATAGAATAACTATTTTAAAATAATTTAATATATTTCAAGCTTTATTTTCAATACCTATACTATGCCAAACAATTCTTAAAAAAATATTTTTACTTCTCCTTTTTACTTCATTTTGGGTATATGTACTCTGTCCAAGAATATTGTGGATCTGGCAGAAAAATTGGCATATTTATAATAAATTATTAATTATTTACTATAAATATTAATGTGCAATAACTTTTAAATGTCTAAAAATGTTCATTAAACTTTAAAATATTTGATAATTTTATTAAAATAGTTTAGAGATAACTGCCAAATAAATATTTTTGTCTGAGTTTTAGAAGCATAAAAGAAATATTTAAGAGATTTATCAATTTTTGCTTATCTTGTACATTTTTATGAATTTTTTAAGAAATAGTTGAGAAACTAAAGTTATTATTGTTGACATTTATTAGATGTTTAAAAAGATTGGAGAATCTAAACTTTATTGTTTACAAAAATTATTTGATTCAGTTGGGTGGTTAAATTGCAAAATATTTTTAGAAAACAGATGAATCAGAGTATCATATTGATTTTATAAAAGATTACTATATGAGACATGAAGCTAAAATTGAAACAAACTATAGTAAAGCAAGTTGATTTCACTTTGGAAAAGAAGTTAAGGCTAAATTTTATCAAGCACTGTTTATCTGCACTGAATTTGTAATGAATTATAAAATCAAATTGGAAACAAACAAATAGGGATTCAGAATTGATGGAAGAAACATCAATAATCATAGAATATAGACACCATGCTTATAGCCAAAATGGAAAAAAAATGATGATACTTACTAGTAAAGATTAAAAAACACAGTATAAAGATATATGTGGTTATCACTGAATATGAAGATAAAGTTATGACAATGGAGATAGTAGTGGGGTTTAAAATTAATAGTGAAGACAAAAAATTGTTAACAGTTTTTTGCTTTCATAATTCATTCATCATCAACAAAAGATTCATTGGCTAATAGATTTATTACAGACTAATATTGGATAGACTTATAAGAAAAAAGCTGGAAAAGAATTTTATGCTTTATGATTTATATTTAAAATTTATTTAAAAACTGACAGCTTGAACAGTTGATAAGAAAAGTATTACACTGTGATCTGACAAAAGGTTTTGAAATTTTTATGAATAGCACTATCTCATCTAAATTTGAACAAAACTATAATTTGAAATATAAATGATTAACTTGATAATAGTAATATTTTAATCATACTATTGAGATAAAATGATGCATAGAAAAGTATATAAAGCTCAGAAAAGTAGAAAAAGATTTGTGACTTTCTTCCTGACTCTAATAAAGTATCATTAAAGAATCAGAAAACCATCCTAATTAATACCATTCTTAAGAAATATCATTTATTTAATTGCAATAAGTTAATATCTTGGCTTTACTTAACAGTAATAGCCATTAGACTAGACTGGTATTTAGTCCTTAACTTCCAATTAAATTTTTATAATATTTTGAAATAGCTTTTTTTTTTTGTAATAGCACATCTAGTTTCTCTTCAAATATTATGTACTTTTTATTTAAACAAAATATAAATTTTCATGATTTTATATTTATATATGCCATTGTAAACTATTTTTAATGTAAAAATGTTTATTGAATAATATTTTGTATTATTGTCATATCTAAAATATGTATTGTATTTTGAAAATACATCATTATTATTACTTATTGTATAGGTTATATAATTTGATTGAATTATACAACATTCTTTATAATGATGAATAATATTAATTATTTGCACTTTATATCAATTTTAGTAAATAAATAATATTGTAATTCATTTAACTTTTTCAAATATAAATCAACATTTTACCAAAAAGCAGATGTCATTCATTCTTTTATAATAAATAAATAAAGGAGAAAAATATTGGAATTTTTGAAATATAGAGCAAATAAAAATTAAATAGACAATCTAACAGTTTTAAATATTTAAATAATATGAGAAAGAAGAAGAAAAAGGTAGAAACTAAAGAAACTAAACAAAGATCAAAAATAGACTGAAAATAAAATATATGAATATTATTTTGAAAGTAATATGATGAATATTAAACTAGTTGTCAAATAATTTTAATAATAAAAAAGATAATTATAAGTAAATTATCAATGATTATATTAACATTTAATTTAATCTTTTTAACAACAACAACAACAAAAATACTGATAAGTTTTAGAATTTCTTTTAATAGCTCATTATTTCAAACATTCTTTACATTTTTAAACAATATCATTTATTTGGTACTTTAATCTGATAAATGTATATCTTTCTAAATCTCAAGATACTGTTACAAGAGTGATTAATGCAATTAATTCAACACTGAGAACTAGCCCTTTTGAAACTATTATTATTGGAGATTTTAATCATACATATCAAGTTTTTCAAAAAAAATATATTGGTTACATAAATCAGTCTCTGTGCAGTGGAAAGTTCTTCTTTCATGATGAAGCATTCTCTTTTTATACAAAATCATCACATTCACTAATTGATTTACTTTTTTTTTTTTCACCTTCATTATCATCACAAATAGAAGCTCATCTGTGGCCCATTACGTTCTCTGATCATTATGCTCTGGAGATTAAAATAATCCCAAGAAACATTCTACAACCTATAATTGAGATGCCAAGGATTATTCGCATGCTTACAAAGTTTAATGCCACTATTAAACTGATCTCTGAAGCTTATATTAATTTCCATAGAACAAACATTTTAACACTCCCTGCAGTAGATGCATGGAAGACTTTTACTGAGACACTAACAAAGTTAATAAATTCTTGTACTGCTAAATCTAAAGGTCCAGTTATTCTTCTCAATGAGCTGGACTCCATAGCATGTGATCTCAAAAATATTTCATATGAAGCACAAAATATTCCTAACATTTTAAATTTAAAATCAAAATACAAGGCTAAACAAAAGGCCATTGCTGAGTACTTATCAATTAAAAGAGCCAGACAATATCTTCATCACCAACATTGCTGGACTAGGGGGTACCTGAGATGGGCCCTTGGCTCTAGCAGATCAAAGGCACCTAGGTCCATTGAGATACAAGGAAGCTGCTATACAGGATCTTCCATGCTTCTCAGAATTCGGGAATATTATGCAAAAAAATTCCAACCACTTGGCATTTCATTTGTCAGGAAATGTTTTGTTTATGAACATTCTGATCAACACAAAATTACTGAAGCAAGAATCCTTTCAAAGATTTCATCATTCCCAGACAGAACTCACCCTGGATTACATGGAATACCAAAATTTTTATTACTTCATTTATGTGCCTTTTCAGTCCCCATTATTAAAAAAATGGTAGACTTCTTGGCTAGTGGGTGCTGAGAAATTAATGGGCTTTGCCCAATAGGCATGGTCCCACTTGTTAAAAAACCTGAGGGTCAAAAAAATCTTGATAATCTTAGGCCTATCTCTATGGTGCCATTGCTTGTTAAAACCATTGAAGGCCTTATTAGAGAGGATATACAAACAAACATTATTGGAAAATTATCAACATATCAGTTTGCAAAGAAAGGGAGCTCTACTGCTGATGCTGTCAGTCGATTTCGACTCCTAGTCGATCATGTTCGCAGGAAAAGGATGACACGGCCAGTTGCAGTTCAACTTGACTTTGCCGGAGCCTTTGATTGTGTCAGGATTGATGTGCTACTTGGTGTACTGGAGCAACTTCAAGTGCCTCTGGCATATCTTCAGATGATTGAGAACCTTCTTCTTAACAGAGAAGTGTTTCTCTCACTTGATGGAAGAGTTGCTCCTGGCTTTCGGCCTTGTGTATCCATCCCTCAGGGCTCACCACTAAGTGCACTACTCTTCACAGTCTATGTGAACCCATTGCTGTTGAGCATCGAGTCTTTCCTTCCAGGGATTTATATTCCTTTATTGAGAGAGAACATATGCCATATTTCCTATATGGATGATGTGGTTGTGTTTCTTTCATCTCAGGATGAGTTCTCTAGACTTGAGGAACTCTTAGACCAGTTTGCATGTGAATTTGGCCTGGCAATTAATGGATCAAAGTCAGCAATGTGGTCCATCCTGACAGGGAAGCAAATATTTGGTAGACTAAAAGCTCCCCCACAGAAATTTCTTGGTTTTAGTATTGCTTCTTCTCCAGTAGCCATGAGAAAAGAACTTGAAAATTCATTAATTTTAAAGATTGAAAAGACTGTTATTTCACTATCTAAAATTTATCTTTCTCTGTTTGGAAAGGTTGCACTCCTTAATTCTGTGATTTTACCGAAAATTATTTATTATCTAGCTGGTTTTTCACCAACAATTTCCTTCATCTGCAAGGTTGAATCTCTATGCAGAAAGCTGTGCTGGGGAGGGAAGACACCAGCAATAAGTTTTAATATCTTGCAAAAACCAAGATATCTTAATGGTTTAGGACTGCACTCGATTAAAATTTTTCTGATACAGAGGACTTACAATGTCTTTGTTAAAATTTTCAGAGACAATGCAAACATAGAAAGTCCCATACCATTTGAAAAAATAATCCCCACTGATCGCCCACCCCCTCATAAAAGAAATATCTGGATGCAACAACAATTAACTATTGTCTTTAATAGCATTAAAAGCTCTAGCTCCATGTTTGATGAAAAAATATCATACTGGAGTTGTTATCAATTAGTTCACTCTGGTAAATCTAGGACAGAGAATCTTCTCCCAGTTGCAATCCCTCGTCTCATAAGGCTGACTAAGTTCCTGAAATTGGAACCAAAGTTTGTTGATTTTTTGGTTAAGGTCAATCTTGGAGCCTTGCCTACTGGGATGTTTCTTTGTAATCAGAGGGGACACAACATTGATACAATATGTTCTCTTTGTAGAAGATTTGACGAGTCCATTGAACACATACTCTATCAATGTGAATGGTGGACTCGGTTATGTAATATTGCCCTACAGAGAATTACAGGATACAATTCTTCAAATGTCTACCTTAATGATGCATTCAAAAATGGAAATTTTGGCTCCATTCGCCTGGCCACTTTCATAAATTTTATCATATGGAAGATTAGATGTAAGGTATTATTTGATAGTGAGTTGACCGGTCCTATTGAAGACATTTTCTTAAAGTTATTATATAAAACTAAAGAAAGTGATCTAAGAACATGCCTGCCTAGCCTTGCTGAGCAAACATGGAGTCAATTAATTATTTAGCAATAGTCATGTATATTATGTATTCATGACACTCAAACTTTACACACCATGGGATTTATATGCCAAATTAGATCACCTCTGATTAGTAACATAACTTAAAATTTTACTTTTAATCTTGTAATCATCATCTAATTTAATAACTAGTTAATCTTTAATGTTTCAGTCATGATTGTAAAAATGAACTCTATATTACAATGTATATTTTACTTTTTGTGCAAATAAAGATTATTTTGAAAAAAAAAAATATCATTTATTCATTTGAAATTAATTTTTATAAAATTATTTTAATTATTGTGGTTTTAAGACCTGTAGACATCCCTACTATCGCATTTTATATGCATGTGCTTGAGGCTACAGCCTTAATGAATATTATTTAATTATTAAAGTATTGTCAGTATTTATCTCACCAACACATTTTGTATATAAACAAATATAAAAAAGTGATAGTATTTTTTCCTAGTTAAACTTTGTAATAAATGCATGTTACCCTATCAGATATTGTTATTATGCTAAATATTTGTTTCTGGGTTACATTATCAACTTATATCTTTAGGAATACTGTATTTCAAAACTATTGTCAGACTTTTAAATAACTTCTAAATAATACTTAAATTTATATTCAGAATTTGATGTAAAATATTTGACAGCTTTATATTCTTAAACTAGAAATCCTTATGTGAATCATTATGAGTTTAATATTGTGTAGTGTAATGATACTTTAAAATAAGCAATTATTTCTATTTGAAATTGCCACATTCTTAGATAATTTGATGGTGAAAGGATAATATTGAACAGTTTCTTCTCTTTTTCTCTCTTTCTGTGTATATGTCAATTTAAACTTTATTAGAACTTTGTAAACATTTTTTTAATAGTGTATTTTCAATAAATTCTAATGACAATTCAAGATAAATATTTTTATTGTAGAATTCATATAAAAATAGAGGTTTTGCTTAATGTAAATGATAAAACAATATTTTTAAAAAACATGAACAAAAAATATGCAAGATTTTATAAAATAATTATGTTAGTTTCAATTATTTACCACAATAAGCTAATTTTTCTGACAATATGCACTTAATAAATTTTTGAAATTGCTTTTTCATACAATTATTTAATATAAGAGCTTGAACAGTTGCTCTAAAATTTTAAAATTTAAAAAAGTATTTTCTCGGAATATCAAATTTCAACTCTAAGTGTTTGTCATCAAAGACTTTTAATTAGTTCTTTTCTAGCTAAAATTAGATTTGAAATCTCTTATTAAAAAATTGAATGTTACATATTTTATGGTATTATTATTACGAAAAACAATTCACAATTATCATTTCTAATGAACTGATAATAGTTTACATTATTATTAGTTGCTATCAAAATAATAGACAATTCTTGAAGATCAATTAAATGAATTATTACAAATATCATTTTATATTATGAGTCTTTCATTATTATTAGTTTCCATCATTGTAATATCTCTTCCTAGTGATTATATGAATGGCATTTCCAAGAAGGATCTATCACCTGTTTGATTTATAAGCTTGGCATAATGATATATAGCAATGCATTCTATAAGTTTAATTAAATAATATTAGAGGATTAAAAGACACCAACCATTTAAAATTTTAAAGTTGACAAAATTGCATAAAATTAAATATATTGTTATTGATGAATTATATACTCATAAGAGTTATTATTTTAGGTATAAAATATTATTTATTTAGATTAGTTTAATCATAAATATGATATAAATATATGTTTTTTCTATAATACAAATGTTTCATTTCAGGAGAAGCCTTACGTTGCTACCAATGTGACACTGGAAATGACTACTGGTGCACTTATCCATATAAATCAGAGCCTCGAGAATGTCCAATGACACCAATGCTTCAGCAAGGATTTTCTCAAATGAGACCAATGTGCACAAAATATATAACAGATGGTAATTTATATTTCTTGTCTTCTGGACATATTCTTTACATTTTTTTTTACTTTAAAAACACACTCAATACAATGAATTCTTGTTTTCTTAGTTTTTTTTTTTAATAATTAGTTTATTTTGGTTTAGAATATTTTTCTACATAACAATAAACAATTGAAGTTGAATACATTTCTTATATCATTTTTGGCTTAAATGTGCAAATAAGCATAATTTTTTTTAAAAAATTATCTAGTATACACTCATTATTTTGTACTTTATTCATTAAGTAGGTAGAAAGTATCTTTTTTCTAAAAATCCTATATCATTTACTTTTTTGTTTGTTTGTTTGTTTTGGCTCTGATATATCATTAATAATTTCTTTGCTATTAAAAAATTTCCAATCCAATTGATTTTTATCTTCTTAACTTTTTAATAAATGTTTTTTATTATTATTTTGAATCCATATTTTTTAATACCTCAATAGTTTTTGTGTTATCCATGCAAATAATCTTTCCCATATTTTCATCCCCAAATACTTTTTTTTATGAGTCTAACACACACACACATATATATATATATATTGAACCTGATTGAAATCCGGTTCAATGGTGTTGTTATTAAACAAAAAAAAAAAAAAAAGAAATTTATTAAGCTTTTAATTTTAATTAAACGTTTAGGGTTTAAATTTTCATTATTATTTAAAAAGAATGCGTGTATCAAAACACAAGCGTTTATATGTAAAACGGATTTTTTAAAAAAATGTTTTTTGATTTATTTTAAAATAGTTTTCATATACCGCCTGTTTTTAAATCCATTTGATTTAAAAACAGTCTCGCTAGCTAATTACATTCCTGTTGCTTTTATTTTGATTATTGCAAACAATTTTTATAGCGGAGATTTGATTTTTATGTTGTTGTTTTCATTTCAATAAACCCTGGGTAGAATTCCTAGATAGATTGAGCGGGAGATTAATATTTGCCCTGCCTAAGGTGAAGAAATTGAACAACAAGGAAAGTGTTTCGCAGGAAATGGAGCAACGTATAAATAGCCCCGAAAATTTGGAGTGTAAATTAATTCATTGTTTGTTGATAGACAAGCTGTTTATCAAGTGAGAATTTATATCAGCATGGACATTTAATTTCTTAAAGGACATCAGCTGTGATTAAATACCTTTGCCTACAACAAAATGAAAAATTCTATACTTGTTACCACCACCCGAATGGCTTGCTAACTCCACAAAAGATGGATCCCTGACTTCCAAGTTTGCTCCAGTAATGCCTTGAACACCTAAAAGAAGCCGGAACCTCTCTACATCTACCTTGCTGCCTAAAGAACCTGAAAATGAACTTAAGTAAAAGTGCACACTCTACGTGAACTTTGTTTTACCGAAAGGTAACTATTTTTGTTTTTATTCTTCCCAGGATAAATTAATTCTCATTAAATCTACGCTCAATCAAATCATAAATATATCTCCTTAAATCAATATAGCCTCATATCTAATATTTGCTGTGTTTTCCAATATTTTATAGTGTGTCTTGGAATCTTAGTTTTAAGATTCCAATTTGCTTTCAGTTTTGTTTATTGGAGAGTGACGAATGAGTTTTATATTTATATTTTATGCCTCACTTTTATAAATGCTTTAGCGGTCGTGCATTTTAAATGCTTACCTGTAATTATTTAGTATTCAATAATTAATTTTAAACTCTCTGTTTGCCCTATTGCTAAACCTCCAAAAATCTTTTGGCTGGCGACTTTATCATCTAATTTGCCGCAGGTGGAGATTTCATTTCTAATATTTCTAAAAAGCAAAAATTAGAATTGTGTTTTCCTTTGTAATTTTATAAGTCATCAGCAGGGAGATAAAATTTATCTTTTCTTAAATTACAGGTGAGCGATACTTTCGTTCTGCTAAAGTGTTTACAACTTTTAAGATTTTCGTACTCATGTGCACTCTCCGATAGATTTATTTTTGTATTTATTACGTATGCTTTAAATTTATCAGAGCGTGTACTCAGAATTTGTTTGTAATTCATTATCTTTTCTTTAATTGCTGGGGCAGACATAACTGTTTTTCTAATTATTTGCTTGTCTCCTATTGAGACCTTTTCGTATTAATTTTAGACTAATTTTCGCCAATCGTTTGGCTGGGATTCACCAATTTTAATTGTTTTTACTCCGTTTCAAGCATATTTTTCGGTTGTTCTTGAGATGGATCAATCACCGTTATTTTAAATGTAGTAATAGGTGCAGCTCATACCAATATAAGGACATTCAAGGTCTGACCAAGTTTTAGATCTCGAACAGCTCATCGGTGCTGGATTCTTTGGTCTATTTCAGGGGCATATGGTTTAAATATCTGAAAGTGAAAACCAATGTTTAGGTGAATCCTCTGCTGAATGAAATTTGCTTCCTCCCTTTTAAATTTGTTTATTAGAAGATCAGTCAGTCTGTCATAGCTTTGCCTTTAGTATGTCTGGTACACACCTGAGTTAACCCCCATCTCTTGTGTCATAAACTTATATTTAATAATTTATTTTCTCATAATAAAATTGATGAAATATGTTTAAACTTAATTTGGCTGATGTTTGTCTTTGTGCTTTTGTCTCAATTGTCTAAACAATTTAAGATCTCTTGTTTCTCCCTGAGTCTAGTCGGCGCAAACCATCATCATCATCTATTCTGATCACAGTAAACAAATTTTCCAGACACGTAGTGGTCTGACTGGCGCCCTCTGTTTCAGAATAGATTGAGTATCCAGTATTATATATATATATATATATATATATATATTGAGTATCCGGTATAATATATATATATATATATAAACATTTTAATTTCAATTTGGACAACTTCTAATCTACTCATTTATCATATATTAAACTTTATAACTGACAATTACAGATAACTCTGCTATAACTTATTTATATATTTTGAATGTATACTATTTTAAAATACACAATGTGCTATAAATGTTTTGAGTGCACTGGAACTCAGCAATAGAGAAACTGATAAAAGTTATGATACAATGGCTGAGCACTTTTGAAAATTTATTGTGTTCTTATAATTATAGCAAGATTATAAATTTGAATATCATCGGCTGGATATATATATATCCATTTTTTTTTTCATATTCTAATCTTGCTATGATTATGAGAACACGATAAGTTCTCCAAAATGATCAGCCATTGTATCGTTACTTTTATCAGCTTCTCTATTACTGTGCTTTAGCACACTTAATACATATTTACAATTTATCAAAGAGAAGAATATGCACTTATCATTAAATATAATATAAAATAAAATATCATTATACAATATCAATTTCAAATTTTCTAGTAGTTTTTTGTTCCTTCAATCTGTTTTTTTTTTTTTTTCAAAATATCAAAAAGAAACAGATTTCAGTGTCAAATGTTTTTTCAAGATTATTAAACAAGAATTTCTTTCTCTTTTGTAAATATTTGTTTTAGTTCATAAGAGCAACTAAATCTTTTTTTCTCTTTATATTTGTAAAAAAAACTACAATGTTTTTCCAAAAAATGAATAAATAAACATTTATTTTTTATAAAATCAAATATTCAAAACTTTTTATATATATTTAATACCATTCAAAATTTAAATTTGCATATTTTATTGCATGAAATTGCTGCTCTATTGGAGTCTTAGTAGTTATAAATAAAAAAATATTTTCACTACTCATTTAAATTATAATCTTATGCATGTATATAGATGATTTTTCTGATAGATATAATTTTTCATCTATAATAGATGGTGCAGAAAAAATTTAAAAAAAGTTGTGCATGAATGATAAAAGAGATTATGTGGCTAAAATTAGAATTGATGAAGTGTAAATGATTGTCTGAAAGGCTGCACATCACATGCTGTAATTTCAACTCTTCTAAGGGTAGTTGTGTTTACTCAATTCTAGAACCATCAAATGTAAGCTTGAATAGTCAATGGACTTCAGATGATATAGTGATATAATATAAAATATAAAAAAGTAGTTTCTGGATTTTACCTTTACCATTGAGAACTAGGATTCAAAACTTGGAAGTAATGCATTGGCAGCTGAAAGCTATCCTTTACTTTTCTATACTATTTATGCTAATAGCTTGAAATTCAAAAAATCGTACAATTTAAATCAAAAATAGCTTCTTTGTATAGTTATATAAATCTGTTACAAAATCACATTTTTATATATTTTTGAAACCTCAATTTTATACTTGTAGTATCCTTTATTCATTGGATAGGAAGATTATTATCCTCAACAATGCTTCTAAGTCATGTGATTTTGTTAGTATCTCCTCTTTTTCCATTCTACATCAGTTATAATAGAAAACAACTTATTAATTCTATCATATAAACTATTGGGGTATACAATATATTATTAAAAAATATCAAATGTAGCCAAGAAAATTTTGATTTAGAAGATGAATTAAACAAAATAAAAACATTTGAAAGTAAAGAACATAAATCTCAAGGTACTACTTGTTTAAACAACCTTTTTCTTCAAGATATTATGTAATATAAATGTATTTTATGTAATCAAATAAATTTTCAAAAATGTTTACATTTGGAATGTTTTAATGGCAAGTAAAGGAAACCTAATTCTGGGAAGCATCTTTCAACCCTTTTAGAGAATCTATTTTGATTTAAATGCTCAGTTTTTTAAAAAGATTTCAATTACTTAATGTTATTGCAAAGCATAAGACTGCATTAAAAGATTTAATCCTCTTATGTATTTATATATTGAACTATTTACTTCATCTAATATAAATATTGACTGTAGTTAGAAATAGTTAACTTTTTTAAAACATTCCAAATACATTCATCTGTTATTAATGGCACACAGGTTAGTGTTTGTACACTGTTATGAGAGCTGTTCTCTTCTTTTTATCAAGTATTCCTGGCTTGACCTGTGACAGTATTACATAAAAATCAAACCTGGATCTTTAGATTCTTGAATAATGAATATTAAAGTAATGCTCTAATCAACTGAACCATTCTGCCAAAGACAACAGACAGTAGAGATTTCATATACTTATCTATGATGTTTTTTTCTGATTTCTCTTTCACAAACTCTGGAACTTTAGTCATCTTAGCCTCTAATTTTATTTTCAAAATTATCTAACTTTTAAGATTGCTTCTCTAACTTTACTTTTATCTCTTTCTAATATTGAGGCTGCTCCTCTAACTTCTTCATTTCTTTGAAAGTGGTACTGCCCCTCAAACTTCATAGTGAAACGGGAACCTCCTAATTCCTTACCGTTTCATCATCAATCTAGTAGTTCACTCATCTGTGTTAGATTCGAACCTCATTTAAACTAATATATGTAAAATAAAGCTACAATTTGGTGTCATGGCTGTCTGAACAGCATTTATATTTATATACGAAAGAATGCTATAATTAGATTGGCTTGATAGAATTATAGCGTATTCTTATTAGTATCACGTTTATTTTAATAAAATACTTTTATTATGTTAAGTAATGATACGGTTCAATTTATTAATAAAGTTATTATTTTAATTCGTATGTGGATATATAATCCAACCTATATTTGTAAAGTATATAGGGATGTCATGATTTAAAACATTAAAATGTATTGTTATTTTAAAATGTTAAAAGATGAAAATATTTTTAAAAGGTTTATTTAAAATATGTTAAAAAGGTTTTCTTTCAAATGTGCTGAAAAGTCTTCTTTTAAATTAAGCGTTATTTTTTCTTAGAATTAAAAGTTTGGTTAGAAACAGATTTTGTCATAGACAAGTGTGTAATTAACGACCGCACCAACCTTTGGTCAAGTTAAAAAGTCATTTTAAAATCTGGCTAATTGAAATTGTACCAGATATAAAAATTAAGCTATTTTTGGATTTAACTAATTAAAATTGTTTACAGCAAAATAATTTTACAAAAACCATAAAAGTTATAACTGAAATGCTTTAATAATTTATCAATATTTAAAATCAAAATTACATGTTTTTGGAAATTTAATTAAAACAGAATTAAGGAAAAGTTATAACACCTCAGAAACTTATCAGCATATTTGAAATCAGATTGTATGTTTCACAAAATTATTTAAAATGTAATCCTGGGGCAAAGAAAAATTCTTAAAGGTGTTAAGCTGATAAGATGAAGGTATAAATAGGCCATATTTTGAGTGTGGAAAAGACAAAGAGACTCCATTTTGAATACCATTTGCCATTGAAAATCAAGTTTAGTTTTGAACTGAGATGTCACGCTAGTGGGGCAGTCTTGGCTGTCACTCCATAATGAGATGACAGGTTTGCTTTCATCTGACACCATCATAATTAGGGTGTAGCTATAATATCTACAGCCTAACCGCAAAAGAAGAGGATGCCGCTATAATATCTACAACCTAACCGCAACAAAATAGCATGCCGCAAGCCACCCAGAAAACTCACCAAGCTCCAGCTCAAGCACCTACTAATATCAGTAAATCACTTTAAACTGCAGAGCTCTGTATAATTTCATGTTAGTTTTATACCATCTTTTAAACTCTTAAACTCAAGTTAGCTAACTAACCACTAAGTGTATTTCTTTTTAATGTTAAAGTTTCTTTTCTATTGTGTTAAAATCTTTAAATGACCCACTTGCTTTTAAAATTTCCTTCTTTAAGAAATTAATTAATATTTTATACTTTAAACTATATCACTGCAGTTATGTCTATAGTTATTTCTTAATCACATAACTTTTAATATTTATTATATATTTATTTTATGATATGCTGACGCTTCGAAACAGTGAACACTAAACTTCAATATTTCAAAAAGAGATTAATTAAAACCTCTTCATGTAATTATTTTGTAATTTTATTTTCAGCATGCTGTTTTGAAACCCTCTTATTAAATAGTAATGACTCGCTCATTATTATTTAATATTTTTTTGATAATTATTTGATTGTAAATTTTGCAATGTGGCTTGTTTCAGTGAGAGATTAATTTTAAATACTAAGAAATAGACTAACCTTGAGAAATATTTGTAAGTATATTTGCTATTTAAGTTATTTATTAAACCCCTTCAAATATACTTCCCCTCCCTTTTGAAGTACTAGTCATTTGATCAATAACAAAATTAGATTGAACTGGAACAGCAAAGAATAGCTATAACTATTCCCATTTATAGCTTATATTTTATTATGCTACCTTAAGAGTTGGCTTCTATTTGATCAAGCTAATAAGCTATTGTTCTTGCCTGTAGAATATTAAATTTATAAAATTCTTCGCTTGGCAGATGTGATTCATTTACTTAAACATTTTTCTCATTTTTCTGCCACGTATATTTACATCTTTAAGATGGAGCCTTGATTAAGCCAGCACATCTTCCTTCCATAGTGTAGAGCAGTCACAAAGCCTGAGTTTAAGGCCAAGTCATCATGTAAGTCCCCCACCTTTCCTGAACTAATTGTTCCTTTCTTATGCAGCATAACGATTGTTTTTAGGGTACCGGCGTTGGTTGCAGAAACCCTCAATCTACCAATCCATCTGCAGAGTGACTTTACTATTGTATTGCTGGTTCTATAGTGCATTGGTACATCCAGAGCAGCCAACTCTACCTCCCTATTTTATTTCTTTCAGAAATTGTCTGAGATACTCTTAAAAGCCCAGTCAATCTAATTTAATTTAGCTGATTTTAGGCTAAATAAATAAATATAAAACAGACGAGAAACATCCACTGTAAGTGTTAACCAAGGTTTAGTATAATTACTGGTATTCAGCCACACATTACGAGGAGTCGGCATATGTTCCACTATTGACATGACATAGTGATAAGTTATTTATTTAAATGCCTGCATGCATTTGCATGCTTATATAAAATCGTATAAATATTTGTATTCAATTTATAACACAGCGAAAGCAATCTATGGCTATCATGAATTTATAAGATGAAGAACTGTTACATGCATTTTACTTAAATGTACTAATTATTTCTTCATATCTTATAAAAGAATCTGTCTGAAGAGCATACCTAAACATTCTTCAGCCATTAAATGCCTGTATGCATTTTAACATGTTATATAAGTTGTTATATATATTTTGGATTAAATTCTGATTTATTGAAGAAAATAAAACTTTAATAAATTAACCTAGTCCATTCTCAGTCTCATTATTCAATCCAATTCTAATTATTGATTATATATTTATAGAATCTGCATTATAAAAGTTTCCATTAAGTTAGTTATTCGTTAGATGTGATCAATTAGTAATTTTAATTATGAGTCTCATTGTTTCTCCCTGACCTATGTCGGCTGGGAATAAAGGAGTATGCTACATGTAATTTCAAGGTGGTCATTCATATGGTCTTGAGTCTTGGAGTACTGTCTTAGGTGTTGAAGTGTGGTCAGACTCAGAATGTCACAATCCTAGTCTGGTCAGCTTTGGTATCTTTTGCTTGGATTCTGAATTCTGTTACATGAATGTACAAACTTGACCATTACAATAGAGTGCTTATCTAATGTCCCAGACATCTCTTTCTGAGACTGAAACTGTTTCTCAAACTTCATAGAATGCTCATCTAGATTTTCAGACACTTTACTAAATTCACTCTCTATATATTCGAATATCAGCATAATTTGTTGTTGGACATCAAGATTGGCAACCCTTTGAGTCCCCTCCATATCTTTAATCTATTTTTTCATATAAGTAGGCTTTACTAGTAACAAAATATTTACAAGAATTAGTATATTTACATTAAGAGCTTTTTACATTTTTTTTTTTATAATTTTTACATTTTTTTTTTTATAATTTTTTTTTTTTTTTACATTGCTTAGGAAGTTTTTAGAAAACAATGAATTGGAATGAGATGATTTCTGTTATTGTATTAATGAGCAGCTAAGGAATATATTGCTTTGCCATGGTTTTTGTGACATTACTGAGTATATGTTATGCCATTCCTTGCTATTTTTTTAGTAAATTGTATTTTTTGTTGTCAAAGATTACAGCACAATGGGCAAGCAATATTCTTCTGAGAGTGTGAATGGTTACAAAGGCATTGAATGATTTTAATTTCTTTATATTGTTTATGAACATATTTTATCTTTAACCTCTTTGAAATTACTCATCTTAGGTATTTTATTAAGAATATCAATTATATTCCAAGGTCCTTTAATACAGCTCTCATCTTTATAATGATATCTATACTTTAATAACAATGATGGATTACAATCTCTTTAAGCCAACCAATCTCTAAATCATCACTAATAAATCTATTCCAGATAGTACATATCACATCTGAATTAAAGTAATTTAAACCCCAAATATAATCCCCACTGAGGATCATAACAACTTATAAGACCTCCACAATATTAGTTTCTAACAATTCAATCATAAAAATGTTGGCATATTCTGGAATATTGTTGCTATTGTTACCAAAAATCCATATAAGTAATTTGAAGTAAAATATACCTTGAAAGAAGTATTTAATATTTCAGTGTTGTTTAGGTATGACTAACATTTGTATGGTCGATAAAATTTGAGCATGCAGTTTTGAAAATTTGAAAAAAAAAAATCTAAAGACCTGAGTCTGACTACATTATCAGTAACAAAGTTGAATCAGGATGTCATGCTAAGACACATTGGAAGTAATACTATAACCCAATGATGGACTGAAATAATTTGTCCCAAATCATTCATCAGTAAATCAGGTCCATGTTGAAAGGTGCCAAAAACTGTAACCAAAAGTTCGACCCAAATGATAACAGACAAAATTTATTGATATAACCCAAGACTGTCAAGATATAATCTGGTCATGGCTAGGGTAAACCATGAAGACCCATTACAACAATACATGAAGATATATTTATTAATTACCCCAAAACAAATTATGTTTCTATTCATTTAATAATTATTCTCACTAATAAATGTATGATATATAATAACACAGCAAAGGTACATCCACTTTTTCTTTTAAAATATATATGTTCTACAATAATATCAACAAATAAAAAATCCTTCTCCTTTTTCTTTTCAAAAACTTTATTTTTTTATCTCAATACTGAACATATATATACATTTATATTATACAAAACTCCAACGTTTCAACTGTTTTTATCTCATACAGTCATTTTCAAGGATGTGTATTTAATTTTGTTGTTGCAGATCCTTGAAAATGACTGTATGAGATAAAAACAGTTGAAACATTGGAGTTTTGTATAATATAAATGTATATATATATGTTCAGTATTGAGATAAAAAAATAAAGTTTTTAAAAAGAAAAAGAAGAAGGATTTTTTATTTGTTGATATTAATAAATGTATGTTAAAACTACATTTCAAAATCTTAAAATGATATTTTATTTACATGAGAATTTATGGCCACCCATAAACAAGATGGTATGATCTATAAAATTACTAAAGATTACTTTTACAGTGTTGAATATATAATCCATTAAATCAATACCAACTATCTATAACAAGGTGAATACAGGCCATTTAACAAGACAGTAACAATTATAATCAGCATCATAATATGATTGGTCACATCGCACATATACTCAGGATTAAATACAGTAATGTTATGTGGGGTATTTGATTTGCAGTAAAAGGTAAAAAACAGGAACTTAGGTTCCTTCATCATTAATTTAAATGTCAACTTGAATCAATAGCAATGAGACTCTCATTGTAATCAGTAAAACATCAGTTATAATATTAAAAAATAGATTAAATCATAATATTGGCTAGGAGATTTATTTATTAATTTAGACCCTAATATCACAAACACCATCAGAAGTAACAAATTCTGGGTTATATTTTAAAATTAATAAAGAAATGTTGAAGTGATAAAAAAGGTAAACAGGATTTTGTTATACCTTGTACATCACTAACTATCTAAAAACAAAGCATTAAGATGTTTCAGTAAACTCATGTGCATTATCAGTGACAATATGCATTCAAATGGATGACTTATTTAATATGATGGAATTTTTAATTGATTAATACAATGATCAAAAAAAAAAAAAACACCATCACATGTATTTGTTTTTATACATGGATAATGTACATAAATTCCAAAACAAACACAATATAAGACTGTCTCACCAATAGACTTAATTTCAACCCTTGTGGGAAAGAGGATGTATTCAAACACCTAGTCAATCACATCTTCATTATGTCAATAACAGAACCAATGTGCCTATGCCCCTAATTTATAATAATAAAGACTGGTATTAATAAACATGCCAGAGTTGGTCATATGGAGATAATGACTCATAGAGATTTGATTCTTAACTCAGCTTGAGATACTATATCAATTGGCATGTAATAAGTATGAAAATAATTTTTTCACATGCCTTTTTAATTGTTGATAAGAACATGTGGGATCAATCTAAAATGATTGAAATAGCATTGACATCATATGGTGTGGAGACTCTGTCCAAGCACATATATACAACAAATAGCAATGATATTCCTGCAGATGTATTTATCCACACAAAAGAATAACAAATCATTAAATGCCCTGTGGGATTTCTGACCATAATCAGAGCAACAAGCACCATTACAGAATGTTTTGTATATTAACCCCCAGTGTGTAAATGAAATCAGAGGATATAATAAAATGGCAAGAGGTCATTCTACAAATTAAACCACTAGCACATAATAGTGTCATATAACATTATAAAATAGTGCAGACAATCTCTTCTAAAATAAAAGAGATGTAAAATTACCCTGATCTATAAATCAGAAAAATTGGGAGATTCGTCTAGTCTTATGAGCATGAATTAAGACATACAATGAAATAAGTACTTTAGTGTGGGAAATAACAGACACTGTCTGACTCTGCCTAGACCATTGGTAAAATAACAATATACATTAAATATAATATGAGCACAGGCACAAAACCCTAGAAAGACATGGGATTAAGTCATATGGTGTTGATACACATTATAGATTTATTAAATAATCATTAGACCTTTACACAAGGGCTGTTCCCTAATAATTGATTCACTTCAATCTTTATAACATGTTCAATCCAAATAATTTAGATTAATAAAGAACTACTTTAGACCCAATAAAATATCTACCATGAACTTTATACATATATAAGGTAATATGAAGATATAAACCAAAATAAACTATATACTTGTTTAAATAACTACACTAAGTTAAAATGCATAACATTTCAAATATTAAATATTGACCAATAAAATCAATAACACATTTTTAATACCTAATGTACAACATAAATTAAATATTTTTTCAATTATAACATATAAAATTTTATGAGTTCGATTATACCCTCTTTATTTCTACCCATAATGAACATTCCATTATTAATTGATTCACTTGTAGGCTCTCTAAAGATTTAAGATATTTATAAAAGATAGAACATGTGCAGTACTATAATGTGTGAAAATATATCAACTCTATCTAAATAATCACCTTATGAATATTTAAGCTAATCCTTTGTTATGTTTTGGTCTGGAGTACAGACCCAAACTACAGAAAATAATACTAAGACAAGTATTACAATTAATATATTTATTATATCTACAAATATATACAATACAATATACAGTATTTATACAAGTGAATATTTACAATGTTGAATATTGAAGTTTAACTTTAACTCTGGGTTCTGCCTACTACTTCCAGCTACACCTGATGGCTTGCCTCATGGGTAGGGTGTATAGCTCTTCCAGCTGTACAAGACAGCTTTGCCTCAAGCTGAGTGTGGTCTTAGCAGTGTCCAATCTCTGTGGGACTTGCCTAGCTGCATAGACTAAATAGCATATTGCTATCAATGGAAATACTTGCTGCTGTTCAGGTTAGTATAGTTTTCCTGGGAGAACACAAAGGATCTTTTCAGGTTAGACAGACATTCTTCCCTGATTCTCACAAAAGGCTGACATATTTATATCCAGATCCCTGACCTTATTGAAAACCTTCAGATTCAGCAAGCGTCATTGCTTATTGGCCTGTAATAATCATTGGCTATGTTTTTATCTATACATCAGCCTATTGGCCTATGGCAAACAATGCTTAATCTGATCAGATAAGGAGGCATCTGGAATAGTCCACTTCTGAGAGAAGGGAGGACTATAACATCTTTTTTATATTATCATGTGAATGTAGATTATCCATCCACATTAAACAATTTCCTTACACTAACTAGAGTATTTCTCAAGGTTAATAAACTCCATTACTTGTATGTTGGTGTTTTTCCAAAGTTAGAATATTTTGTTACTTTTAATTTAGCAAGTGGCTGTCAAAGACTAGGAATGGTTGTGCAAGTAAACAATTATCCATATCTGTCATGACAGTCAAAAAATAATTATTGCCTGATTAGCTGTTATTTTCTTTCAATGACCATATTATTCTTTATCAATAGGATGATAACTCATAGAGTGGGAAAGTTATCTCTAATGTGAGTGCAAAGTGGGATGTAGTTAAATCTTCCTTTTAGACACTTTAAAATTATCATAGCATTCCACTTCACAATTATATATGATAATTTTACAATTTGAAATTATAAAAAAATAAAATATATCCAAGATTAATATAGTTTGTAAACAATATTTCCAGATAAACTGACTTTTAAAATTTATAATTCTATTGTCATGGTTATAAGACCAGTACATTTCAATTATAATATTTTGAAAGATAATCAGCAGTTAGATTTTCAGTCAACAGACTCAAACAGACCTGTTTAATTAACACATAATAACTTTGAAAATTTGAATTATATAAGAACAATTTTAATTTAATTCCTTTATTTGTCCTTAATTTTAAGGAGTAGGTCTCATATGTATTACATGTTTAACAACAGTAACTTTACACACCCTCTTCTATACCAGTTTAAAAAATCTGCACATTCTCTGCTCCCCTTCATCCAATTACACTTCTCCTCATTTACATATTGGTGTTAAAAATGAAACAGAGAACAAATGTGTTTATTGCATTCTATCAAATAATTCAAGACAAATTGAATAAATAATTTTAATTAAATCAAAATTAATCTTTAGGATTAGTGAAAGGGAAATAAACAATAATTGTTATTATTTATATCTTATTATATTTGATAAAATATGCTGGTGGTTTTGCAGGTTAAACACAGCTTGTCTAACTCAGTGATTGGAAAAGAGCAAAACTAATATATGAAAAAAAAAGTAAACAAAATAAAAATGAAATTACATAATCACATCATTGTAGACAACTTGACTACAAGTATCAAGTATACATAAAGTGTTAACTATGGTAATTAAGTAAGAAGATAGGGAAATTTTAAATCAGTTCCATGGACCAAACTATATATTTTGTACCAAAATACAATATTACTATATATATATAAAGCAATATCTGTATTAAAAGTTATTATAAAAATATAATTATTTCATGCAATATCAATCCAAAATACAGTAAATAAATATTTTAAATATACTTTATTCAGAAATACTTTCAACTCTCTCAGTAGTTGTCAACTATTCAAAATTCAAAAATAAAATTATAACTATACATCATATAAACATTTTCTTCACAATTCATCAATTTTATAATTCCCACAATTCACTAATCTTAACATTTGCTGCTTGTCTATTAATCAAATATTTATATTTATTAATCAATAAAGCTTCCCTAACTAAGGAACATATTTTGTTATTGAAACGTGTTCAAAATTCAATTTCTGATAAAAAATGGGAATATTTCATCTTCTGTCTTCTTTGATCATAGTAGAATTTGTAATTATGGATTTAATTTTGATTTTAATAATGTTAAAATTATGGGGATTGAAAGAAACCATAATAAACATAAAATTAGGAAAGCTTTATTGATTAATAAATATAAACAATATTTGATTAATAGACAAGCAGCAAATGTTAAGATTAATGGATTGTGGGAATTATAAAATTGATGAATTATGAGGGAAATGTTTATATGATGTATTGTTCTAATGTTATTTTTGAATAGTTAACAACTACTGAGCTAGTTGAAAGTACTTCTGAATAAAGTATATTTAAAATATTTATTTACTGTATTTCAGATTGATATTGCATGAAGTAATTATATATATATATATATATATATATATATATATATATTATATATATATATATATATATATATATATATATATATATAATGAAAGAAAATTAAAGTGGTTGTTTGGGAAAGTTAATAAAGTTTATTGTAGTGTTAAAGGGTATGAGAATAAGGTTTCTGAGGATAGAGTTGTTAATCTTACAGATTTGAAGTTAAATGATAGAGAATTAGATATTCTTGGTAAAGGCCCTAATTTTGTTCCATTTCATTCAAAAAATATAGTTTTTGATACAATTTCGTCTATTGAATCTAGTAATTTGAGTGATGAGCAGAAAGTTGGTATTCAATCGATTTTGAATAAAAGTTTAAAAAGGAAAGAAAAATTTGTTATTAATCCTGCTGAGATTAAACATCTTAAAAATAGGTTAATTGCTAATGATGTAATCATTTCTCGTGAAGACAAAGCTGGTAGGTTTGTTATTATGAAAGGAGATGATTTCAAAGAGAAAATGGATAGAGAATTAAATAATGGTAAATATATGTTGTTAGATAAAAATCCAGGTAATTTGATTAAAAGAAAATTGATAGATATTATGAAGAAAATGGTTAATTTAAAAATTTTTAATAGAGTAGATTATTTAAAATGCTATCCTAATGATTTTACATCAGCTAAGATGTTTGTGAATATTAAAACTCATAAAGATGGTTTTCCTTTAAGATTTATTTTTGATTTTACAGGTAGTGTTGTAGAGGGTATTTCTAGATTCTTGAATAATTTTTTAAAACAATTTGTTGATTTTGGTCAGTACACAGTTTCTTCTTCTTTTGAGGCTTTTGATAAGATTAATAATTTTAAAATGGAAAGTAATTGGGTATTTGGAAGTTTAGATATTGAAAATATGTATCAGTCTGTTAATAGGTTAAGCAGTATTGATGTTCTTTTGTCTGTATTGATTAAGAAAAGTTCTTTATCAAAAAATAAAATTAAGGTAATTAAAGATTTGCTTTTGTTATTGGAAGATTCTATGTATTTTACTTATAGAGGTAATTTTTATAAGATTAAGGAAGGGTGGATAATAGGTTATATTATTTCTCCTTTAGTATGTTCAGTTTATATTAGTTTTATGGAAGAGGAAATTATTATTAAAAAGAATTGTTTATATGTAAAATTATTTGTCAGATATGTTGATGATTGTTTATTTGTAGTTGAGAATGATAAATTGAAGGAATTTGTAAATGAGTTTAATTGTTTTGATCCTTCTATAAAATTTGTGTTAGAAGGAGGGGGGTTAGATTTTGGTAAGTTAAAATTTTTAGATCTTTTGGTGATTAGAAATATAGAAACTAATTGTTTATTGTGCAGTCATTTAGTTAAAAGTAAAGAATTAAGATCTATAATTAAACCTGATAGCTATCAGTCTGTATCTCATAAAGTAGCTGCTTTAAGGAATTATTGTCATAGGAATATTAAATTAAATAATTCTAGTGGGGTAGCTTTGTTTCAGAAATATCAATTTTATAAAGATTATTTGAGTGTTGGATACTCTGATAAATTTGTTAAAAGTATTTTATTTAATAGTAATATTTGTAAGGATGTAAAGGTTAAAGAAAATATGATTTTATTTCTTTGCCATTTAAATTGTCTTCTTATAAAATTGTGTGTAGAAATAGTAAATTGTTTGGAAATAAGAAAATTGCTTGGAAAAGGGGTGTTACATTGAATAATTTATTAAATAATACAAAAGAAGTTTTTGATAGAAAGACTATTCCTGGTGTGGTATATTTTATTCCTTGTTTATTTTGTAAGAAGGTTTACATAGGTCAGAGTAGTTTGAGTTTAAATGAAAGAATAAAGGTTCATAAAAGTAGAGTTAAAAATAGATATCTTAGTTCTGCTTTGTATGTCCATGAAAAAGATACAGGCCACACTATTGATTTTGATGAAGCTAAGGTTGTCTTCTTTGAGAGAAATGAAATCAAAAGAAGAATTAAAGAGTCTTTATTATTGAAAATTTATTATTCTGAAGCAATTAACTTATTTAAGAGTTCTTTTAATATTAAGGGTGGATGGGAAGTGAATGGATTTGTGGGTAGTTTTTAATAGTATATATAATGTGTGGTTTTTTTGTAGTTCTTTACACTTGAGAAGTCTGCTTGTAGCAGTGAAACCTTAGGTTGTGTTTTAATATTATTTTTATGCTGGTCTGGTTTAATTTTAGATTTGGGGTAGTTTTGATTTTATATTGACTAGTTTAGCTTTATGCTTGTAATGTTTATATATATATATATATATATATATATATATATATATATATATATATATATATATATATATATATATATATATATATATATATGCCTCTAATCTTTATATATATATATGTCCACATGAAATAAATTAAAATATCTAATTCCAATACTTATATTATTAATAATTTATGTTGTTAAAAATGTTATTTAAATCCAGTAATTGGACTTTTTAAAAAAGTTTTTAGCATAAACTTAAATTTTTGTTTTAGTTATAGTACATTCACTTACAATGTATCTTTTTTCTAAGCCAGCTCATTTGTAATCGAATTTCTTTTACTATATTTCAAAATTTTCATAAAGTTTCTGGATATTTTTTGTGAAAATATGTTTAAATATTGCATGTTCTGGGATATGTTATTTTGCAAAAAATAAAATAAAACAAGATTAACTATATGTAAATGAGATATTTATTTTATATAGAGCTATGTTTTTTTTTTTTTAAATGAAAGTCTTAATCAAAAATGAAAGTGATTAAAAAGAACTATTCTTGCTTAAATTTTAAAAATGAATAAAATTGAAATAAAAAAAATTAGACCTGTTTTTTATGTCACTTCTGATCAATGTTGAAAAGGAAAAACAATTTTATATTTCAATCATATCTTATAATTTTCACTTTTCTTTGGAAATGGATATAAAGGGGAAAGGAATGTCTACCCTTGAGATCATTAATAGAACATCAATATATAATACAAAGTTGTTTTTTTTTATAAATTTTAAGATTTAATCTTAAAGTAAAAAGAAAAAAATACAATTAGACTTTAATAAAAAATAATTTAAAATATTTTATATACAAATATTAAAGTTTTTTTTCTGCCTCTTCTATTATTATGTGTAAGAATACTTAGTGTTTAAAAACTTAATGCTTGCGTTTACTAACATTAATATATATGCCCATATATTTATACGTAAATTTCTATTCATGTTCAACATTGTCACATTTGTAATATATTTTACAGTGTGAACTTTTAAATATGTTAATTTATCCGGGTTTTCTTATAATTAATTGGCTATATGTAATTTATACACTCAAACATATCCTTATAACTTTATTTTTAAACGCTATGTACGATTTTCTATCAAAAATATAACTTTTTTTTTTTAGATTTGTTACAGTACTCGGTATTAAAACCACAAATGCTAAACCAAATGAAATTAGTTTTCATCAGGATAAAGTTGAATAAAATTATTCAAAATATTTTTTTTAAAAACTGAAAATATTACACGAAAATTCGAATATATTTTTTTTAATCAATTATATAATAATATATGTTTCTAGGAACAAATGTTTGTAATTGTCACTATAATACACAATACAATGTTGTTATTATATTATTATATTAACAAAAAATTCTTTGTCTTATAAGAACATATATAATTTATACACTCTTAAAAAAAATTTTTCTCTCTTTCCCCTAAGAAAAAGTAAGCACTCCAGAAAATCTTTCTTGAATTTTCCATAGGAATCAAAGTTTTTTTGAACATATATAGTTATTAACATTGTTTTGAATTCATATGTGATAAAATTCTAACAACTAAGGTAATTATATTCATAACAGAATTTGTAATCAATTTGTTCTGGACAATTATTACATGCAATATGTTAGAAACCTTTCTTATATACTTAAAAAAGTAAGCTATTTTCTTTTCTGGATTCTGACATAAATTTTAACTTTTCATAAATTTTAAATATTAACAATGAGAGAATATTATTATATAAACAATTTTGTCATGCAAAAATATATGCATTGAGATTATCAAATAAATGCATAAAAAAAAAACTTTCTGAAATTTAGTTTTAATAATTAATAACACTAATAAATCAATGTTAGTTTGGTATTTATGACTGCCCACTGCAATTCTTTTAATGAATAAAAAAGATTAATCATTAAAAATATACTTTATTGTTTCAAGAAAGATTCCATAATAGAAGTTGGTGTGCCTTATTGCATCTGATTTTTTTTTATTATAAAAAATGGAATAAAATTGAATTTAGTAAGAACATTCATCATTCTTACATCTGCTTTCATTTGATGCTGTTTATAATTGTATAATATATACATATTGTACCGGTCAGCCGCAACCCATCAATTATACACAGAAACCGACTTCAAACCCAAAATGACTCCAGAACTAAATCCGAAACCAGATTGAATTCAAACCCAAACCCGCATACATATGACCGATGTATAACAGGATCCATGGTACACAGTACTGCCTAAACTAGCTCGGTGGAAAACATAAACAATATAACTCTGATTAATTTATATATAGATGTATGGTGTACTCTCAATGCTGTAAACGATCAATATAATATATATATTCTTGGATTGTCGACACAGACAGTAATCAAATGGCGGTAAAATAACTATTTTAATGAATAGAGAGGGGGAAATAGATTATACAAATATTTAATAATTACTATTGCTATTAAATAATATTCACACACAGTATAGCTAACTTGTTATATACAATATCAATTAGTTTATTTCTAGTCTTTAATGGAAAATATTATAATTGACTAACAACATTTCATTGATATTTCTGGGTTGACTTTATAACCATTGTATCCATGCCCAGTGTAGACAATATCACAAATGATTTCTTCTCTAAATACAACACTAGCATAACTTAAAACAACTGATTTACATGTTTAATTATATACAAGATATATGAGAGTCTGAGTAAAATAAAACTTCAAATGTTTCATCCTTATTAGACTAAATTATTCTTATTAAACTAAAGTAACTTTGTAGGTTTAAAAAAAAAATCAAACCATCACGTATTACGGGAATGGTGAATAAGCTTATATTTTAAAATATAGAAGTGATGTGACTGGCTGTTATTAGAGCTGAATATAATAAATCAAAGGTAATAGTTTGCGGTACGTTAACGGAAGACTGGGCAGCTTGCACTTTAGCAAGTCTTTACACCCTCAGGTAAGTCTAAGGCAGAATTTCTTTCTACCTTGTTTGAAGTCACAGATGAGGTACCGAATCAAGCTGTGGAAAGCGAAAGTAGCACTAAACCAGCAACATTGTGTAATGAATGATTGAAGTAAGTTTATAAATATATATAAGACTTCATTTATTCCTCCATAACTTTTCCCACGTAATCATCTGACAAAGTAATTTAAAACCAAACGGTAAAGCCAAAAGATCATAAGCTTAACTATTAACCAATTAAACTCCGAATCCCATACTCCTCCTGATTGTTTGGAAGATAGTAAATACAATAATGGCCACCTTTTATTATTATTTTCCCTTTCCCTAGTATAAGAAAATATGCAATCAAATAAATAAAATCGATTCTAAATATTAACTACCTGGTGGCATAGAATAAAACATCATTAATTAAAACAGTAATACATACATCGGTATTCCCCAACTCGAAACACAAGGAATCAATTATTTATTTCATATGCAATTTATATTCAATATAGTAATCATTATCTATGTGCAACCTGAAATATCTTTAATCGAGTTGAAAAATATCAATTGCTATTAATTTACCGAAATGTATATAATAATAAATAAAATATTTACTAAAATCATCATAAAATATAAAGGCTTAATAAATTGCTATTTAAAGTCTAGAGTAAAAGAAATATAAAAGGGGGAGGGAAAAATTTACTGACAGGTTTACTGTAGACATTTTAGCAAAAAAACAACAAGTATTTAACATATTTAGTACAAGATTAAAACATAACCATAATTAAATAAGGGACCGAAGTTAAAAGAAAGTGAAAAGTTCATGTAAAGTAAATTTACCACTCTTTCTTCATCTGGACTCGTTCCTCGCGATGGTGATTGTTCAGAACGTAGGGGCGCATTTTGATTCTTTATAATGACATAATGGATTTCAAAATTGAAGATTATAAAACTGGAACCACAGTCACATGAAGGTTAGAAAACTGGAACCACAGGCACATGATATTTTGGCAGGCTAGGGAGGTTTAATCGGCAGGACAGAGATCAGCTTTCTGGGCTTAGCCCATCATTATGGAAGTTTACATGGTAATTTTTTAAGATAGCACTCTCTAATTTCGCTCTCCAGCACTCCCCTTTTTTCAAGGTGGCCAAGAGAAAAAAAAGAATGTAATGTCCAAAAAATGGTCAAAGTTCCCACAATTCTCTCGATTATTTATTACTTCATTTCAGACTCTGCCTCCTTTGATTTTCTTGCTTCCAGCAATTTTCATTTTCAACTACCCACTCTGTACATCGGAATGTTTTAAGATAATTTCCTTCTATTATGTCACTTACATTTCAATTTATACAAACATTTTGTAGATAACAAGATTCAACAATTTATCTGAAACCCATTTCCAATTAGGAAATGGCTTTACAAATAATCTAACAATCGATTTAATTACTAAAACGGTCAACAATTTTACTCTGTTCACAAAACAATTAATTAATACATTCCCTTTTGTACAATATAGTCAAATCAATGCTTAATGGAATGCAACTTTTGATCAGGGTTTTTAAATAAATTTGTACAAGTATTTTTCTATGAATTTGTACATATTTAACTTTAAAATAAAGAATTATTCACGCAATGAAACTTTCTCTTTTTTTTTTAAATAGTCTTGTATTGATATACAAATCATGCACCCACAAACGATATATATCTTACTATTTACAATATTTATACAAGAAATTTTATTCAATTAGTTATACAAAACATGAAACAACCAATTTAACTTTACATGGCTTGGATGAACAAAGCCTCATTGCATGGGAATAACAGTTAGTACTAAATTTGCCATACCAAAATTTGGAAAATCATGAAATTAAGATCGATGCTCCGATCTAACTGTTTCATTTCTTCCCACTTAAAAAAATAATAAAAAAAATGTTTGCACATATATTACAGAACCTGCATCAACTTACAAAGTTGTTTGACTTCAGAGAACAGTCTGAGTGAGAATTTGAATCTGAACATGGCCATAAAATGATACATTTTATCATCAGTTTATTAATATCCATTATTTATTACTCATGAATATATACTTACAATATAATGGGCATTTACCCAGGTACCCTAAACTATATGTGCCCACTATGATCTCTCTGGGTCAGGAGGTATATATGGTTTTAATTGTCTAGGGTTGTGATTACTCTGATCCCATTGTCTTCTTGTTGGAGACAAATCTCCATAATCTATCTGTTTTAAAAGTTCGATAGCTTTTTTGAATGACATGGGGAATATTCTCAGCATCATTTTTTGTATCCACATGAGTAGATTATGTACAATAATCTAGATAATGTGTTGATCACTATATTTGAAAGCAGTCAAGGATTTAAATACCGTCACTTGGTGAATGAAGAATGCTGCATAACTCTGTTTATTATTCTCATGATATTTCCAGTTGGAGAGTCTGTTTAAAATTCCCTCCTGTCTCTCCTCACTCCAATATCTTTTTAGGAGGGCATTTTCATAGCCTTGAATCATGATTGGCAGATTGTTCAATAATTTCCACCAAGCTTTTGCGGATTCCCTTAGATAATGGCTGGCCACAGTTGTTTTCTCCTTCTCAGCCATTGAGCATAAGCAGAAAAATTTTCTAATACTATCTAAATGGATGGCTGGATTCTCCCCATGCTTACCTTTAAATATTTGAATTTGGATGGACGATCCATAATATGGTATATTACCCATCCTTATTTGTGGGTTTGTTGTCTGCTGTAATTTTATTTCATTCTCCCTGATAGCGGTTTTCACTGCCACCTTTGGTAGTTCAACTTGATCCTGTCCCTCAATTTGCAGATCTGATTCATCATTATTAACTTCTGCTTTCTGGCTCATTCTTCCTTTTTCACTGTCTTCCCTGCTCTGGATTTCAAACTCCTTTGGTCTGGTTTGACCATCTTCTTCCTCTTTTGTGTTGCTATATGACTCCCTTGTTCAATCTGGCTTACATTCATTTCCCATATGCCCTTCCTGAATGTTCAACATCTGCTCCATCATAGCCATCATCAGTTTTCTATACTCCCTCATTTCCTCGAGAATCATGTAAAATTTTCCATCATCATTGCAACCTCTCTGCTTGATGTTTCTCTTTGACTGTCTACCACTTTTTCCTTCATCAGACTTTTCTTTAAAAACAACTTCATGGTTACTTGATGTGTCTGATGATTCAGCCCTACTTCCAGATGGTTTACTTTCCCCTTGTAGTTCTTCCATTTTATATAATTTTTTTTTACTGTATGCGTAACTTTAGTGTGTCAATTTGGTCTTTGCAAAAATATTTATTTATAGATTCATAAGAGATAGTGATCCCTGATCCTATATGCCTAATCTTCCCCAGCTGCCAAGATACTGAGTTCCCTCCTTTCTCACCCAGTTTGTATGCCTCACTTTCTTTCTTTCGCCTACGCTCCGATTAATTTCTGTTATATAAGCAACCCTCTTTTTTTCTCTATATATATGATAATGTATCTAAACTATTAATAAAATGGGACAAAATTTATTTCACCTGATTCAAACTGTTCTCCTCAGTCGTACATACAAAAAAAACCATACTAATAATTAGTATATATATATACATACTATTTTATAATACTGTCAGCAATTCTCTCCTTTTTTTAACAAAACATTCGCTACTGCTGTCATGGACAACATTTTTGCTGACAAATTTATTTGAAAGGTGCCAGCCAGCAAAATGTGGATAATGGATCGTTTAATCCACTGCTCACCAAAATATATATATTGATTACATAACTTAAATACTGTTATTTGATTCAAAACATGTTTTAATAAAACGTTGATTAATATTAACACTAACTTCTGCGGTGCTATCAATTAAAATTTCAATTTTCTAGAACGTAAGTATATACACCATTAAAACACTTCGCCAACTGCATCTGGCTGTTTGGTGATATACAACAAAACTTAACCTAAATAGTTACTTTACCTAAAACAGATAACATATATTCCGGTTAATAAACTTTACTCGACTGACATTTATTATGCAACTTCTTTGAGAGGGTTTCTATACTAAACATGTATATATATATATATTATATAAATAAATGGGGGTTTGAAAATTATAAAATATATATTTTTTTTTTTGTTTTAAAATTTTTAAAAATAATTATAATTTTATCTTTTGACTCACACACACAAGCAAAAGCAGTGTGTTTTTTTATAAAATTTTTTAAAAAGAAAAACCCGCAAAAAATGTATTTTATATATATATATATATATGTGTGTGTGTGTGTGTTTAAATATTTATAACTTGACAAGCATCTCTACCTCTTTTTTCTAAAAAAAAATATATCCAATTTTGTTCTGTTACAAAAAAAAAAAAAAAAACTTTCAAAAGGATGAAGAAAAAATCCAAATCGTTTATTTTGAATTAAATATACCACAAAAAAAACCATAATACAGGTTTTTGCCTGCTTTGAAACTATTACTCACTATATTTGTCATTAAAACAAACAACAAGAAAAGAAAACGTTGAAGTCACTTCCTATTTATTATATCCTTTTTTTCCAAAAGAAAAACTTAATGTATCACTATATTCTCTTAACAATATTAGCAGATAGTATATTTAATAAAACTACTTGACAAGGGGAAAATATTAGTCTATTTGACTTACTTCAAAACATCGCTATAAAACTTGCTCATTTAATAACGCAAACTATATCTCAACAGTATGAACACAAAAAAAATATATCTCTATAACTCAATATTTATTCTTATCTATTCTACAGGGTGTGGGAGATTTCTTCATCAGAGCACCACAGAGGGTTCCAAAATTTAAACTACTGTACCGGTCAACTGCAACCCATCAGTTATACACAGAAACCGACTTCAAACCCAGACCGACTCCAGAACTAAATCTGAAACCAGACTGAATTCAAACCCTAACCCTGCATACAAATGACTGATGTATAACAGAATCCACGGTACATGGTATTTCCTAAACTAGCTTGGTGGAAAACATAAACAATATAAATCTGACTAATTTATATATAGATGTGTGGTGTACTCTCAATGCTGTAAATGATCAATGTAATATATATATTCTTGGGTTGTCGACACAGACAGTAATCAAATGGTGGTAAAATAACTATTTTAATGAATAGAGAGGAGAAAATAGATTATACAAATATTTAATAATTACTATTGCTATTAAATAATATTTACACACAGTACAGCTAACTTGTTATATACAATATCATCAATTAGTTTACTTCTAGTCTGTAATGGAAAATATTATAATTGACGAACAACATTTCATTGATATTTCTGGGTTGACTTTATAACCATTGTATTCATGCTTGGTGTAGACAATATCACAAATGATTTCTTCTCTAAATACAACACTAGCATAACTTAAAACAATTGATTGATTCACGTGTTTAATTATATACGAGATATATGAGAGTCAGAGTAAAATAAAACTTCAAATATTTCATCCTTATTAGACTAAATTATTCTTATTACACTAAAGTAACTTCGTTGGTTTTAAAGAAAAATCAAACCATCACGTACTACGGGGATGGAGAATAAGCTTATATTTTAAAATATAGAAGTGATGTGACTGGCTGCTATTAGAGCTGAATATAATAAATCAAAGGTAATAGTTTGCTGTGCGTTAATGGAAGACTGGGCAGCTTGTACTTTGGCAAGTCTTTACACCCTCAGGTGAGTCTAGAGCAGAAATTCTTTCTCCCTTGTTTGATGTCACAGACGAGGCACCGAATCAAGCTGTGGGAAGTGAAAGTAGCACTAAAGCAGTAACATTGTGTAATGAATGATCGAAGTAAGTTTATAAATATATATAAGACTTCATTTATTCCTCCATAACTTTTCCCATGTAATCGTTTGACAAAGTAATTTAAAACCAAACGGTAAGGCCAAAAGAACATATGCTTAACTATTAACCAATTACACTCTGAATCCCATACTCCTCCTGCCTGTTCAGAAGGTAGTAAATACAATAATGGCTACCTTTTATTATTATTTCCCCTTTCCCTAGTACAAGAAAATATGCAATCAAATAAATAAAATCGATTCTAAATATTAACTTCCCGATGGCATAGAATAAAACATCATTAATTGAAACAGTAATACATACATCGGTATTCCCCAACTTGAAACACAAGGAATCAATTATTTATTCCATATGCAATTTATATTCAATATAGTAATCATTATCTAAGTGCAACCTGAAATATCTTTAATCGAGTTGAAAAATATCAATTGCCATTAATTTACAGAAATGTATATAATAATAAATAAAATATTTACTAAAATCATCATAAAATATAAAGGCTTAACAAATTTCTATTTAAAGACTGGAGTAAAAGAAATATAAAAGGAAGAGGGAGAAATTTACTGACAGGTTTACTGTAAACATTTTAGCAAAAAAAAAAAAAACCAAGTATTTAACATATTTAGTACAAGATTAAAACATAACCGTAATTAAATAAGGGACCGAAGTTAAAAGAAAGTGAAAAGTTCATGTAAAGTAAACTTACCATTCTTTTTTCATCCGAACTCTTTCCTCGCGATGGTGATTGTTCAGAATGTAGGTGTGCATTTTGATTCTTTATAATGACATAATGGATTTCAAGATTGAAGATTAGAAAACTGGAACCACAGGCACATGATATTTTGGCAGGCTAGAGAGGTTTAATTGGCAGGACAGAGATCAGCTTTCTGGGCTTAGCCCGTCATTATGGAAGTTTACATGGTAACTTTTTAATATAGCACTCTCTAATTTCGTTCTCCAGCACTCCCTTTTTTTTAAGGTGGCCAAGAGAAGAAGAATGTAATGTACAAAAAATGGTCAAAGTTCCCACAATTCTCTTGATTATTTATTACTTCATTTCGGACTCTGCCTCCTTTGATTTTCTGGCCTCCAGCAATTTTTACTTTCAACTACCCACTCTGTACATTGGAATGTTTTAAGATAATTTCCCTCTATTATGTCACTTACATTTCAACTTATACAAACATTTTGTAGATAACAAGATTCAACAATTTATCTGAAACCCATTTCCAACTAGGAAATGGCTTTACGAATAATCTAACAATTGATTTAATTACTAAAATGGTCAAGAATTTTACTCTGCTCACAAATCAATTAATTAATACATTTCCTTTTGTACAATATAGTCAAATCAATGCTTAATGAAATGCAACCTTTGGTCAGGGTTTTTAAATAAATTTGTACAAGTATTTTTCTATGAATTTGTACATATTTAACTGTTTAAAATAAAGAATTATTCGCGCAATGAAACTTTCTCTCCCTTTTTTTTTTTTTAAATAGTCTTGTATTGATATACAAATCATGCACACACAAATGATATATATCTTACTATTTACAATATTTATACAAGAAATTTTATTCAATTAGTTATACAAAACATGAAACAACCAATTTAACTTTATGTGGCTTGGATGAACAAAGTTTCATTGCGCAGGAATAACGGTTAGTACTAAATTTGCCATACCAAAATTTGGAAAATATTGAAACTAAGATCAATTCTCCGATCTAACTGTTTCAATATATATATATACTTTATAGCTCATTAATCTCAAAATTATTACCCAATCTGTAAACTAGATCACATGATGTATAGTATCAAATGTAATAGACTAAATTTTTAATCAACTCTGATGTTTTTTTTCTGGTAAATTCTGAACAGTCAATTCATTTGATATATCTACAATAAATTCTACTATGCAAAATTCTACTCTTGGCACTCTTATCCATTTGTTAAAACTTAACATATAAACAATATCTATGACATTATAAGTATCTTATTCATTCTATATCGGACACTTTAAACTTTGCAAATGTTATGATTGACCTAAATATTGCCAGCTCTGAATCTTCTTTATTTGTATATATATATATATGTTAAAACGAAGATTTGCACGGGTTAAATATATAAAATACATATTTTGCGGGTTCATCCGCGTTAAAAACTTTTAATATCAATATACTGACGTTTCGACTCTGTGGATGGCTTGTGTGACCAAGTCGAAACGTCAGTATATTGATATTAAAAGTTTTTAACACGGATGAACCCGCAAAATATGTATTTTATATATATATTCAAATGAGACTGTGTAATATATTTCTTTATAAGAAAAGTAATATTAATATTTATTCTTTATAATCTTTTTATGAATGAAAGTATTTAATTTTTTTACTAGTTCACTATTTAATAATGTTATATGACATTTAACAGTTGAATTATGAATTTTGATCTATGACAACAATGTAAGGCTCGTAAAACTAGTTCCAGGGAAACTCCTCCATCATTTGTGCCAAGCCTCAACATCATTAACTACAAAGTAGAAAAGGCTTAAAAAAATTATATTAAGCGTATTTCAGTTGCTTTGTTTCTATTTGCAAAAGGTTAAATGTTCATAGTTGGTAATCTCCAGCATTATCTTCAATACTTTTTATGTGATTATTTACAATAAAATACTTGTCTAAAAACCTTATGACAGTTTATCAAGAATTTACTTATCTAATTCATTTTAATTTGAAATTATAATGATTTTATTTCCTAATAATATTAGGCTAATTCATTGTATGAAAATGCTCATTTAAAAAAAAAATCTACTGTAGAAATTGATGATTAGAAAAATATTAATAGTGATATGTTATATCTTTTCATGTTACTGTATGTTATAGTAATAAATAGAAATTAATTTATAAAGCCATTCTGTTATTTGCAAAAAAAAAAAAACATATTAAATGAAAGTAGTTTTTTTTTTTGCCATAAAATATTTTTCTCACCAAACGTTTTAATCTCAATAGTCATGTCTATGTGTAATCATGTAAATACAATCTATAGCTGTTAATCGTGTTGCTTCCATAGTTCTAAACATCCCAGATCTTCCTCATTATTTTATTCTAGACAACAGTGCCACTAACAATAAGCCTTATTTCAGTTTCTAATATTATTATGGTCATGATCTTAAATTAACAAGATGTATTTTTTTCCAACTGATTCTTTGATGCTAATCCATTTTCATAATTCCAGTATGCATAAGAACAAATATATTTTATGAGTTTTTTTTATTTTTGCCAAAGCAAAAACTAAATAATAGCGATAACAAGGATTTAGTGTTTTCTACCTTTAGAAGACCTTTAGCATAGTTTAACAGACTGTGAATACTTTAAAATCTTTAATTCATTGTGAAACTTTCCTAAAATGTAAATATCTGTATTATCTTTTATTCTAATAAATAATCAGCTTTATCGTGCACTCTCTTATATATATATTTCTCTTTTATTACTTGCTAGAATTGATTTTAAATACTCATAACTTTTTTTGACTCTTGAAAATATTTAATCACATAGGGTTCATGATTTATTTTAAATATCAGTATAAATATCTTTATATATGATATTTATTTAATCAATAATCAACATAACCTTTGCAAATTTGATTCATTTCAATTGTGTCATTTCATTTTATACTTGTTGGCTTCTATATATAATTTGAAGGTAGTCATAATTTCTGTAATTAAAATATCTGTCATCATCACAAATAGTTTCTATATACTCCATAAAATATATCTTTAACAATCATGTAATTGTTATATAAGAACTTTAAATGAGGATCACTTGCCAATATTTTATGTAAAATATTCTCACTAGTAAAATTAAAATTAAGCTTCAACTTAAATTGCCATAAATTAGTTTTCAAGTTTGCTATATATATTTTTTTTTTTCAATGGAACATTTACTCAGAAAAGATATTTTGTCAAGAAAAAAAAATAGTTCTGTTTTTTTTAAAAAAATATAGACTACATATTTATACTTTCATTATTTATTCGATTTATGTATCGTGTTCATAAATTTGGAAACAAATGGCAATGAGATTGTACCTATTTTAGGCATAAGTGTTATCTTTCCACATCTTTCAAATTATCAGTGTGCTTGATAGAAGAAAATTATCATCATTTCTATTCAAAGTTTCAAAATTATTTATGCTTCATCTAATATTGCTAAAAATTTTACTACAGCTAGCATTAATGTATGTAAATATCACATATGTAACATAGTTTTATGTGGCAATTTAGTTAATACACCCATGTCTCATTTTATGCAGATTTATTTAATGCAATTTTGAAGTTATGTGATTCATGTTTCTTTTTAATATCTTTGTAGGCAGTTTTCTTTTATGTGATAAAAATTATTAAATAAGAAGTCGAGATCTGATAATGTGCTATTACTTTAAATATTATAAATTTTTCGTGCACTTATGTCATATTTAAAGTAATATGCATAGATAGGAAAATGCAAAAATAAGAGACATTAACTGAAGCAGATTTAATTACCAAAATATAAATTAGAAACAAAGGGAATTTTATTGAATTCAACCTATATTTTCAGATGGGATTAGATGTAAAACAATGTATTAATTCGTGTTGGCTTAAATAAGTAATTATAAACTTGAATATTGGCAAAAACACAAAATTATCATTTAAGTGGCTTTTCTACTGAAAAGAAAAAAATAAATAATAAATAAATTTCAAATAAATCACAGTCATTTCATATAAAACAAATGGTATATACTTTATTCTAATTGTGGTTTGATTTTATTTTCAAATAACAATTATTTTGAACACATACAATATTTGTTTACCTTTTAAATTTTCATTTTAATTCAATACTATTTAAATTAACAATATTTGACAGCAATAGGCATGGATTGATGTTTATATCCACATAAGAAACATTGAATATTTAACATACATAAAGATGCAATAATAAAGAAATAACGAAAATCATAATAGCTTTTGAAAATAATATACAATCATCTATACTTTCCTCAAGGTTATATCACTTAACTTAAAAAAAAAATATAAGAATTCTTTCCCTACTGGTTTGGGTATTTATATGCTTCATTTTCTACTAAAACTATATTCCTTTTTTTGGATTACAAGTATGAAATCTTTAGATTTATTATTTATAATAGGGCTTCTATTATTACCCCTAAATTCAATATCTTCCTCTATATGCTCTTTAATTATGAGACTTCAAGAAATATTTATCATGGACTATATAACCCTTAGTATATGAAACTTCTATAAATAAAAGTATAAAAATGACTCCTATCTCATTTGTGAAGAAATAAGCATATACCTAATGATGAAATTGTGAATTAAATTCTGAAAAAAATAATTAAATAATGACAAAATTGTAAACCAAAGTATAATATATTATATGTATAAATGATTCTTACAAGAATAAATGTCAATCAATTTAATTTCCAGCCTACATTGTGTACAACAGATATATATATATATATATAGCGTGCATGTACGATGCATTTAAATTAAAACATCAACAAGTGTTTTAATGACAAATAATATCTAATATATAATCATAACCTTAAGACTGTGTGCCTAAAATGCGACAGTAGGAACCTTTACAAATCTAAACACAAGATTAATGACTTTAAAAGACAATTGAAATTTGAAACCGGTTTATATATATATAAGACATAAGAATTAAAGGGCAACAGAAAATTTTTAATAATAAGCGACCTGTAGGGTTTTTACTTATCAATACAGATAAATTAAAAATTTTAAAACAATTTACTTATGTACGAATATATATGGCATGTGAATCAAAATAAATTTAAAAATTTTATTACTCAATTAAACTTAATATGTTGTTATTTATAATGATTGATTAAAACTTAAAATTAGTTATATGTAGATAAATGGCTGCAGAAAGGAGTTTGCTATTAACTAAAAGGAGACCCTTTGATTCATCTTGGAGGCCTTAAAGGAACCAAGCAGGACAAATTCCTAATGATCATTCCATACATTATTCTCGTTGCAGCTGTTATTACTATGTGATTATTCATATAGTATATGGCCATGGATGGGCTGCTCACCAACATGCATTAGCCAGCATGGTGAGTTTATTGGCTTTTTACTTCTGAGTTTAAGATCAAGAAACACTATGGTTTTTTTTCTCAGTGCCTGATAAGGCAGAATGAATGTTTGAGTAAATGATAAATATTTTTCCAATACATATATACAATTATGACAGACAAAATAAAGCATGGCCCTTATTCCCAGGACTTTTTATTTAGGTACTTACAACTGCAGATCACTTTCAAGTGAAGGAAGATTGCAAGAATTAGAAGAACTGACTTATATTAAATGGAACATTATTGGACTTTGCGAAGTTAGAAGAAAAGGTGAAAAGACAGTTGATTTAAAAAGTGGATATATTCTCTATTATAAAGGCACAAATATTGGAAATACAAGTGGAGTAGAAATCATTATAAATAAAAAGTGGAAGAACAATATTATGGAGATTTATGGTGTATCAGACAGAGTGGCAAGATTAGTTGTACAACTTAATAGCAGAAACCAAATGCAGATACTTCAGGTTTATGCCCCAACAAGTTCTCATAGTGATGAAGTAGTAGAAGATTTTTATATGGATGTACAAAAGGTTTTTGATCAGAGTAAACAACACTTTAAAATTGTTATGGGACTAGAATTGGTAAACAAATAAAATATGAAAGTGATGTAGGGAATTTTGGTTATGGTAATAGAAATGAGAGAGGACATAGACTTGTGGAGTTTGCAGAAAAAGAAAAACTTTATATTATGATTTTTTTTTTGAGAAAAATGTTAAAAGGAAATGGACATGGAAGCATCCAAATGAAGGTACAGCATAATTGGATTATATTTTGACTAACAGGAAATACATATTTCAAGATTGTAATGTTCTTAATAAATTTAACATAGGAAGTGATCATCAATTAGTAAAGTGTAAGATACGTGTTAATGTAAAACTAGAGAGACAAAAATTATTAAGAAAAACAATATTTACAGTTGATATTCCTAATCTTCAGAAAGATTCTAATGAATTTAAATTAGAACTTACAAATCGGTTTCAAGTATTAATAGATTTTGAACATGATTCAGATTTGAATGAAATTAATATGAAAATAACTGATGCACTTTTAAAGACTGCAAGAAAGATAGCTGGTAGAAAAAAGCAGCAATTGACTAATAAAATTTCTACTGAGGCTAGAGAATTTATGAAGAAAAGAAGGAATATGAAGATATACAAAAATGATGTATTAAAAAGAATTGAATATCTTGAATTTTGTAAAATGGTGTGGAAAAGAGTTGAAAATGATATAAGAAAGTATAACTGAACTAGTAAGAAGAGCTGTAGAAGAAAATAAAAGTCTCAAGAATGTTAAACAACATTTTGGTATTGGTAGGAAATTTATATCTGCAGTAAGAAAAAAGATGGAATTATTACTAAAAAGAGAGATGACATCATGAAATTGGTAGAAGATTTTTATCAAGAATTATATAGTAATAAGGAATAAGTATCTCCTATATCTATTACATCTTCCGAATTGCCCAGAATTTTAAATAAAGAAGTGAGACATGCAATTAAATGTATGAAGAAAGGAAAGGCTCCAGGTAATGATGGAATTATAATTGATATATTAAAAGAAGCAGGTGAAGAAATACAAAATTTTTTAGCAAAGTTATATATCAAATATCTAAATGATAAAAATGTACCAGATGATTGGAAGAATGCAGTAATAATATTAATATTTAAAAAAGGTGATAAAGAACATATTAGAATTTACAAACCTATCAGCCTTTTATCAGTTTTATATAAAATTTTTACCAAGATAATTACAACTCGTCTACAGAGAACATTGGATTTCCAACAACCAAGAGAACAAGCTGGATTCAAAAGTGGTTTTAGCACAGTAGATCATATCCAGGCATTGAGAGAAGTTATAGAAAGGACAAATGAATATGAGTTGTCATTATGTTTTGGATTTGTAGATTATGAAAAGGCATTTGATTCTATAAACATTTCTTCAGTGATTAAAGCATTGGATCATCAAGGTATACATCCAGGATATTGTCATATTTTAAAGAATATTTATAAAAATGCAACAGCAACAATTAGATTACATAATGGTACTAGTAAATTCAACATAGAGAAAGGTGTAAGACAAGGTGACTCCATATCTCCAAAACTTTTTACAGTAGTGCTGCAAGAAGTATTTTGTGGATTAAAATGGGAAACTAAAGGAGTGAAAGTAAATGGAGATTATTTAAGTCATTTAGATTTTGCAGATGATGTAGTTGTTTTTGCAAATAATGCTTCAGAGCTGCAGGAAATGTTGCAGGAGTTATCAGATGAAAGTAGGACTAAAGATAAATGTTAAAAAGACTAAAGTAATGTTTAATCAATTTGCTCAAAATATGAAAATAAAGATTGATTATGATGAATTAGAAGAAGTTAACAGTTACAAATACCTTTGACAGATTATTAATACAGATGGAAACATAATGGAGGAAATGAATCATAGATTTAAACTTGTTTGTAGTGCTTTTGGTAGAAATAACTTGATACTAAAAGGAAATATGCTTATGTGTTTGAAAAGGAAGGTTTTTAACAAATGTGTTTTATCAGTTCTTACTTATGGATGTGAGACTTGGACACTTAATAGAAGAGCAATACAGAGACTTCAGACCACTCAAAGAAGTATGGAGAGATGTATGTTGTGAGTAACAAGAAGAGATTGAAAACACAATGTATGGGTAAGAGAACAAACAGGTGTTACTGACCTCATTGAAAAAATTAAAAGATTGAAGTGGAGTTGGGCTGGACATATTGCTAGAAGAGATGATAATAGATGGACAATTGAAATTTTAAATGGGATTCCAAGAGATTGTAAAAGACCCAGAAAGAGATCACATGTGATATGGATGCATGAATTAAGAAAGTGTGCAGGGGTGATGTGGAGGAGAAGCAAAAGATCAGAGAAGATGGATTAAACTTGGAGAGACTTTCATCCTGCAGTGGATTGATAATGGTTGATGATGATGATGATGATGATAGATAAATAGTTAAATTTTAAATCATATACAAAAAAATGACCAAATTAATTACCATTTATTCTACTTTGTTTTCTCCTTATTTTAAAGTTCAACAACTATTTCATGCATTTTTGTCTGTTCTGGCATATGTTGAATTAACATGTAAAATATTTTGAAATGATGAATGTGTGAGTTCATGATCCCTTTGTAAATTGTTGTCTCAGAGTATTATTTTATCCGGATTAGATTATAATGTATCAGTTGAAAGTGGCAAACCAATTTTGGATATTTAAATAATGCTTATATTGGCTTGCTGTACATGAATAGCTAGTTATTCATTCTATTTGTCTTCTACTCCAAATGCCTGCTTGTCAATAATTTGCTTATTTTTGATAGATGTTATAATGAAATAGGGTAAGACAGAGGGTTTAAACCCCTGGATCATAATTTATTTTTTTAACCTGCCATTCCTAATAAAATACTGATTCCAATAAATATTGTAGTTATGCAAAGAAAAATTGTATAGGAGGCATTAACAAAGTTTTGCTTTTTTCCTTAATGGCAGTTGTCAATCCTTGTCACCGTAGTATTTTTTTATATATCTATAGTTTAGCTCAGTCTTTCAAGTGCTATTGATATCAATATTTTTATTACAACAATCATTGATTTATATATATATATATATATATATAAAATTGATGTCTGAATTTCTTCATAATAATATATGTAAATTTATAAATATTAAAAAATACTGTATTTTCTAATATTTATTTATAAATTTACACATATATATTGTAATGAGATGGGGTGGGTGAGAATGTGGAATGTGGAATTGAACTGGGGTAATGGAAACATCAGCACTCTCAGTCCATTTAATGAAATACAAATATCAATAATTTGAAATTTAAAATAAAGGTAAAATATATTTAAAAGGATTGTGAGATCATTGAGAGAGCAGCTAGCCACTAAAAAGAGCAACTACAATAATTAATCATCAACCAGCATTATAAATAAAAGTAATATGAGTACTCAAGAGAAATAACCATCCATCATCATCATTGATGGGAATAAACAAATTAGTACAATAAATCAGAATAAAATCAACAGACCATCTTGTGGCTGGATTTGAACTATAAAAAATATAAATCAACAGTCAACCTTGTGACTGGATTGAAAATGGGTCTTCTGTAGACCAGGCTAACTTCTGAGCCTTTGCCATCTTGGACAATTATTTAAACATAACTTGGATCACCAGCTTAGTGCCTATCCATTAAAATACATAAGAATCAAAAAATCTAAACAATATTGCTAGGACATTTAAAACATGCTGATCATCATCAATGCTCTGGCCACTTGTATTGGCCAACTATAAACTTAATTTTTTTAACAAGACTAAACTAAAATAAAAGATAGTAGTGCATGTGCTTTAAAGAGTATTCTCTTTTGCACCAACCAGGATGATGATTGATCATCTCTGGATGCCCCAAAAGCACTAAATATGCATCCCCATTTATCCATGCACCAATCTAGCCCAGAGAACACAAGCTCTATTACTGTATGTGACCAAGAGATGATGGAATACCATTTTAATAATTAAATACAAGTTTATTATTAACAAAAAATAAAAATAAATGATATTTAAGGTCTTATAAGTTAAGGGTTCTGATTTTGAATGGTATACAAAATTATATACACAACTAAAGTTATTACATTGTTTTACAATATTTCTCAATTAATTTCTACAAACGCATATATATATATATATATATATATATATATATATATATATTCGTACACAGGCTGCATTTTATAATATACAAGGAAGACATTTCAATTAAACATAAAATAATTATTACATTTGTGATTTACATCATTACTATTCAACATTTAACTCATTACATTAATTTACATATATGTGTGCACAGACACGCAATTTATAATATACAAACAAAAAAAATGATTAAATTGTACATATATCTTATAATTGACAAGCATTTGTATCTGCAATACAATTGACAGATATATGTCTACATATATGCATGAGATTTCTGAACATATTTAATTTTTACATAAAAATAATACATGATTAAGCTTTTAAATTATGTTTTAAATAATACAAATACTCATGCTAGGTTTACTACAACACGTATATAGAATTGCACAGATTATTAGCAAATTTAATTTTGTCAAACAATAAATAACAATACTTTTATAATTAATAATTTCATAAAATTTACATACTTGTTATGACAATAAAAGTTATTTTCACAATTATTCGTTGTTCAAAATGTATAAATTGCTTTTTTTATTTTATAATAAGTTCCATTCTTTATCGATTAGTTTCTTAAAAGAAATAAATACTATCAATTTTTTTTTCTTTTAAAACAAAATTATTTGCTTGTTTGCTTTACTTTTAAAATGTCTCTTTTTTTTTCTTTTTAATAAATGAAAGATAATATTGTTTTATAGAATCCAAAAAATATATAAATTTAAAAATGTCTTTCTGCTTGATTAGTTAATGCTGATGAAGTAGGCAAGGTGAGATAGTAAAAGTGAGTATGTGAACTGCAGCTCCCCATGCCATGATAAGCAGAGAGCCAAGCTGGACTATCAGTACACAAAGCTCCATGACATCATGAGAAAATACCTCATTTTTAAGCACTGCCCCTTCTAAGTACCTAGACAGATCATCCTCAAAGAGTAGTATCCAGAAAAAAAATAAAAGGCATTGTGTCAACCCTGCTCATCTCTGTGAGACTTAGGGGTGTAGATGAGGTCTATTCATGAGACCAAGGCCTATTCATGAGGCCTACTTACACACTGCTGGACTACTCTGGGAGCTCAATATCTAGGTCTAGACAGTGCCGAGCATATACTTTGGAGCATCATGAACACTTTGCATCAAACAGCCCTGCTCAACTATACACTCACCATAAGCATAAAAAGTACAAATTTATGCATCCCTTTCAAAATGTAATTTTACATATTTGTGTGTGTGTGTGCACACATTGACGTTTACATCATATTTTAACTTAACAGCAATAATATTATATTTTCATTATTAAATTCTTCGGAAAATATGCACAAATTTCATACATATATGTGCGTGTATAAACAAAATATAGATATACTGTAATTTAAAATTAGTTGCAATTTATAAGTTTTTTTTTTACTTTAAAAAAAGTATAGTCAATTTTTGACAGGTATTTGTTGATTAATTGTCAACATTTTTAAATTAAATTATTGAATCATCGATTCTTTACTTTTTTTTTTTAATATAAATTTTTCAAAATAATGTCCAAGAGGATTATTGTTCAAAAATGTCTCTTTTGCCTTTAAAATGAGATGATCAATGAATTATTCTTGACTCTTAATTATAATTCAAGCAAAATTACTTTATATTCTTTTAAAATACAGATTTTTAACCGACTTGTAATAATATTGTTCTATATATGTCTCTTTTTATATGACTTATTTTAAAATAACTCACCAGCTATATATACATTTATCCATGCTGTTCTGCATATATCTGATGCAGCATATATGTAATTAACTCTTCAGCAAGCTGGAAGATTTTTTTCTTGGTGAGTTTGGTTTTAGTGATTGTCATCATCAGGTAAAAGTATAATCCATGTATAATGTTGGTCCATAGTTAGTCTCCCATCTGTGTAGAACTGTTCCAGGCAAGCAGTTGTCCTTTCCATGTTTAAGGCTATGAATTACAGTGCAAAGAAGTGGGTCATTTTCTCCATGTGAATTCAAACTCCTGCTAAGGAAAACAGTCTATCATCTTGCCTTCAACTATATCAGTTTATGGTAGCTATTCTGCAAATTCTCTGGTCAGCTAAAACCAACTGCTGCACTTTATCAAGTTGCAGTAAAATATTGAAATCAATTTTCAGCTGACTGTTCTTACAAAAATTATTATCCAGACTGGCTGATATTTTTTATCAGCTCTTTTTATAAAATCATCTGAGGTGTTATAACAACACCTTGATTAAAAACAGAATAATATTTTTATCTCTCTAATCCCTTGGAATCTATATACATGTTTTTACTTAGGGGTTTTTTAATAGATAAAAAATTTGTTTAATTAATTAAAAAATTCCAAAAATAAGTATGGTGTTTTTACATTTCAAAATCAGAATAATAATAATAATAATAATAATAATAATAATAATAATAATAATAATAATAATAATAATAATAATAATAATAATAATAATAATAATAATAATAATAATAATAATAATAATACAATATTTATATTTATTCAGACCTTTTAAAAGTTTAATTTATAAAACAATATTTTAAATCAGAGTTATTATTTATTTATTTCTATTTCAGTAAATGTAGAAAATATCTACTATAATTTTTGTCTGTGTTTATTTCTACTTTTCCTTTATTTTACATATATATATGCACATACACTATATTAGTGTGTGCTATGTAACCCAACTGGTTACAATATATATATATATATATATATATATATATATATATATATATATATATATATATATATATATATATCACTAAAACCAGCCAACACTATTCTAGACATATTATATATTTATTATCTCTTGCCATATAGCATAAAAAATAAACACATTACTCTAAAGTATGTATACATTTCAGATAACAAACTATCATCAACTCTTTTAATTACAGTAGCAATGAAGCAACACTGGCACTTCATTGAAATTTTGTGTTCTTTTTAAAATTATATGAAAACTACAAGCATGTTGTCAACAGAAATCCCATCATTCATTGCATTTTTCAATTTTCATTCTAATGATGTCCATCACATTAAAATCTGAAGAAAAAAAAGCATTTTTTATGAATATTTTTATGGATAGGTTTTTGTTTGTTTTTTAATTTTTCCTCAGTTTATTAATTTTCATGGAGAAGATAAAGGGAGAAATTTTTAAACAGCCAAAGAGGGTACTATAATGGATTAAAAATATGGTGATAATTCACATTTCAAGGATTTAAAAATGTAATCAGAATATTGGGTTGTAAGTATTAAAAACTTTTATTTTTTAATTATTTGAATAGTAAATTTTTAAAAATTATTTGATAAATGGTATGTTTGTATTGGTGTCTGTGTAGTATATAAATTATATATCTTTTATACTCTTTATTATACATATATAAATTAAACATTTGTATTCAAATACAACAAAAGTAGTTTATTTAATTTTGGGGCTCTGGTCTATGTTTAAGCAATCTTATTTTCTAGACATAATGATTCTCAAAAGGTTTAATAATTTATACTATGTTTATTACTATATTTATTTCTATGCTTATATATTACTGTCTTTAAGTTTGGTTTCAGGTTTGTGTTTATATAACAAGTAATGTCTATATATATATAATTTAAAATGTGTTTATTTCTTTATTATACATATGACATCATATTTTTAATTTTAAAAAAATCTGATTGGAGTATAACATTATTAGGTATTTTATTTAGTTTCAATGGGAATTACATACATTTTTTTTGTATGATATTTAATTTTTTATTTCTTGTTACAACTTCTTTTTAAATATCTCTTTGCATAAATTTTGGATTGGAAAAAAAATTGTTATCTTCAAAACAACAAAGATATTAAACCTTTTTTCTGGATTTTTAAAAAATAACTGCATTTATGTTTACATTATGCATTTTTTATCAGTAATAAAATATTAATCATCAGCAGCGTTTGGTTTTGATATGAACAATCTTTTAGTATCATGTATTCTTTATTGCTTTTTTTTTACTTGATATAATATGCATGTTGTTATATTCTATAAAGATGTGTGCAATTTATTTCCATTTAAAAATATGAATTAAATTGAATACTGAATGCTATATGATATTACTTTTATTTGAAAATATTTAAATATATAAAAGATAATTTCTAATAGATGTATGTATATTTTAAGGTTATGTTAAAAGAGGTTGTGACTATTACCCCACTGAAGGTTGTAGAGATGATAGAGGCAGTAGAATGTGCTATTGTGGTCGAGATTCCTGTAATGGAAGTTTTCAAGTAACAAGTAATAATATTGCCATGGCAACGATGCTGTTTGCACTTCTTGGAATCTGGAAACATATATTTTAAAAAAAAAAAGTCAATTGTTTTATTTATTGTTTGTTTTGGTTTTATTATTATCAATATTTTTATATATATCAAGTTTTTTTTAAAAAAACAAATTTTTATTTTTATTTTAAAAAAGACAATTTTTATATTTTAATAAAAAAATCCAAATTAAAGAAAGAAATGCATGTTCACATCTGATATTATTTCAGTCATTTCATTATGTTATTATGCTTTCAAATAAATTCAGTTTTTTTTTTTATCAAATTATATCTGTATAAAAATAGAACTTTTACAAAAATATATAAGTATTAAAAAAACAGAAAGAAAAATCGATATGGGAAGTTGTTAGATTTTTTTCCATGAGCCAAGAATGATATAAACTTTAGATAAAACTAATAATTATTATATTACTTTTATATACATAGATATGTATATTTTTATATCAAAATGTATATATATAATACAATAAATAAAAATCAGATTGGGAATAAACGTACAATATCAAGTATTCTATTTAGTTTTAATGGGAGTTTTTATTAATTTTTAAATAATAATTAATCTTATAATATTTGCTAAAACTCTTTTTTCCTTTTGCTTTTTCTCTCTTTCAATGATATGTTTTTTTTAATTGAAAATCAAAGTTATTGTCTCCAAAACATTTTTTATCTGAAAAGATATTTTTGACAGGAATAAATAGTAGCAATAATATTATCAATTTATATTTACTAAATCAATTATACAAAATTGGCCTATATGGAAAAATTAATTTTAAAATATATTATCAAATGCATTTATTTTATTTTGTAATAAAATAAATTTATATAGCTTATTTAATTTCGACCTTGTATTACAAATTCTTTTTATATTGTTTTAGTGGTGGGGAAATATTATTATTATTTTTTAAATTACTAATCATAAATTTAAAATGTATGTCAAGATAATAATGTGTAAATCAAATTACAATGTCTGTTTGTATAAATTTAAACTATTCTACTAACATTGCTTATAATACATTAAATTTGAGCTTTATAATTCAGTATTAAATATTAAGATTTTCTTACTGATGTAATAAATGATTAATAAGGATCAGGTTGTAAAAATATTTTGTATATTTTTTGTATTTTTGTATTTCTATATTTTTCAATAAAATAAAAAGTTTATACATTTTTTAATTATATTTTTTTTTAATAGTTTAGCTACATAAGAATTTTAATTAGTATGATTTATAATCATGGTAAGGATATTATGGTAAAGTAAAATAATTTTATTAAATCACAGATTCATCAGCATATTTGTTTAAAATTAGAATTATATTTGCTTTCAATTTTTTAGTTATTTTAGTTTGTGTAAAAAGGCTATGTATCTCATGTTGCAATCATCTCCATTTCAATCATCATAATGTTATAGACCACAGTACTGAATGTCAGAAAATAACATATGGAAAGTTTATGAAAATCTTTCTTGTTTTAAAATAATCTGAAATCTATCTATATTATCATATTTTAATATCTTTCATGATACAATTTACATTATTAATCACAAAAGTATTAATAGCAACATATCTATGCTAATTCCCTTCCCTTTTGTTTTCAAAATAATCACAATCTCCCCATTAACAGTTTTTATTCTTGATATTGGAATTGCCCTGATAATTTCTGCATATTTTTTTAAAACTCTCTTTTTACCTTTATGCAAAAAGCCAAAATCCCATTTACCAATGAATATTGGATAGTTAGATAGGTTAATTATAGACAATTACATGAAAAAATATTATTACCTAAAAAAATTTCAAAAGTTTACCCAGCCTACCCAATCACAGATTTGAAAGTTGATTATGTTAAATACTATGTCACAATACTCTTAAAATGTATATATATATATATATATATTGTATATATATATATATATATATATATATACATATATATACATAACACTCACAATATATATATATATATATATAATATCGAAAAATAAATAATAAACTGTGCAAAAATAATAAACAAGATGGGTTATATAAAAGTTTGTTAAAAATTGCAGATATTAACAAGTGAGCAAATATGAATATATTCTCTTAATTCCATGCATATTTCTTATGCCAATGATGGTACAGTTATTATTGTACTCTAAAAAGTCAAATAGGGAGTGAGTACTTATTCAAATAAAGGAGTAAGAATCTGCACTATTTCACATTTTAAATTGAAAAAAAAAAAAAATATATATATATATATTTACATTATTAATTTGTCTAACACTACATAGATAAATAATTGTATTAAAAGACAGTAGGAAAACATAAAACTATGCCATTAAATGATAGGTAAATAATTATGTTTAAATTTGGAGATTATAGAATACAATAAGACATATCTATTTTGTAAATTTTTATTTATTGCTAATGAAAATAATATTTAAAGTTTGAATTCATGTGGAATATTGTCTGTCTGGTTCATTTTATCTGGTGAATTCTTATTAATTGATCAGTAGGTAGATAAAATAAGTATTAGCTTTGTAAATATTTTGTTTTTCATATTGCATAAATATCGATAAAAAAAAAATAATAATAATTTTATAATTTTAAAAATTTCCAGTTAAAAATATGTTTGAAGTTCAGTTTTGTGTGTTTTGTAGATCATAATCTTTTTTTTCCACATTCATCTATTTTTTTTTTACTTAAACTTTCTTTTTTTTTATCTGCTTTTATATATTGTACTGGTCGAAATTGTATGTTAACTCAACACGATTCACAGCCTGGGTAAAAGTACCTCGAATCCAACCGTATGCGAGATCAAAGATAAAGAATACTTATGGATTCTGCCCTGCTTACCCACTCTCTAAATCTGAAAACTAATTAACAACATTTTCGAGACAAGCAATTAATCTTTTCCACACTCCAACCCACTAGCATTAATGGTAGAGCATGGATCTCAACTAATTCATATGTCTAACTCTAATTATTAATTTTAATTAGACTATCTATTTATTTAAATATAAAATGGTATGTGTGTGATCTTGAGTCATCAGATAACAGCACAATAATTAATTAGAAAATACTAATTTTAGAATGAATAAATAGAGATAAACCACAGGTAGCATAAATTCATGTATATATATTTAATAAAACATTTCGTAATTTATCTAATGCAATTTGATTTTATAAATTATTTAACACAAATTTCTATTCTGTCATTTATTATGCCTCTGGCAAGAGTGTGGTATAGTCTATATGCCAATCTAACCAATGTAAACGATTATCGATTTGTGGAGGATGCCCGCCCAAGTCTGAGATATAAGAATGGATATTTTTAAAGAGCTATGATAAACAATTTTATTCTGATTGATTTTATTTTAAGAGAGAAATGATTAACTCAAACTATAGGGATTGATGTCGGAGAGAGTGACACATTTAAAATATAAATAGATCGCGATATTCTCAATTAAATATTTCAAGATTTAAAATACATAAATCAGTCAGATCGTGATCAATCTGCCATAATGTGCTCAGACAAAGAAAAAGTAACAAATCTCAGCATTCGATATTACATTTCTAGCATAGACTCAATTAACTTGCCCTGTTCCCATGACGCCAAGAAATAAAAAAAAGAATAGTCTGCGCCATTGGCAAACCTAAAATAGTACAGGTGAAAGAATGAGAATCACCAAGGCTAGCTAAGCTCTGCTTGCCCCGGTTCTTCCCATTTTACATTTCATATCCTGATAAGAAAATTATTGCCAGTGAAATTATCATGTGGTCTAATTATGATCTAGCAATCACACAGAACAAAAGACAAGTAATTAAGCAAAATACCAGCAAAGCAAAATACGAGTACTGGGGAATATATTTTAGCATTTAAATATATAATTGTGCTGAGCTATAAAGATTGCATAAATGCATATGGATTGATCAAGATCAGACCAACAAGAATAAAATAAATACTAATTATTATTACGAATTTTTGTAATGAGCGACACGTATCTCCCTTCAACACAAAATCTCACTAACATTTCAAATGACATTCTATTTCTCTCTTATTATTTAACATGAATTTAATTTATAAACCCCTTCCCTTTCACTCTTTAAAAATGAAATAATTTAAAATAAATAAACTCTCATACTTGAATCTCATGTCTCCCCACAGTTAAACCTTATACGCATAAATATAAAAATAGACATAATAATATAAAATGGTTTCATCTCGACAAAATAAAGGTTGCTCCAAGTATTAATCTTTCAGAGCTAGAGAATTATTTATTTTTATTTACCAACAAACATTGGTCAGGAAAATAGGCAGCAAAATATTTATTTAAGCAAAGCTTTTGTCAAGATGGAACAAAAATTGGCACATATTCATTTCATTTTAAGTAATTAATAACAATATTTTCTAAACCGCATTAGAAGGAAGTTTAGCATTAAGAGGCATAATTTTTAGACAGATAGAAGGAGAGCAAAGACATTAGATTTTTAAGTAATAGCAAGTGTAGTTTACAGACTATTAAATTAAATATTTTAAATTACATTTAAATTATGTTATGGTGACTACATTTTAAAAGACATTAGGTGGTTAGAAATTACAAATTGGAAACCTATTACCTAATTTATTATGAGTCCAAGTGGAAGTTGGAATCCCAAAACTGAATTTTCACACAGGCATAGCTAGCTATGAATTGACTAAAAGAGTTCAACAGTTCATTTATATGAGGTTTCTCTGGCTTATGGTAATCTTGATGATCATGTTTAGGACACAGGAGTCGGGCAAGGTTGACACTGTCTAATCTGCTGCCATACTTTGCAACATTTTCATCATTACTTTAAAAATTTTGCCAATGTGGATTTGCCAGGCAATTGCTGACAAAATCTAGGACTCAACTTCTATTGTTCTTTTTGGCTATTTATACCTTTTTAAACTATTTTGGGAAATTCCCTTTTTCACATGCTCCAGGATAAATAGCAATGTTGTAATACCTAAAGTATATTGGTATTGTATTCTTGAGATCAACCTTTGTGATAAACCCAATGATTTAATTGTTTCAAATCTATTTTTAATTAAATGTAGATTTGCAGAATTTATATTTCAAATTATCTTTTGTAGTTTAATTTTACTTTAATTAGAAAATCCATTACCATTTTGTTAATGGATTTTCTTTTGTTTGACGCTACGGAATGTTAGTGGATTTATCATGAAAGCAAATCACCAGAATAAAATACTTAAAAAAAAAAATATTAAAAAAATTAATATATTGATTTTATAAAAGTTTCTGTCTGTAATTCTATATATATATATATATGTATTTGCGTTTATATATAACTGGGCCCCTCTAATATTTATAGTAAAACATTTTAATAGAAAATTAATACTTTAATAACTTATTTACTGGCCTAAAATTTAAATATAGATAAAATGGCAGATGGAAAGTTTTACAAACATCCTAACATGTGTGGATCAGGTTTGATCCTAGTCTAGTAATCTACAAAGACATGAAGCATGGATCTGGCCTACAGATCCATCTGCTTCAATATCTATTTTTAATTTTGAAACTCTGATGAGCAATTATTATATGCAAAAACACACATTGCTTTCTTATTTGTATAAAAAAATAAATAAACATTACAAAATCTAATGAATTAATTAATATACATGATCAGAAGATGAACAACTGGAAACATAAAATAGTTAATCTTATTTAAGTTTCGAAGAAATTGTAAAAAAAAAAGTGCTGAATAACTTTTTTTTCTGTCAAAATGATAATGTGATTTCTTTCTATAAAAAAATTAATATTTAAAAAATGTAATAGTAATTTTTATATATATTTGCTTATAAATAATTCTTAATCTAGTCAAGCATTGCGTAACAGTCAGAAAATGTGTGACTCATAAACATAGTGCAGAATTCGACCACCACACAGATCAGCAGCACCATCGAGTTATCGAAGCCACCCATGGTACTGAGTTCGAACATAGTTTATCAGTTCCACAATACAATCCACGAAACAATGCATCTGATGCGACATTAGCAAATATTTCTTTAGGCACAGTGGTCAGGGATATGCAAGAGATTCATGATTTTATTTTCGAGTTAGCCAATAATCAAACTAATATTAGTTAAACATTCGTATTTATATAATCGAGGAAATATTATATAGAATGGATATCGAATAAACGAAATGTAACTGCAGACTTATAGTTTAAAATTATTTATTAACACATTTTAATAAGATCATTTACTAATAATATTTATGGTTTATAAGTTTCAGTAGCTGGATTTACGACATGATTATATTTTAAAGAATACATTTATTTATTTGTTTACAAAAGGGATTCATTTATTTGAAGGCATAATCTAGCTACCTAAAATTCTCGAGTAAGCATTTCTAATGCATGCCTGGAGGGGTTTATACCTTTGCAATGCAAGAGTCTAAAGTAAGGTTTATAAGAGTAGCGGCAGACATATATTTATTTAATTAAAATATTTATTTATAACTAAGGGCAAACATTTATTTGAGAGTGAATTATGAAGATAATGCAGAGGCAAAGTGATATATAGAATAATAAAATTAAGTAAAGGAACACATGGTAAGCTTTAGAAAGGCGATATGGAATGGCAGTATATCGAAACTGCAATGCCATGAATGAGTTTATAAGAATGTCGGGCTGGTCTTTGCCATCGACCCGACGAAGTAAGGTGTCACATAAGCATAACCAGGGACAAGCATTTCGTGTCGCAGTTTGTCAGCTGGCTGCATGATGTCGTCAAATCCTACGGGAGCACCCATTATGTCCGCTTGTGTAGGACAACTGGGGTTAATTTCAACCCTGAAGAATCCGGAAATTTCACGGTGGAATGGGTCATCACGTCTCTAAAACATAACACATGTATAATGTATAAACGATTATGATAAGATTTAAATAGATTTCTAACTCGGCCCTACATTATCAACATTTACTAAAGAACTTTGGCGACTCTCAAAGAAATGTAATTTTATGGAATTATTCATTAAGATTTAATAAATGCAAAACATATATAAACTGGGGATTATTACAACTAATATGCCAGCCATTTGCAAAGTTGTAGACCCCTGCATTACAATAAATGAAGCATTGAATGCATGTCAGTTTATATGAAAATTAAATTATTTCTGAAAGTAAAGTTAATGAAATCTGACACGCACTCACTATTTCAAGCGATCAAAGATTTAAACTTTGAAAATTGAGACAATTATGAGCATGCAATAATTAAATAATAAATATAAATAAAATGTAGATTTTAGAAATACGCACCCAAGAAGGATAGAATGAGGTAAGCTAGATTATTAGAGAAATTTACACATTAAGTTAATTATTCAGTTTTAGTTATACATATGGTAGTTTTTACATTTTATAATTTAGATAAGTAGTAAGAAGAAGAGTTATAGCATATTATTAGAGTACTCTAGAGTTTGAACACAGACAGGTATCTGTTTTATAAGAAGTTTTCTGAGTCCATTGGTTTAGTAGTAAATAATTTATGAGTGGCAATTCTTTCTTGTATTAAGATGTTTCATTTACTTTAACAGCAGCAGCAGCTTTCTCATTTATTTCAGGCAGCAGATCTTCATGGTGAATTTATGACGGGCAATGGAAAGTTCGACATCCGATAGTCCATCTCCCGATGGAGAATAATCTAGGTGCTTTTACTCGGTCATACCTTGGCAGGAACAATTTATATTTATATTTTGGAGACTCTCAGTGATCGAGAGCAAAGCTAAAGTTTAAGTGAATGTCTCCAGCCAGTCTAAGATGGCCTCTTTTCTTATCTTGATCTTTCACATTTTTGTTAAGGTATTTCTAGGTTCTACTTAATCTGCCCTGAGGATAATCAATGCATTTTGTTGGTTTTAATTATAAAGAAAGCTGCCGTTCTATTGTTTACATTTTACATTTACTAATTACATTTTGGGGAATTTTTCTTTAATTAATCTATTATCTATCACTGACCGATGCTTTTAAATTTCAAAGGCAATAAGGGAACATAAGATTATTTTAACTTTTAATTAAATATTACATCAGATTTTTTTAGAATTATTATTGAACGAAATTTAAACAAAGCAATAAATACGAACTTTATAATCCAAAATAAATTATTAAAATTATACAAAATTATATAACTAAAAGAAATCTAAATTATATTATTTTATCCTTATTTAGTGCCTTTAATTTGAGATCGAAATGTGTGCGTGTTTATGTTGAATTCTACATATATTTATACATTTTTAATATTGCTACACACACAATTTGATACCAAAAGTTTAAATTTGGGCAGGATAGACCGGTCAGTGAGAGATGACAGAAAAAGGTGAAACTTAAGATTCGAATACAAATCTTACTGTTTCAGTTGTTAGCCGAGAGGTCATTACAACCGAAGAAGTAGTTGGTTGCAGATGGTTGTGGGTTCACGTCCCAGCCGATGCTATGACATATGAAAAAAAAAAAAATAATTCTTAAACTACATGTGTTTAATACTTACTTATTTTTAATAAATGCAATTGTCAGCTGAAGTTAATTGAATTTTGCATTTATTAAAGAAATTTTAAAAAATAATGATTTTAGATTTGTTTAATCAATCAAATTATATTATCTTAATGATTAATTAAAAAAAGTGTAATAATAAAAAGCTTTATTATATATAAATAATTTCTTATACAATTATTTTAGAAATCTAGTTTTGATTAATAATAAATAAACTGCACTAATATTTTTTTTTTTACTTTTTAAATAGAGAAATTAAAAATAAAAATTAAGTAACGATGAACTGAATCTCTTTAAACATCTGTTTTTGTTGGACCATTTAGTTTTTAGGAATATATATATTCTTCTGAATTGAATATGAAATATAATCAATTTTATAGACAACTTTATGTTTAAATAATAATTTTATTTTAATCAAACCGATTTTCGTTCAAAATTGAACCTTGTTAAGATATTATAATTCAAAATGTCACGTGATTTACATATTATCTTAGCACACTATCTACTGGTCAATCTTAACTCTAAAAATGTATTTGTATTTTCCAGTTTTTATTTAATATCCATTTTCCTCCCAACTTTATTGACCCTTGTATTAAATTCTTACATTTCTCTTCATTTTTTTGTATATACATTGTCTCATGTACTTTTTTTTCTTTATAATTTTTACAATATTTGATCACTTCAATATTTTCTTCACATTTCATAATATGCCCTGTTTCTAAAAAATGGTAAAATGGTCTTGACTTAATATCTTTCCTATTTATTGCTCTGTCATGCTATTTACCTCTTTCTATCCTACTTTTTGTTGACTGACCTATATATATATATATCATACATCTTTTACACAAGCAAAACTCTCCATACAGTAGTGCTACCCTGTGCCAACCAGAGTAATCAATGGAAGCCAGAAGGCTTGGGCGTAAGATCCCCATCTAGTTATAACAGTTATGTGCTAGCATAAGAGATGGTGATCATGTGATGTTTAGTGGTTTAACATCTTTTACACATTATTTTATAAACTATTTCTATCTTATCACTCTTTTCATTTCTTATTTTTGCATTACTTACTAATTTTTTTAATGATTTACTATTTTTCCATGCAATACCTATATTCTCATTCATTTTTTCTTTTCTATCATTTAGAATTATATATACTTCCTTAGAATATGGAATAGAAATCCAATTCTTATTTTTTCTTTCATTTTTATTGCTAACTTTCTTATATTCTCTTTTATTTCTTAATATATTTCTTACAATCCTACCATTACATCCATATACAATGTATTCTTTTTAGATTTGCAATTTTTGCTCCATTGCCTCTATTTCATTTAATGTAAGCCTATCATTTTTTTCTTTTATTCTTTTCAGTACCCCATTTTCTGACCCCAAGGTTGATAAGATTTTGGATGTATCATTCCTCTTACATTTTTATTCTTTAAGCAATGCTTTATCTTAATCTCTTCATTTTCATTCTTATTTATTAATAAATCTAAATATTTTATTCCTTTTTCATTATTTTCTATTGTAAATTTAATGTTAAACATATTTTTATTTAGTTCATTAAATATTTTCATTATGCTTCTTCTATTTCCTACTACTATAATATCATCTACATATCTATAATATTTTATAATTACTCCATTTTCAATATATTTATTAATTACTTTCTGCTCAATCTAATCTACCATACTTGATGCCATAATCCCACTTATCGAACAACCCATTATCTATCCTATTTCTATGTTCCAAAATTAATTATTATATTTTATATACAATGTTTTATTAATTATGATTAAAACCTCTTCTATGATTTTTATCCATTCCTTTCAAATTATCTTCTCATTTTTGATTTTTCTTACTACAATTTTAATACTTTCTTTCCTAGATACACTTTGATAACGTTTCCATTCTCTATTATTCTAAATATTGATGTAAAATAATACTCATAGAGAGGTCAAATATAAAATTTTTATAATATTTATATGACAAAGACACGCATATTCTCGAGGTTATAGCCTCAGTAATATGCGTTTAATAAATTTATAATTACAATAAATATTGTTAAAATTTTATATTTAAACTCTGTATGTGTATTATTTTCATTAATATATATAGTAGTGATTATAAAAAAAATTTTTTTTTAAAGAAAAATAGAAAATATGACGGAAAATGGATTATATTCATGTGTGAAGTTTTCTTATAGATTTTAATTAAATGCTAATTGCTTTCGCTTGTTTTGAAAATGAAATGATTTTAGTTAGAAATTGTGTTCAAGGTTTTTCAAAAGTTTACACATAAATAGTTTTATGTGAATACTATTTAATGTAAACATCAACTGATGTTCGAATCGACAATCAATGAGAAAACAAAATAACATTTTTTTTTAATATAGTAAAACAATTTTAGGGTAATATTTTTGTTACTAAGTACCTATATTCTCATAGATTGATCAATCTAATTGAAGAATAATATAAAAAACACATGATTTATATTATAAGATTGATTTAAAAATAATAATTTTCTATCTTCTCGAAATAAATGAACATAGCAGATATTAAAGTAACTTTAACTTTATTCAAGAGTGTACTTTTATAAAATATCAAATATAATTATTATTTATGTTTTAATTATATATATATATATATATATATATATATATATATATATATAAAGTTTCAAATAAATTATGCTTTTACCTTTTTACTTAAATTGTAAGATAAATTCAAGAGTTGTTCAATTGACATTATTTTTATTTATGTTAACACATTTTTTGATTTCATGATAGCATTTTCATGCAAGTTTTACTCAAAGTTGGAGTCATCATACACATACTAAACTCTAATAAAACAAGAATATCTATAAAGTTCTTTTTTTTTTTGTAAAAAGTAAAAAATATAATAATACTATATAATAATTAAATGATGAAACACTATATTACTTTTACAATGCTTTACTATCCACCCTTTTCTTCTATTTACAGTTTTGATTGCCCCAGCAATCTTCTTCAGAACCTTATATCTCTTAATCTCACTGTTACAATCAAATTTTATTTATTTAAATTATTATTTTTTATTTAAATTTGATTGTAATAGTGAGATTAGGAGATATAAAGTTCTGAAGAAGATTGCTGGGGCAATTGAAACTGTAAACAGAAGAAAATGGTGGATAATAAAGCATTGTAAAAGTAATATAGTGTTTCATCAATTAATTACTATATGGTATACATTTGACAATGCAATAGGAAATAGTAGTTAATAATAATAATAATAATAATAATAATAATAATTATTATTATTATTATTATTATTATTATTATTATTATTATTAGTAGTAGTAGTAGTAGTAGTAGTAGTAGTAGTAGTAGTAGTAGTAGTAGTATTATGATGATGATGATGATGATGATGATGTTTCAAGAGAAAAATTTATTGATTCAATGAAAACTTTTATATTGATATAGTTACATGTATATGTTCTTTTACATCATAATAGTTGCATTTTAATAAAAAAAAAAGGCTATTACAGTAACTGTGATTATGTTTATATGTTTGTTTACATGTTACTTATTTGGCTTTAATAATAGAAGGTTAATATATTGAAAGTTTTAGGAGTAAATTCATTGAAAGTTTAAGTTCATTAATATATTGGGCTTTTATATATATTCAAATCTTCGTTGGCATTTTAGTCTTAGTTGGAATTTTAGTTTTATTTGTCCTATGATTTCTATATGTGATCCAAATGATTCATTGTCTATTGAATTAAAATCTATATGATTACATTCATATTATTATATGTACTGTGTATTTAGGCCAATGTCCATCTATTTAATTTGCTTGGTGTTGATTAAAGTTGTCAAGTTGTTATAAAACTATAATGGTACAGAGTCAGCATTAATAAGGTAAGGTTTGATAGTGTTAAAGTACAAATTCTTTTTGTGCTCATAGTTGGGCATATTGTTTTTTTTTTGTTTGAGTATGTTTTTCTATTTCTTGTTATGGTGCAAGTCCATTTGAGGTTATTTTTATTTTCCATTCCTGCAGTTATAACATTGATCTCTGGGTTTATTTATGATCTTGCATAAATTTTTGTTTCTAATAGTCAAAATATGTGTGGCCCTGTGTTTGTAATCCATTAACTTATTTTTTTGATTTTTGGAACTGAGTTTGTGCCTCTTATATTAATGGCTCCAATTTTTATTTTCATTAATGATATATTTAGCAGATGTGTTTGGTTTTTATCCCTTGATTTGGTGATGTCCATTGTTCTTGTGCATCCTCATAGCCTTGGTCTAGTTCTTCATCTGTTATATCATTTATTGGGTCTGCTTGTTTGGAGGTCTGAAAGTAGTATTCTTCTATTCTGACATTTTTAGCTTGTCTATTTTTTTGGTGGTTGCCCTGGCTTTCTTTTTGGTTCTGGTATTTGTTGCACTGTTTGGGACAGACAATGGTGTGATTGCTTGTGTTATTTCATCTGTTGTATTATTTCTTATTCTTGCTATTCTTAGTGGTTGGCATTGGTCAACTGTGGTATTGGTATTACTGTGTTCTTTTACCTTTTGGTTTTCACTTTTATCTTTTATATTATTATCAATTTGTGTTCAGTGTTGATCTTGCTGTGTTGTTGTATTTCCTTTTATTTTTTGTTTTTTGATGTGTTCTCCAATTATTTTTTTGAATGATAATTCTAACAGTTCTTCTTTTTTATTTGTATTTTCATCCATGTGTTTCTAGAGTTGTTTCTTTTTGATTTGGCTTGATTTTTGTTTTCTTCATTTTTATAAATTTGAATTAGTTGATTTGAACTCTTTGTTGGTTGTAGATTATTTTTGCTTGTTTGATTTTGCATGTTCTGTTGTGAGTCACAATTGGTTGATAGGAGGGTATATTCCCTGCATGTAAAGCACTGTGGTTTGAGCCCTCTTATGTAAATGTTGAGAATTGCTTGTTGACCAATGATCTGCATGAGAATATTTTAAGGAGTTATGCTGTCATTTAATTTGATTTTAAAATTAAAGCTATTATTCTATATTGGGGTTTGTGTATCAGTGAGATATATTGGTTTCAGATAGATTGTCTTCCCAAATGGCTGTATCATATTTTGAAAGTCTGTTATGTTATATCCAGAATGTGTTTTTAATGACATTGGTAATATTGTTTTGTACATTTTCATTAATGGTAATGAGGATGTAGTTTCCTAGTGTTTTTATTTTGGTTTGAAACCTAGCTTTTTGGTATTCATCAAAAATTGTATTGCTAGATATCTGAAATTTGGGTGCTCTCCTATGCTACAGACAGTGTCCCATATTGGGATTTCTGTTAATGCAATGGTATAATAAGTTGCTGGGAAATTTATATAAGGTAATATCCCTGTCTGTAGTAGCTATTACTAGGAATTTATTTAAAAAAAATTTTTGAATGTGTTTAAAAGTTTATTTTGGTATAGTATTATTATAACTTGTATTAATCATTTGTATCTCCTCTTGAGTTCCAGTATCTACTGGAGAGTCTAGATTGCTGCTAGTTTGAAGATGTAGACATCAATATCTATTTGAGTTGCTCTTTTAAATCTTGGTGCTTGTGATGTGGTTTCATTGATTTTTATATCACTTTGTTGGTGATTAAATTTTTTGATGTTTGCATACATTTTTCCATTTGCATGTGTTTTGTCGGTATTACTTTGGTCTGTCTCATTATTATTGATTTTGACACAATTTAGATTGATATTTTTTTTGTTCAGATGCCATGCTTTTGTTTTGGCATCAAAGATTATTTTTTTAAAATTATATATTTTATTTACTATTTTGGCTTAGAAAAAAACATTCTTGTTGTTTGAGATTATTTTCTTGATATTAGATGCTTTTGATAACCATATTACCATTTTGTCTTTTATATTTGTTTACCTTTTTATCACAGCTTTGTGTAGTTTGTTCCGTCCATTATATAGCAGGACCACTTTATTATTATGATGATGAGGATGAGGATCGAAAAAATACAAATAATATACATTTTTAAAAACACTCTGAAATTATTATATTTTGCAAACAGATGATTGTTTTACAAATAATTTGCTTAAATTCATAAAAATAATATTTATTTAGAAAACAAACCTTTAAAAAAAGAAATTACATTATCAATAAGAATAAACATAATTCATTAATAAATTAAATTAGAAAACCAAAAGCACACAAAATTTTAATTTCACAAAGTAGAAAAAAATAATATACAGCCAATATAGTGCAAAAACTAAACTGTTCATTTCTCAAAATGGCATGTAAGCTTTGAATGTTATTATTTTATGAAAATAAATATTTTCATATAGAATCTATGTATAATGTTACACCATTACAAATAATAACATTGCTTTAACATTTGTGATTTGCCATAGTTTCAATTACTTTAATTCTGCAAGTAATAGTTTCATCATTCATGTTATTTCTAACAAAATATTATTGAAAAAAATTATTGGCAAACCGTAGGCAGTGAAAAAAGAGTCACTCTAATGAACATTTGAATTATGCAAATTTAAGCTAAGAGGTTTCCATTAGCAGCAATTTTTGTCAACTGATAATAGAAATCCACAAACTAAGTATAGATTGTTCTTAACTTGTTTTTAGTATCATGTTCTTCAATCATTGTCTGCTTTGAAAGGACACCTGGGTTTCATTTTATGCGGATTTATTTAATGCAATTATGAAGTTATGCAATTCATGTTTCTTCTTAATATCTTTGTATCCAATTTTTTTTTATGCACTAAAATTATTAGATCAGAAGTTGAACTCCGATAATGCACTATTACTTTAAATATTATAAATTTCACGCACTCACGTGTCATATTTAAAGTAATAGCCCATTGTCAGAGTTCGACTTCCATCTAATAATTACAATATTTTCAGCACTTTATAATACTACTATAATAGATTTTATGCAATAAAAAAGTTCATAATTCACTTAAAATCAGGATTTCCCCATTTTATATACACACATTATATTTTACAAGATTATAATGTAAATCTGTTCAAACGTTATAGATGCTTATACTATGGTTGTTTTTGTTTTTCATTTTAAACCACATTTTATTTTTGCTTTTTAAAAAAAGAGTGCATAATCAATTAATCATTTAGTGTCTGCAAGTTTATTTTTAAAAGGTGAGTAACAGCAGTGGGCACAATTAAATTTAACAATTAAAAATTATAATCTGATTTTTAATTGTAATTAAGAATTTAAAAATTATGTGATGTGAAACAATGAAATTTGATTTTTAAATGGAATTGAAAATTAAAAAATAAAAATTTAATTTTTATTTTAAACTCTTAGTTTACCCTAATGGAGAGGAAAAAAGCACCCAAGAAAATGAATTTCTTTGGAAACAAAAATTTTAATTTTAGATCACTTAGTGAAATGGAAAGAATCAATAGCAATTGGAAAACATTTTAGTTTGGGTGAATCCACTATAAGAGCAATTAAAAAAAATGAAGTTGGTGCTGGTTCTATTTTCTCTTGTGACGAATGTGATGTCTTACTAGTTGACAAACAAAACTGCATAATGTCAATAGCAATAATTATTAAAATATTGTACATGTATGAAAAAATGTAAATTATGTATTAAAATATATTGTTTTAAATAAAATTAAACACTGTAGCTAATAAAACAAGTAAAAAAAGTTTGTCCTGTATCAATTTTTTCCAAATTTGAAATTTTTTATTAGTCATATTTTATTTCCTTATTTTTTTACTGCAAATTTTAAAGTAATTTTATGTTGTTGCTTTGCTTTTATGGGATTTTTGAAAATTACAGTATGTATCCCCCATTTTTCAAGGTAAGTTAAGTCTATTTTTGTGTGATTTTTTGTGTGTGTTTTCTGAGAAACCTATCTACTGCATAAAATGAGACCCAGGTGTATTTTAATTTTATGTCCATTTCTAATTAAATAATATTGTTTTTATCTTTTGAAATATATTTATACTTTCCAAGCATAGCTTAATGAATATATTTAGGTTTTCAGAGCAGAGATTTATGTGTGTATGCTAAAGAGTGAAATTAATGAATTATGAGAGAGCCTCTAATCATCTTCCCCTCAAATTTTATTCATAGAATCAATCTCCATTCTGAACTAGGCATAGCATAAATTATAAAATAAACATATACAAAACAAATAAGAAAGGCATGACTGCAGACTATCAAGTAATAGAATAATAACTGAATAAGTTATTATTTAACAAGCGTTTAGAGTTTTAGAATTGAATTTAAAAAATAGACATGTTTACAGGTATTATTTTATCAGAATTTTAAATTATTCTTTACAGATTTAAATCAACTTTAATTATTAAAACATTATTATAGTTTAGAAGTTTGTGCACATTATAGATTAGTAGCTAGCTTAACTTTTAGATAATTTTCTAAAATTATTTTTAAAGAGCTCTGTGGGGAAAATGTTATTGCAACTTTTTTGCTGAGGCTTCTCTGTGGCAGTAGCACTATCATTCTTGTCTGGGCTGATCTCTTCCTGATGTCTTCTTTCTAGTCTACTGGTCTCCCCATTCTCCCATTTCCACAGACCAATCTCTTGAAAGGAGAGCCAGAAAATGGTATAGCCTTAGCCACCAAGCTCCATTTTTCAGTCAGTCATAATGACTGGCAGCAATTACTATATCAAATTATACAAAGTGAACCCCCCTACATAGAATTTAAGGTTATTTGTACAAGAAAAATTGGTAACTTGAGTGCCCTGTTTATGACATTCTATAAAATTTTCATCACCATTTTAAAATCCATAAAAATGAAACCATTGATCATTTCTTGGCTAAAACAATGATGGTTAAACAGGTCACTCTTTGTTCTTAGTTTTATTTTTAAAATACATTTTAAATTTTGATTCCAAGTTTTATTAATTGTTTACAGATGGTTTTCTAAAAATTTACAATTTTTTTTATAAAAACAGGTAACTTTTTTCTAAAAGAGTTTACATTTGTATATATATATATATATATATATATATATACAAATGTAAACTCTTTTAGTTTTTAATATATATATATATATATATATATAATTATTCAAAACAATACAATAATTAATACAGTAACAATATTTTAAACAAATATATACCAATTTAATAGAAGTACTTTCAACTATCTATGTAGTCGTTGTCAACTAGACTCAAATTGTATTAGAAAAACCGTTACAAATGTAAACAAAAGCAATACGTCATACATCAATTTTCCCACAATTCATTAATTTTTATATTGGCTGTCTGTCTATTTATCAACTGTTGCTTTTCACTTTTTATTAACATAGCTTCTTTAATTTTGCGTTTATTATTATTTCTTTCAATACACAGAATTTTAACTTTATTAAAATCAAAATCAAAACCATAATTACATGTTACATTATGATCAAAAAATACTGATGGTGATACATCATCATTTCTAACATTCTCTTGTCTTGATTTTTGCACTCGTTTATATAATAACAAATGCTCCCTTGATCTTTTCTCCAATGTACATCGAGATTCCCCAATATATGCCTTTCCACAAAAACATAGCCATTTATATATTGCACAACTTTGATTTAAAATACCACACCTATTTTTTGAATTATTTATTAATCTATTTAAATTAGGAGTAGTATAAAATGCAACTCGACATATATTTTTATATATCTGTTTTATAAATTTAACCTGTTCATTACAAATAAATGGTATTGATATCCAAGTATATTTTATTTTATCAATATCTATAGCATCTAAAATATTTCTATTATTATTAAACTTAGTAACAATATTATAAATTAATTTATGATCATATCCAATATTTAAAAAATCCATAATAAATACATTTATGTTACTTATTTTATCAGAATTATATTTACATAATTTATTATTCCTAAATAAAAATGATTTTAAACTGGATAATTTATGTGCAATTGGCACATTTGAATACCAAGGAATATATCCTCTTTTTTCAATATCTTTTATTACCATACAATAATCTAATTTATTTTTATTACGTGTAACTTTAATATCTAAATACTGAATTGACTTTTTTTCTTCAAAAGATTTACTCCATTTTAAACCTTCTAAACTATTTAATTCATTGAATAATACATTTATAATATCTAAACTTCCACAAACGAAAACATCATCAACATACCTGTAATAAATTTTAATACCTTGGCAATATATATTAGTATTAAGAATTATATCTTCATATCTTGATACCACAAAACTACATATTTGTGAAACTACAGGAAGTCCCATAGGCCATCCATAATCCATTTTATAATAATTTTCATTAAATATAGCATATATATTTTTATCAATAAAATATAATACATCATTTACAAATTTTACTTTTTTAACATCAACTTTTTTTAACCTTAAAGCATCTAATATAATTTTTATAGATTTTAATCTATCTATTGAACCGTACATCTCACATATATCAAATGTACAAATACTATCATTATTATTAATATTAATATTAATAATATTAATATTAATTGCAATTGGAATTCGCATATATTTAGATTTAAAAACTTTCTTCATGATAACGATCTTGTTTGTTTAAAAGAAGATAAGGGCTTAAGGTTATGTCTCATGTCAAAACTTGATTACTACGATAAAGTTTTAATTCAAATGGAAAAGCTTAAATTTAAACAAGTTGGAAAAATAAACATTGAAAATTTACGTGTAAAGTTTATTGATGATATTTTAAAAAAAGCTAAAAAGAATAAATATATAGATGCTCATACGTATTATCGTCTTTATCCATCTGCTGCAATTTGTCCTAGAATTTTTTCGAATATTAAACTACATAAACAAGATAAACCTTTAAGATTAATGATTGACTTTGGCGGATCATTTTACTATGAAACCTGTAGATTTATAGAAACATTATTAAAAGATGTTCTTGGATTTGGAAAATATACTATTAATTCATCGTTTGATTTTGTAAAGAAAATTCAAAATATTAATATTAATAATAATGATAGTATTTGTACATTTGATATATGTGAGATGTACGGTTCAATAGATAGATTAAAATCTATAAAAATTATATTAGATGCTTTAAGGTTAAAAAAAGTTGATGTTAAAAAAGTAAAATTTGTAAATGATGTATTATATTTTATTGATAAAAATATATATGCTATATTTAATGAAAATTATTATAAAATGGATTATGGATGGCCTATGGGACTTCCTGTAGTTTCACAAATATGTAGTTTTGTGGTATCAAGATATGAAGATATAATTCTTAATACTAATATATATTGCCAAGGTATTAAAATTTATTACAGGTATGTTGATGATGTTTTCGTTTGTGGAAGTTTAGATATTATAAATGTATTATTCAATGAATTAAATAGTTTAGAAGGTTTAAAATGGAGTAAATCTTTTGAAGAAAAAAAGTCAATTCAGTATTTAGATATTAAAGTTACACGTAATAAAAATAAATTAGATTATTGTATGGTAATAAAAGATATTGAAAAAAGAGGATATATTCCTTGGTATTCAAATGTGCCAATTGCACATAAATTATCCAGTTTAAAATCATTTTTATTTAGGAATAATAAATTATGTAAATATAGTTCTGATAAAATAGGTAACATAAATGTATTTATTATGGATTTGTTAAATGTTGGATATGATCATAAATTAATTTATAATATTGTTACTAAGTTTAATAATAATAGAAATATTTTAGATGCTATAGATATTGATAAAATAAAATATACTTGGATATCAATACCATTTATTTGTAATGAACAGGTTAAATTTATAAAACAGATATATAAAAATATATGTCGAGTTGCATTTTATACTACTCCTAATTTAAATAGATTAATAAATAATTCAAAAAATAGGTGTGGTATTTTAAATCAAAGTTGTGCAATATATAAATGGCTATGTTTTTGTGGAAAGGCATATATTGGGGAATCTCGATGTACATTGGAGAAAAGATCAAGGGAGCATTTGTTATTATATAAACGAGTGCAAAAATCAAGACAAGAGAATGTTAGAAATGATGATGTATCACCATCAGTATTTTTTGATCATAATGTAACATGTAATTATGGTTTTGATTTTGATTTTAATAAAGTTAAAATTCTGTGTATTGAAAGAAATAATAATAAACGCAAAATTAAAGAAGCTATGTTAATAAAAAGTGAAAAGCAACAGTTGATAAATAGACAGACAGCCAATATAAAAATTAATGAATTGTGGGAAAATTGATGTATGACGTATTGCTTTTGTTTACATTTGTAACAGTTTTTTCTAATACAATTTGAGTCTAGTTGACAACGACTACATAGATAGTTGAAAGTACTTCTATTAAATTGGTATATATTTGTTTAAAATATTGTTACTGTATTAATTATTGTATTGTTTTGAATAATTATATATATTTTATTATAATTGGAATACAGACATTGATTAATAATTTACATATATATATATATATATATATATATATATATATATATATATATATATATATATAGTTGCATATATATATATATATATATATGCAACTATCACAGGAATTGAAATGTATATATCAATACATTTAAATAAAGAGTTTTTAACTGAGAATCATTCAAATTTATAATAATTTAAAAGAGTTGTAATGCTTTTTAAATCCATTACATTATGGCTTTCACATATATATGTAGGTAGTTAAACACATTTAACAATGTTTGCACAACTTAATTTAATTATATCATTTTATTAATTTTAACTTTATAACTGCATATACATTATATGCGTATATAGACATTAATATGACTATTAGATGTGCACACATATACAAATACATGCACATACACATAAACATATGCTATTACATATTAAAACAAATTTTTATAAGCTTATAAATGTGGATTGGGTAGGGTTTGAACTAGGAAAAATAGACTATTATGAAACATAGTATGTGAAACAGGATGATGGCTAAATAATACCATTTCAATATATATAAATCATAAGTGATTTTGACCATTCTCTTCATTTTCTTTTTTTTTTATTAAAAAAAATAAAATAATGTTGAAGGTCTATGCTTTATCTTCAAACTTGGAAGACTAGGTGTTAAGATAGCTGAATAAAGTCTTGCTTGTCTAACATCCAGTTTTTAAAGTTGTATTATATATCAATTAAATGTTTACTTCTGTAAAATAATGAGGACAAAAAGGTGAAGCTATCAACAGTTTTTTGGAAATACATTGTAGATTGTTATTTTAATAGCCTTCTTCGGGGATTTGGATAGATAGATAGATAGATAGTTGTTTATTATATTTTTTTTCTTTACACATACATTTTGTGTTGATGATTTTCAGACAACCAAGAGTTTAATAAAACACTTGACCACTTAACTTTCTTACTGATGCATTGTCAATAATTTGCCTACATTTTAAAAGTTAATTTTCTTTTTTTCTCAGTAAACAATGAAATGAAAAAAATAGCAAACAAAACATTTCTAACCCATATGAAAACACAATCAACAATAATAATATATTTATGATTCTTTTTCACACTTTTATTTATATTATGCCAGTATTTCCATAGAAGTTTTAAATATTTAGTTCCTCATGTCATGTACTGTTCAACTCTCATTATTATCTATAAGATTTGTAGATGATAATTACTTTTTGAATATTCTAGCATTCAAGAAAAAGCATCAAATATTAAGAAAAATAATGCAAATAGTTTTAAAAAAACAAATTTTAAAATGCATAAAAAAGTAAAGATCACAAATCCTTTCTCCAATTTCTTTACAAATAACTACACACATCCATAGTTACCTTCACTGTTAACCTTATTTTTTAATAGTAATTTAATATAATTCAGTTATCTATTCTTTATATATATATTGAACTGTTTTACATACATATGGTTCAAATATATTTACATTGGTTATATTTTTAAAATCTTCAAAATAAAAAGTAAAATTTAAAAATCTTTAAAAGTCATAATTGAATTTTTAATTAGTGAAGTTTATTTTTTTAAATGTAAGATGAAAATTATTTTTGTATTTAATTATATCTGTTTAATTAAAAATAAAAGTTAGAATTGGAAAGAATAAGAGTACTTTAATATTGCAAATCCAGATAAAAAAAAATAAAGAAATTCCAAATATAAAAGATTAAGATTAAAACAATCTTTTTAATGCTAATTAAAGATGGTGGAAGTAATTCATAAAAAAATAAACTTTGTAACAGAAAAAGAAAGGTGAATGTATAAGATTATTCCCTTAAAGCTACAAAACTGGATTGTGGTATTAAAAGAGGAAGACAACTTTGATCTAGGTCTTCTGTTTGCTGTTGTATGGTCTTCAAGTTTTAGAATTGGAGGTTTCCAGAGAATGACCTGGGTAGTAAAATGCACAGGGATACTTCTCACTTGCTGAATACAGCCTGCATGCAAGGATGGTAATGAACCATTGTGGACACCATCTTTCAGAATAAAGAGACAACCACAAAAGAGCTTTTAGCTTCAGCAATGTGAAGATTCCAGTAGGAGAAACCAATTAAATTTCAAGGAGCTTGGGGTTCCACAAATCGTCACAAACTGACCGATAAGCTAAGATTAATTATTCCCGATTGTGACTAGTGAACTATTTGCAAATTATAAGCTTATAATATAATCCTGATAGAGACATCCCCTGATTTATGACAGACATTTTGATCTATGGATTCTTTTGATAAAGGATTAACAGAAAATAAGAAATTGTTTTAATTAAGTAATGTGATTACCTGGATTAGCATGCTTATCCTTTCTAATTTTAAATAATTTATTCTTAAATATTTCAATTTGTATAATAAAATATTTGCCTGTAATATAACTTTTATCTGTACATTCTTAATTTTAGTTATTTATTTTAGAAGTAAAACTTTAATGTATCAATTACTTTTGTCCAATAGTTATTATTTAAATAGGGGAAATTTTTCATTAACAAACTTTAAAATGACAAAGAATCAAAATACCAATTTTTTTTTAGCAACTTTCTTTTTAATTTATGATATTTGATGCAATGCAATGGGTCAGCAAATTTTTGCAGCAATCTGGCACCCTTGTTAAAATAAATAAAAAACTGATTCCACCGGTAAATAAGTCATAGAAATTAGTAGGCCAGTTAATCAGGAAATATAGCTATGTTTTGGGAAATAGGAACAAGATATTTTTCTTCATCATATCTTCATAACTTGCACTTTATAATGTGTAAAAGTTGGACTAAATTAAACCATGAACGAGTAAATTAGACGCTGAACATACAATATATTGCATTTTTAATACAACTGTAAACAAAATACCAATGTTACATGAATTAAAATAATAATTATAATTGAAACATTTAAAAATAAAATTAATGAGAATTGCAGCATGTATCAAAAATATTTATACATTTAAAATAGAGATATGTATAAGGAATTATAAGATGTTTATTCTTTAAAAACAAAAACAACATTAAGGTAAATAAATAAATAAACTCTATCCCTTCTTTTTAACCCCCCCCCCCATTTAAATGCAACTATCCTGTAGATTAAGTTAGCTAATCCTTTCAGTATATATATAATTTTATTTTAAAATAAAAAAATTTATTAGTTTGTATAATTGTTCACGTTTATATTTTTCCTTTTTATTTCCTGGTGAGTTAATAACTGGTATTTTATAAAAGAAATATATTTAGACTTTATAGTTTTATGCATTTCAGTCTATTATTTTAAATTGTCTTTTAAAATCTCTGTTTTAATATCAAAGTTTTAAATTTGTATGTTATTTGTAAAGACTTTTGTGTATCATGCTAATTAATTAAATAGATTTTAAACCAGTACTGAAAATACACTTCATTTACATTTTATTATTTCAAGCATAAATATAAAGCAGATTTCTTTTAAAAGATTAAAATCTCCAATATTGCTGCATTTTTTCTACTTTCTTTTTTCAGAGATAATTTCCAATATTTACCATAAAATTTTTAACTTCTCCATAGCTTTTAATACATTATTTAGTTTTTTAATAATTGCACATTTATTTATGTTAATATACTTGTCCGCGCAAAATTTTGATTTAGAATTTTTGCAATTACTTTGATAGTGCATTATATATATATATATTGTGCCCTTGTCTGTAGGTCATAATAATTGGAGGTTATAATATATATATATATATATATTATAACCTACACTCCCAACACTGCTCATATACAAATCCCCCGTCCTTATAAAAGAAAAAAAAAATGAATTAAGTAACACTGTTAGGTTATGTTAAACATTATTAAACAACGCAAATAAAATTAATTCACACTTTAGAAACTATGCATACAGAATTTTATATTCTCACATCTATTAACTATCTGGTATTTTAACTGGATATGGTATTAAGCTATGAGCATTGTAGGTATCTTCTAAATCTCGTGTTTATATTCTTGATATCTTTTCTTTTAACAAATCGTTCTATATGAGGATTTACCCTTATTGTCTGGGATTTAATTTTAACCTTTTGGCTATTCTTTTCTTTGTTTTTAACTTTCTTAAGAGTATTTTCATGAACTAACTTTCCCTTTGCTCTTTTGAATTTGAATTTGGCCTTTCTCAAGCTTTCTTCTAGATCAATAACTTTTTTCTTTTTAAGACAGTCTACACAAAATATATGTGTCTTCTTAAACTTGCATTTAATTTTTAGCTTATCAGTCTCTTTAACATGATTACAATATTCCATTATTTGTTCTATACTAGGTATTACATGTTTACTACCTGCGTATAACACCTTTCTACAAACATTCCTCTTTATATTATGATCTACATTATTAAAAGCACCCTCAGAAACTATGCCTTTATTTTTATCTTTAAATTTATTACTGGTAATATCAGTAATCTTTGCTAATTTGCATCTCAAAATTTCTGAATATCTCCTGCCCAAAGAAAACACTCCTAACTTCATTAATCTAATAATATCATCATTTTTATCACAATTTTCCTTAAAATCATTAAACACATTCATAACTTTATTCCTAACCAATTTTAGTTCTTGACCAACTATCTCTCCAATCTTTTGATATGCTTTTAGTTTATAACCATATAAACTGTAATTTTTATGAACCAATTTAGCAATCAGTCGACCTTTATCCTTAATCAGCAATACTAGGTTATTATCATTTAACCTACTCTTATGTAGTTGACCTTTAATACATAATTCTGTAATTTCTAATTTGAGTATTTGGCTACTAATATTTACATTAACTTCTTTCACTTCTATACTTTGACTTTTACCATCTTGCACTTCTAACTTCACTTCTGATACTTCTAGCTTTATTTCTAATCTCACTTCTTCTTTTATTTCTGATTCTGGTTGAACATCATCTGATAATTTATCTGGCATCATTTTTAGCATTTCTAACTTACCTCAAATTTCGTTTCTGATACTTCTAGTTCTATTTGTTGGACATTCTTTCTCAACATTCCTCTTATTTCTAACATCATACTATCTTCCATCTCTAACATTTGTTTAGGTAAATTATCTGAATTCTCTTTCTTCTGTTTATCTGAATTATCTTTCATCGCTAACATACTATCTTTTATCTCTAACATTTGTTTAGCTAAATTATCTGAATTCTCTTTCATCTGTTTATCTGAATTATCGTTCATCTCTAACATACTATCTTTTATCTCTAACATGTGTTTACTAAAGCACTTATTTATTTCATCAATTAATCTGGAGTAATCAAATGCTTCTCCCAACGAGACATTTTCTGCCCTACTATCTTCTTTATTAGTGAAGTTTATAGTTTCATTTCCCGAATCTATATCAGGAGACAATACGGTCACCTCTGGAGATAATATTTCCTGGGACCCACCCAAGTCTTCATCAATATCAAACTCTTCCATTGTACTTTATATTTTTACTTATTAATATTTGCAGACAAAGAAAAGGTACATCAGCTTCACTCCACCTCCCCAATCAAACAATCTAAATTTCCCATCATCACTTATAAGTACATAAAATTACTCTAGTATGTTTATTTGTGTTATTTCATGTAACATTCGGTTTCCATATTTGATAGCAAAATTATGGCACTGTATATTCTGACAATATTGATCCAAACACTAATAATTTATCTAGATAAAATCTCTATATTCACCTACATTTATACTGTACATTATATTGACTTCTATATACTACTGAAGACAACACAATTTTAATAAGCATGATTATTAAGTTAAGTTCTCTGCGCCATTCAAGATTATAATTAATATTTACAATATCATACAACTTTCATTTATCAAATTTGGTATGTTAGTCGTATACTATATAATCCTATCAGACCTACATCATTATAGTTATCAAGCCCACAAAGCCACAACTTGTCTTATCTATGTCACAATATATCCATACATCAAATGTTGGGAATCCAGAAACCAACTTCATATCTAATCATTGTGACTTGACACATCAAATATCAACAACTAGCACTATAATTATCCACCATTAATAAATCATGCAGCTACATTAGCGCACCAAAAAAAAATCTACTATAATCATCATCATTGGGCCTAGTACACAGGACAACAAAAACCAGTTTTGTAGTTAATCATCTATTAACCAATCATGCCACTATGTTGTGACAGAAAACCTCACCAGGATCATCATCATCAATCATGCCTAGTTGCCCAATCATTAACCAGTCAATGTCAATCGATGTCCAAAATTGGCACACCAAAAAAAAATGTTTAATAATCTGAAAAATATACTAAACTACTCAATGCCAAGACATATGGGCACCACAATCCAACCTAGACTATGTGTAGCTCCACTACATGTCGCACATCCACATTGGTCACCAGAAAACCTAGTCCAATCATCATCATTGCACAATTGATTGAGCTACCACTTTCATACAACAAAATCTGTATTGCAATCTATCTACTGAGATGTCAAATATATCTCAAGCCACCACAAAGGGCATATAGAAAACATACTTCTCATCATCATCAGTCAATCATCACCATCAAAGCTATGTCAAGGCCATGTCTATGCTATGTCTGCCCCACAATGGGCGAACAGAAAACGTACCCTATAACCTACACTCCCAACACTGCTCATATACATTACATGAACAAAATGCCCAGGCTCCAGTTCTATTAATGAATAGAACAATATAACAAAATATATAATACAAAATTATTACTGAGACTCTATATTTAAGTTTATGTTCAGCTCAGTGGGAGGCTATAGGCAGTTTATAAAATAGATGATAATAAATGAATAAAAGAAGAAATATTATAAAACATTTAATATAATGTAAATTCCTTTGTTAATTAATTGTATGATAAAGAATCATAATGTTTATTTGATACAGTCTATTAAAATATACTTTAAACTTAATTTCTTCCTTCATCCAAGTATAACACATATCAGCTTGCTATAATTATATTCTTAAACAATTCTATGACTTGGCATATCATAATCTAAACATCTACTTTAATGCCAATCAAAAAATAAACAATAAGATCTCAGGGAATTTTAACAAACACAGTTGAATTAATAAACTACATTGGCCCATAAGTTATAATTCTAAAGTATGAGAAAAATATAATGAAACAAATTGACTAAATATTTTACTGTGTTTCAATAATAAGGTAATGACAGAAATAGGGTATTTTAATCTCGTATCATCATCTAACAAATATACTGACTTGGCAACCTTTCTAATACGTTTATCAAGTGGCAAATGTTCTTTTATAATGTTTGGATTAAGAAAAACAATATTGTCAGACACTAGCAAATTTAATATTATAACTCTAAAATAATATATCTATTTTGTAATAGATTTATGAAATGTGGAGGTGTGGAAATGGAAAACACGAATGTACACAAGAATAACTCAAGACACAGTTTTTAAGATTTTAAATAACTAAAACAAATCATTTATTACAATAAAATAAACTTGGTTTAATATGATATTTACAAATGGACTATTTGACTTACAGATTTTTAAATTATCAAATAAACTTTAAGCATCAGTTCGGGATTATCCCTACTATCAAAGCAAATTAATAACAAAACTTAAATATCCTGACTTCGAACATATGCTTTGCCTACATGTTTCATCTACATGACAATAAATAAATAACATATTATATTATTAGCACAAAAAAATACTTTTGAGAGGATATTACTCTTGATTAACAAAATAAATCAAATTACTTATATTTGGCTCTCAACAAAGCAACTTTCTCTAATTGACTAATAATCACTTTCAATTAAGTATACCTTTCATGCATAGCAACAAAATCATGTTTATTCTGATGATTTGATGATTTTATAACCTTTATTTAAATAAATACACTGTATTTTAAAATATTTATTTCCCGTTTTAATCTCAATACTTTACTTTATATTTAAATGAATGTAATGTATTTAAACAAAAAACCACATTTATTTCTCATTTTAATTTCAATAATTCTATACTTTATATACGTGATATTATTTATATTACGTGTGTGTGTGTGCACGTTCAAGCAGCAGTAATATAAACAATCTTTTCTATAAACACTCCATTCATTAAGAAAATATCATACAATTATTTTGTTTCGAACAATGTCGTCATTCATCAATAAAATAAGACACTAATATTACATCAACAATTAATCTAACAATTTATCTAGCCACATATTAATTAACACAAAGCTATATTTTCATGATTATATATACTATATGTTATAAGGGAAAAATCTACATGAGGAGCAGATAAACTCTTACTGAACACTTTTACAATTCCTCATTACCAAGAATCTAAGAAAAACGTCACATAACTTCCTAAACATCATTTAATCATATTTCAACAATAACTCATCTACTTCTAAATACACTATTGGTGGGGACTTATTTCTTCATCACCAGGCTCTAAGAAAACATCACTTCAAAATATCATTTAATCATATGCATATAATATAGACTAGGCTCTACTCATGGAAAATTGTTCACATATACTACATAAGCAAAATCTTTTATCCCTACAAACATTATAATGCAATCAGATTTCTTTCCATTCTCATAGCTTTTCTAAATATTGAACATTATAAATACACGCTGGCAGATAAATACATACAGATAACATACCAATCCATTCAACTCAATAGAATATGACAGTGTACGAAATTTATGCATAAAATATTCACAAACTGAACTTTATCAAATAAATATCATAATTGTGCAAAACAAACACACACCCGCAAATAATATATATATAATATTAACTCTAAATTACACACTAAGCAGGTAACATGATAATTAAATATTGCATTAAGGTATAACTTTTAATTTAATACTTATAATTATTACGAACTTTCTTTCATATCTTGCAAACTACTTTTATTATAAGTTCATTGATTTAAAAAAAGAACAAAATTTTCACTTTGAGATAATAAAGTATACAAAATAAATGTAAACCTCTCTAATAATATATTTAAAAAAATATTTCTTTCTTTTACCTTTGTAAAAGAACAATAAGACCTGTTTGAACACAATCAATTTTTACCAGCGTACTCCTCATTTGGATACGCTTCAGAGATGTTCTCGATGGTCAAAATACCCAAATTATAAATAAACATAATAATAAATAAAGCCTATCTACCTATCATATACATTAATTATGACAAGCAATAAAAAAAAAATAAAGAAACAAAAGTTATTAGTTTTGTAATTTAAAATAAAAGTTCACTTGCAAAGCTCGGTTCCAGGTTTATGAAACAATATGGGACACATTCCAAACTGAATTTTAAACTAAAATAAACTGCTGTAGGATAACCAAACAAATATAGTCATGCTTAAATAGGACTCAGCATCTTCAATGTTCATAACAAAGTTATTTAAGTTACTGTATCATACATAAGCAATCAATTTATCTTCTATTATGACAAGAGTATAATAAATTCTTAACTACTGTTGGACAGGAATTATCTCACTTATTCCGTTGTAGTTCTAAATTGAATGCATAATTATTTTTAGTAGTTTATTGAATAGCATTTAATAATACTTTGTTTTATTTTCCATCTTTATCGAAGAGAACAAAAATTACCTGCATTTCTATCCTTCTATTCGATTTAAACAGATATTTAATTTGAAGTAGCTCACATTTATTTCCTTCATTTAACATACTTATTATTTCCAGAAATACCAGACAAACAAATACTGTCATCTCTTTATGATGAATTTAAACATGGCATGATTTATCAAAATATGCATATCCTTATGTCTATGTTTAATTCTCACAAAAACATAACATGGAAAATAGTGAAGAATAAAAATATATTCTGTAAAATAGTTCTGCATGCATTTTTCAGATATATTAAAGAACACACATTGGTCAATGATACAACAATAATATTCATGCAATTTATTCCTATTTAAAATGATAATTAAGTGAAGTAATGTAGACTGGACATTATTAACATACATTTTTAAAAGAGCAATAGTTATGAAGATGGTTAATTCAATATGTTTAAATCAAGAAGAGTAAAGTAAACTGAGTACCTTTTTAAAACTTAGAACTGCATTCTGAAATTAACTCTTTCCATAATATATTTCTTAATATCCTTTTGAAGTTTTACTCCAAAGTCCTTTTTTTTTAAAATCAATTTGACTTCAGCAACTGGTTTTAATTTCACAATAATCAGTCACTGTTTTTGGCTACAATTACATTACATAATATGCAAATTTTTCACTGGAGATCTTTGTTAAATAGCTCTCTTTAGCAAAGTTTATTTCCTTCCCAGGTTACTCCCATGCTTCTCTTCTATCTCAGCTAATTACATATTCAAAAAAAATATTTTCAAAAAAAAAAAATCACTTTGATTTTTAGAATAAAAATCAAGATAAAAATGATAATAAAATAAATAGCTTTTACAAACTTGAAAGAAAAGTGAATATTAATTAACTATTAAATAAAAATGATTAATAATTTATTTAATTTGTAAAATAATCTATTGATTCAACTATCTATTAATCATTGGAAAGAAATATATATTTGTTAAATTATTTAAGATAATTATTGTAATTTAAATGTTTTTATTGTGAATATACTATTGTTTGCTGTTATTAAAAGATGAAAATGAAATGAAAATGATGCAGAGTCATACATGCATACACATGTACTACAATCTAAATATTGAACTATCTTAACTAAATATAATTGAAATGGCTATTAATTGTTGACAAAAAGATAAGTATCAATGAATAAAGGATTTTGAAACTATTCAACAAATATTACAATAATATAAAATAACTTTGCATCTTTCTGACAAAATGTATCAATTCCATTAATAAACAACCCCTCTTCCTTATATTAAATACCTCATTAACCACACTAATAATAATTAATACCTATCAAGTGGTCAATAAACTGCATAAGCAACCCATACCTAAGCTTTAAACAATCTCCAGCAAAAAAATTTAAAATTCTAAGGCTATTTCATTTTTTTTAAATATAATATAAGTATTCAGTTAAGATACAAAGTATTTTAAACCCTTGTGCTCATTCAGATGGTCACAATATATAAAGCCTTATTTCAAGCCCAAAATAGACAAAATAGGAAACAAAAAGATGATAAATCAGCTATTAGGATTTGTGTTCCATATGTAAAAGGAACTACAGACAGTATTGGACATATATTAAAATGCTATAATATAGATACAGCATTTTCTGCTAATCAAAAGATCAGCAATATAATAACCAAGCCTAAGGATTTAATCCCTCTTGAATCTCATGGTGTCTATCAAATCTCATGTAAAAATTGTAAAACTTCTTACATAGGTATGAGTAATCATTGCATCAGTGTTAGGAGAGATGAGCATGCTAATGCAGTTAAACAACACTCATCATCATCAGCACTCTCACTCCATACTATAGATTCAGGTCATAAAATTGATTTTTCTAGTACCAGGATCATATCCAGATGTGATAATCTCTACCAATGCAAAATTAGAGAAGCTATTGAGATACTTAAAAGACCAGATTGTATCAATAAGTGAGATGATACATGTAAACTTTCTCCTATTTGGAAAGATTTTTTTAAAAAACATTCTAAATTTAACATTTTTTGCTATTGGTGGAATTTTAACATTTTATTTAAATTAGTGATTGTAGCACCTCTACAACCATCTTTCTACCTTTTATAACTCTGTGGATGGCTTGTGTGACCAAGTCAAAACGTCAGTATATTAATATTAAAAGTTTTTAACATGGATGAACCTGCAAAATATATATATATATATATAATGATATTTAAATACAGGTATACTTTATATATATATATATATATAATGATATTTAAATACAGGTATACTTTATATCCCAGGAGTTTGGATGTAATTATAGGAGATTTGAACCCAGACTTTTAAGTTCCCTCCAGCTATCCAATCTACTTCATACAACTGTTACATATCTACACATGCATGTGACAAAGATAAATGATCTCCAGTGTACATATTTTGAGCATTGATTATATATTGTGCCAGTCGGAATTTTTTGCTCATCTAACAATGTTTAGAATGTCGGCAAAAGTACCCTAAATTTACTTATGCCTGAGATACACAGGTCTGGAGCAATGATGAATTCTGCCCTATTTGCCTTTCTCTAAAACTATAACATTAAAACATCACTTCTGAATAACAGATAAAATTTTATTCCTTCCAGGGTCATAGAGACAGCAGAGAGACATGAGATCTACAGTGTAATTTATTTTAATTAAAGACTACGAAATCCTAACTCAAACAAATACCATAAGTGCAGAAAATTTATAAATTACATAAATTACAAATGGCTAGCATAATAAGGAAAGCGTGAATTATAATACAGCATCCAAACACAATGAACAAACACAGGGTATAAACCCATTAATTAAAATAATTGATTATAACTTCTAAAAGTGCTATTATTAAAATAATCAATAAGTGACATTCAATGAGGAGACATGAACACATGATTAATTATTAATATATAACAATTTAATGAACATAAATAAGTTTATTTGCATTAATCAACACAGCTCAGATTTCATGCAGTTAAAAATTTGTGTATAGACAGAATGACATGCTTTTACAATATACTACAGGTGCAGATTCACTGACATAAAGCAATATGCAAGTGATGATTTACATATATAAGTGATGAATGACTTTTGTTTATGGAAATACAGCTTAATATGCTAAAGAGAAGTACAATTGATATTTAAAAGAGTAATGCTGTTAATGCTATGATAATCTGGAGGTGATGATCATTAAGTTATGATTACATAGGAAAAACATGTATGAAATAATCAACAAAGGAAGGCTTACACTATGATATAACAATTGAGTAATATGAAACATTAAGGAAATCTATTTAATTAACATTATATTTATTAATTTTCTGGCAGGAATCAACATTTATTTGCATAATTTGTCTTAACAATTTGGTCTAGTAACTCTATTGTCCATGAGTGCATTTGGACTTGTACAAATGAGAGGGTAGTTAACTTGAATAAGCTTTATTATGAAACTTCTAAAATATTTAAAATAATAAAGGAAAATTGTTTACCAAGATCACTGTGTTAAGATAATACAGGGCATACACATAATAAAGAAAACTTGTGGTACTAACAACAATGATAATGTTAGAAATGAAATTCAAATATGTTCTTGGATTGAGAAGGTTCATTATTTATAAGAATCTGCTTACATCTATGAGAGAGCAGTGTTTGGAGAGATGATTGGAAAGGATGCCATGGTCTGGGCTTGTCAATATTATCTCATGCACTCATGCAGAGTCTCAACAATTTAACATTATCCTGGAGATGGTGCTACCAAACCTCATTCTGAGACAACTTATATGAAGAACAGTGGGGACTTCCAGAGAATAAGTATGACAAAGCAAAATATGAGTTTTTTATTGTTATCATGAGTAAGCAATGCTAAATGTGGTTTTGGTCTTTAATGACTGATATATTAATTAAAACCTCACTTAAGTAATAATAATATCTTGCATAAACCATGATAAAATAACCCATTCAGAAAGGTATGTATATGACCTTGGAAAGTTGGAAAATCAAACTAAAGGTAGGAAAATATTATTCCCTCTATTTAACAAGCTCAAGTATATTCAAATGATAAATATATTATAAAACAAATTACAATGATCAATGGTGAGTTAAGCAAATGAACAATTATTACAATAAAATAATCATCAAAATTTATTTAAAGAACATAAAACGTATTTAAAGTCAGAAAAAAAATATATTTTATAATATCCCATTATATGATGGTTTAATAGATATTCAAATGAGCGAACTTTTCATTTAGTAAGAAATCTTACATTTAAGTATTTAAGTATCACATAATAATGGGATGGTGGCTGAAATGATATAAGTATTCTAGATTAAGTTATTAGAATATCGAAATCAACTCTAACGAAATATAGTTTAAAAATAAGACTAACATAAGTTTGCTGCATGAAAATGGAAAATCTAATTAGAGCATAAAATTTACAAGATAATAATAGATTAAAGATTCATCATTTTGTGCTAGTGTTTACACAAAGAGAGTAGAAATTTTACAGAGAGAGAATCATTCAAAGTTAATAAAAATATGATAACTGAGTTTATAGTCAATTATCAGAAAGACAGAAAGTTACATCATGATTGATAACAAATTTTACAGTAAAGTGAGGAATATTGTGTCCATTTTGCAGCAAAATGGATTACTTTCTAGATGACATGGTGGTCATTTGGATTAAACATGTGTGAAATTTAGACATGGAAATCACAATCAGCAATACAAAGTATGAATAAACTAATGGGAAACATCTTTCAATTGTTCTTTCACAGTTTAGATAAAGCAGTTTTCAAGTGGTGATGGCATTCCAGAAAGGTAGCATGAAGACAATCCGAAGTTTGGAAGTGGAAAAGTTCTTCTCTCTACTCAGTGATCATTTTTAGTAACAGTCAAATCAAAAGACAAATACAGAGAGTTGTGTGCTCTTTGAGCACATGACTAGACCCTTTCTTCCCTCATGCTCAAAATTTGGTAATATTTAGAAAATACCAAACTTTCCAAAAAGTTCTTTACTTATGGTAACAGGATGTGCTTGAATTTCTAATTTGATTTTAACTGTTATGATTTAATGTTCTTACTGTCGAAAAACATAAACTGATAAGTTCCAAAAAGCATTATTTAAATCTATTTTTGAGTTGGAAATAGATTTAAATATATGATTTCATTAATTTGAAAATTGTTTAATTAGTTAAATGAGAATGACATTTAAACATTAATTAATATATATTCTTTTGTTTCATAACATTTGAATATGAAATAATTACTTTCCAGAATTTTGTCTCATATTGCTTTAGCTTTACATTAATTATAAATAAATAATATATGGAATTTCACACATATTTTATTATATAAGTAATATTAATTTCCATCTGTGATGAAGATAATTTAACATTTTAGAAATAAAACATAATCCCAATTAATAATAATACAATTGGTTAATCATAACCAATTTTAATAAAACAGGGTGGAAGAATGTGTAGATGTATGTGTGCTTAAAATTTTTGGGTGACTAAATAAATATATAAAACAGGTTCAAATTCAAATTTTAAGGTTTCTAATATCACCAGGAAAAGATGCAATATATGTACCACAAATTTTACCACTTCATATTCCCCTAATTAGAGGAATAAAAAAAATACAAAAAGATTTTACTTCTTAAAGTTGTCATTCTAAACAGCAAAGATAGCACATAGTTGATCTACTAATAACAACTTAATCTGTCTATTCCCTAATACTTTAATGTTTATGCCTCACTTCATGAAAATAACTACATAAATATTTTAGTTAGGGTCTCCCTATATTGTTACATCCTTTTGAAAAATCATTGATCGTAATATTCTAGTTAGGTCTCCCTATATTGTTACATCCTTTTGAAAAATCATTGATCCTTCCTAATGCCTGATTCTGTCCTATCAATCCCAAAACACTATTACTACTCTTCCTCTGGGTCAGGTGGTACATATGATTTCAGTTGGCATGCATTGTAATTTCCTTTAACTATTTCTTCTTTCCTTAAAAGGAAAGCATTTTCAAAACACTTTTTTGAGGTATCCCTATTTTGTTACGTTCTTTTGAAAAATTGTTTTTCCTAATGCCTGATTCTGTCCTATCAATCCCAAAATACTATTACTACTCTTCCTCTGGGTCAGGTGGTACATATGGCTTCAGTTGGCATAAATTGTAATTCCCTTTAACTATTTCTTCTTCCCTTAAAAGGAAAGCATTTTTCCACACTTATTTTTGATTGTGTAGGGGCCTTTATACAAATGAAAAACTTGTTGAATTCTTGGCACATGACATTACTGTGCTTAGGGACCTTGAATCATACCTGATATCCTTCACAAAATCTGACCATGTGGGCTAACTTTGACTGATCTCACTGCTGGACACACCCCTTTGATAAATAAGAATATCTGTCTGGTAAGAATTTAAAAATTTCTGGACATGGTTTGTCAAAGTAAAAGCATTTTGGTATAAAGTCTGTTGATTTGTTAACCAATTTGTTAATGAAATCTCTTATTATGTTGGTATGGTTGACCCAACCTTGATGGTACTTAAAGATATATGTCATGAATAATCAGTTTATTTCTTTCATTATGCATTTTCACAGATTAGATTGAGGGTTTCTAACTGATGTGAGATATGTCATTCCTTGTCAGAGAATCTGTCTTCTCCACTCATTGGACATGAAGGCAGAACCGCAATCTCACAACAGAATTTCTTCTTTTCTTACCTAACAGAACTGTTTATTTTGTAAGACTCAAATTGCATTTCTGAAATCTGCCCATTGTACCAGATTGCTTGAGCATATTTGGAGAAGGCATCATAAGTGACCAATAAATGCTGAAAGCATTTGAATTTGATCAAGAGACCATAATGATTTATAGCCAATAGTTCATTTGGCCTGATAGCAATAATAGGAATAACTATCCCTGCATATGGTGCTTTGATTGTAGACATAAAGTACACCCTCTATATGTGGTCAATATCTGGGCATACATTCCCAGTCAATAAAACCTGTCTCACAGCCTCTTCACTTTTTCTGAACCCATAGTGTTCAATACTCTGACGAGCAGCATTGATACTTTATTTTCTCATCTGGTAAGGTACTACTATTTACGTGTATTGTCTCCATTCTTTGTCCTGACAAGTGGTATCCCTTTCTGTACTTCATAATGGTATATCATTTCAGTCCTTGATTGGGAAGTATTTCCCCCCTTCTTTTTTAACTACTTCAGCTTTAAGCCACTATATTGAATGTTTTAAAATACTAGGCTGAGACACAATTTTCATAATAACTTCAGTTTTAATTATGTTAGAGCAAAAACAATTACATTGCTAGAAACTAGAAACATTAAGGAAAACAATAAGCATAAAATAAATAATGTTAACTTTATAAAAAATAAGGTAAAAAAAATTTCACATCCAAAATAAATATTTTATTGTTTGTTCATAATTTGGAAATTAACATTAATTAAAATTGAAAATACATCTTAAGTGATAATTTCTTTATATTCCTCACAAAATTAACTTTCTAAATATGTATAACATGTCTTACTTGAGATAATCCACAGCTTCACAACCTCAAAAAAAAATTTGAATGTGACTTCTTCATTTTTATCTTATACCCCAAATGTTCTAAATGTCAAAGGTGTCTATAAAGAAAAAGATTCATTCTAATAAAAGATACAAAAAAGTCACCATAGCAATTGGATTCTTATCTATCTAAAACTAGAAATTGTAGGCTACTGTCTATATCACTGATAAAATGAGTTTCATCTCTTCATTTTATATTTTTGTGTACATCAGTGATGTTTATATTTCTTATGGACACCTGTGATGTTTATATTATTTATGCACACAAGTTATGGTTATATTCTTTATGCACAGAAGTGATGCTATCTTATTATATTTATTGTGCCACATATATATAATTTATTTGCATATAGTCCATTTTTTAGCTATAGACTTGAAAATAATATTATGAAACATATAGCAAAAACAAAGCATGAACAAGTGTAAACAAACACATAAACAATAATCAGAATCTGATTATATGTTTGTGTATGTAATGTTTGTATGCATTTGATTATTAGTTTTATAACACATTACTTGTAAACCATATTATATAAACATAATTAATGATTTTCATAATAAATTATTATACTTTTTGAAAATATTATTTTTATAATAGTGTAAGTAGAACGTTAGAAAATTACTATAGATATGAATTCTATATGACCATAAATAAATATATAACTACAATCTAATACACACTAATTTTTTGATAGATATGAATTCTATATGACCATAAATAAATATATAACTACCACACACTAATTACAAACTAAAATTAATAAAAAAGATAATTTTATAAAAAATTTAAAAAAAAATTAAAAATGTTACTTACGATATTACACTGAAGCTCTATTCAGACCTTCTTTGTAAATAACATCAGAGAAATTTTCACTTGCATCCCATAAACATTTTTTGTCTATTATATGCATCATGATAAGTTCAAAAATGATAAAAAAACAAAAAAAAATACTGTGGTCAATTAAAAAATCTGCCAAAAATCCAAATTTCAACCGATTTTTTGACGTAAACATTTTCTAAAAGCCACGTCATTAAGCTATCAATGCTGTTATTTTGTTTGATGTCATGCTTATACTTTTTATGTCAGTAAAGAAAGAAAACAAAACATCATCTGAAAAATGACAGCAGTGCTCTTGCAGCACTCACAAAGTGCAAAAAGTTAACATTGCAAAGATGATATTGCCATACTGGAGATCCCTTTTCTTCCAGTATCACATATTCTTTAGATCAGACTCAATAGATATCTCATGGGTCATAATCAGTACCATAGCAATTTGGTCTTCAAGGTCTAGATTCTGAAGTGACATTGATATGGCATTCCAGCTCAATACGTCTGCCACTGTGTTTTCAAGGGCTGGGCAATAAACTATACTATAATTAAATTTCTACAGAATGAGACATATGAGCCTTTTATTTGTAAGAAAACTTTCGTTTAGAATTTCCAAACATTTGTGGTCTGTGAATATGATGACTTCAAACCCCAAGAGGAATTGCTGAAACTTTTAACATGCCCAAACAATTGCAAGTGTTTCTTGTTCTGTCATAGTATAGTTATTCTCTGCTCCCTTCAATGTCCAGCTGCAAAAAGATAACACCATGTTTTCCTTTGTTATTCACCTGGTGCAGCACAGCTTCCAATCCCTTCCTGCTGCTGTAAATCAGGACATAAAATAGACATTTAAAATCAGGATGATGCAGTATCACAGTGTCCATTGGTGAATTCTTGGTCATGGCATCACTCCAATTCCATTTCTACCTTTTCTGTAGTAAATCTATCATCTTGAACATTTCCTGAGCAAACCAACAATAAAATTTGTGGTAGAAATTACATAAGTCCAAAATGTATTGGATATGTTTGTGGGTAGTTTGTCATGGAAATGTCTTGATTGCTTTGATTTTATTTGGATGAGCTTGGATTCCTTGTTCACCAATCAGATGGCCGAAGAAAGATATTTTTCTGAGACCAAATGAACCCTTTTTTAATTTATGATGTTCTTATTAGCACACTTTTTAAAAGAATTTCTAAGTACTCTTGTTCTGACTCATCCCTTGATGCTATGATGATATCATCAGCACATGAAACTAAATGTTTCTATAGGTCCTCTGACAGAACCTGGATTAGATTTCTCATAAGTCTGGCTCCAATATTTATTAGTCCAAAATGCACTCTTTTGAATATATAGGTTTTCCCATTATAGAAGAATGCTGTGTACTTGTGGTCTAGCAGATCTAAAACCATTTGCCAATAGCCAGTGGTCAGATAGAGGGTGAAAAACAGATATTGACCCACTAACTTCTCAAACAACTTCTGTGCTAGAGGAGGTATTCACATTCTGGAATGGTCATAATCTTTAACTTTCATACATCTAAGCACAGTTGGAGAGTAGCGTTTTTATTTTTTTCAATGACTAATGGATTATTGTAATTTGAATAGCTTTTCTCAATAATGTTCCATTCTACCTTTTAGCGAATTTGTGTTTTGACTTCATCATGGTACTGAAATGGATACAGATAAGTTCAGATTGCACATATGAATCTTCCTTTACATGAATCTGGTGCATATAGCCCTTTATTTCTCCCATGATATTTGAGAATGTGTCAGTTTTCCCTGATGATCTTTCCAAGTTGGAGTTTCCTCCCTGATACTGGGCAATTATTTGCATCATGGCTCCTTTCCATAGTGATTGGATATCTGCTTATCTTCAGATTTTTAAATTCCATCCCCAGTCAGTTTCAAGTTACTCCCTGTGGCAGATATTTATGTTCTGACTCTGGATGTACTGTTTTGATTGTCTGGTTCATCCCACTTTGTCGCTCTGACATTCCTGTCAGTATCATTTTGATCTGTTTCAATTGTTTGCAAAGATCTTCCACCATATTATTGAGATCCAGTTGTATTTTTGTCTGGGTTTCTTGGAGCATGTCCTTAATTTCTTTTTTTTATCTTTTTTTTGAGGTATCATATCCATGCTTGGCATTTTTACTTAGTTCATAAAGTTGATATTTAATTTCACCCTGGGTTTCTTGGAAATTTCACAGCTGTTCCTCATGCATTATTGCCTCCTGTTGTGTTTCTTTTAATATTGATTTGGTATGCTGAACTTCTGAAATCTGTTGATATTCTTACTTCATTTCTTATATATAGCAAATGCCATTTCCCAACAAGTTTGTTTTACCCATTCTTTTATCTTCTGGCCTCTCTCCACACTTCTCTAAAGTATTTTCCTGATATCCTGAAAGTGCACCAAAATTCTTCAGCTTGTTCCTCACTTTTCTGAAGACTTTTCCTGATATCACCAAAGTGTACCTGGGATTCTTTAGCCTGTTACTTAAAGCATATCCAAGATTCTTCTACTTGTTCCTTGAAGTGTATCTGGAATTCTTCAGCTTGTTTATTTTGTTTCTCTAACAGACTCTGTATTAATGTGAATAGTTTGTGGTCACTGTTGACCATCCCTGTTTTCTTGTTCACATTTCCCTGTACAAGTTCTGGCTTCTTGAACATAATACCAGGTTTAAAATATCCATTGGATTTGTGTCTCTTAGAAAGTCTTGTTCTGATTTCTCATTGCTGCTTTCATTCTTATTTTCTGATTTGTTGGTCTCCTCCAAATCAATTTGCCCATATTCTTTTCCATTTATTTCATGTTTTTTTCATTTTGTTAATAGCTCTAACTTTTAACTTTATTCTATAATTTACTATGGGTTATTCACTTACTCCTTTTTCTAAATTGATCTCCCATGCCACTACTCCCCTACCATGTTCCCCACTCTTTTCCTGTCCTGCCTTACTTATATGATGCCAAATCACTCCATTATTTATTCCTATTCTTTTCCCCTACTTAAATCTATCTATATAATCTAAGCTAGGTACATTATATAGTGTGTTAATTACCAATTCTACAACAAAACACAAGAAAAATATTTAAAAAATTTATTTTTACTATGGCTTCATTTCTTTTGCCACAATTCCATCTGTTCTCTTTGCACCTGGAATTGACTAAGAGTTTTCTATTAGTAACATATAATACAATAACCCCAAAGCAATGTATGACACTCTATCTTTTAAATATTTGCTTGCATTTGAATCTCACTCTATGCAAATTATGTTATCATGTGATTATCCACCATTTGCAAAATTTATAATTGTATAAGGACAAGGCACCATTCCATCATGGCAAGATTATCAGCTTACAACATAACATTTGGGTTGCCCATGCTCATGGACAGATGGATGCCAAGACTCTCCCTGCATTGATCAAATGATTCTCAACTAAATAAATACATATTTTATTTTTAAACTATTTTGAAATAAATATACATCCCTGTATTTTTTCAATAACCTGTGATTATATAAATTTACCTCAAATAAACAAATTTATGTATAAATAAAATGTCTAGAGTCATTTATGTTATAGTCAAAAAAAATATTCTTAATTAGGTTATGGGTATCATTTCAAGCCATGTTGCAATGTCAAATCAAGTCAAGAAAAATTATTATCACCACACAGGTATGTGGGTTATGCAATGTCAAGCCCATGTTGTGTCAAGCCCCAAAAATATTATTACTACCCAAGTATGTGAGTTATAACTGAAGCCTCATGGTGGCCACCAAGCCCAGGAAAAAAAATTGTACTGTTTAGAAATTGTATGCTAATACAACAAGGTTTAGAATTTAGGCAAAAGTACTCTAAATAAACTCATGCCTGAGATGTACAAGTCAGGAGCAATCATGGATTCTGCTGTACTCACCCTTCTCTAAAACCACAACATGAAGAACAACACTTCTGATAATAATAGATGAAATTTTATTCCTTCCAGTCTCATAGACACACAGCAGAGAGACATGAGATCTACAGTGTAATTTATTTTAATTAAAGACTCCCAAATCCTAACTCAAACAAATACTTTAAATGCAGAAAATTTATAATTTACATAAATTACAAATGGCTATCATAATAAGGAAAGCACGAATTATAATATAGCATCCATCCATAATGAGCAAACACAGGGTATAAACACAGCATGAATATTAATTAAAATAATTGGTTATAACTTCTAAAAGTGCTATTAGTAAAATAATCAATAAGTGACATTCAATGAGGAGACATGAACACATGATTAATTATTAATATATAACAATTTAGTGAACATAAATCAACACAGCACAGATTCCATGCTGTTAATAATTTGTGTATAGACAGAATGGCATGTTTTACAATATACTACAGGTGCAGATTCACTGATATAAAGCAATAGGCAAGCGATGATTTACATATATAAGTGGTAAATGACTTATGTTTACAGAAATGAAGCTTAATATGCTAATAAGAACTATAAGTGATATTTAATAGATTAATGTTGTTAATGCTATGATAGGCCAGAGATGATGATCATTAATTTATGATTACATAGTATAACAGTTGACAAATATCCTTAACCTAATCTGCCATACCAGGGTGCCACGAGGCCATTTGAACCTAAAAAATTTATATATTAGGCAGAAACACGTTAGAGAGGTTACCTTTTTATCAAATCAAAAGCACCAGTCACTAGCTCAGGGAGAAGCTGAGATTAAAATATCATACTGTATATTCAAATTTCTAAAGCTTACTTTTAAATATTAATAAAATATATAAAATAAGTTATTGCCAAAATAAGTTATTGCCAAAATTAATTCAACAAAACATTTTATTATAACACACATGCATATTAAAAAGATTCTGAAAATTAAATCAACTAAATATATTTTATTTGGATTATATGCACAGATGGAAGCGTTTAATAGATTTAAATACAATTTAATATTTTATTAAGTGTGAACATGCTACATATATTATGCAGTAACCAACCCAATCCCTTTTAACCTTAGGCCAAAAATCTCACATTTAAACCAATGCTAGCTTACTGATATACCGATGTGACCAATGCAAAATGAGATTATTAGCATAACAATCATGCTAACAGGAATTTTACATATGTAGCATGATATCATTAGAAAAATAATGAATCATGGTGAGAAGGAATAAGCATCTTCCCCATGATACAAGAACAAAATTATATGAGAAGCTCTGTGAATGGTGATAGCTGTCTTTGCTGGCTTACTGTCCCAGTCAGAATGTAAGAAAATCAATGGTGTAGGAAATACATCTATGACCATTGACAACATGATGACTACTCTTTTGGGTCATATGTTCAGGTGGGTATTAGGCCCTGTATGCTAACACAGTACAAGGGAATGAGCATTCAATGCACCTACTCAAGTTACATCGACATAAAACATCCGTACATCTATCCACCAGCACTTATCCAACTATGAAACACTTATCCCAAAATTAACACACTTTAAACTAACAATCTTAGGAATCTATGCAGCCATTCATGCTCACTTTAAATAATTAATTTAAAAGAAGTTGCGAGAATGGAAATGATATTAAGCATATTTAAAAAAAAAGAAAATAGATAAATAATTTAAAATTTAGTCAGATAAAAGATTTCTTTTAAAAGTTAAGTGACACTTAAAATACTGAAAAAAGTTTGCATTATATGGTTAAGATTCATACTTCATTTAAAAGAAAAATTTATACTTTCCAATGCTATAGATAAAGCCCTTCTTTGTAATCCTTGATGCATAATAGAATTCAAAGTTCTTTCCATTTCCTATTTTTTTAGATGGAGAGAAGTCCACTGCTGGCTATTTTAGCAGGAACTGTCCTATTCTGGAGACTGCTTCAGCTGCTGCAAATATGGGAAATGTAAATTATTGCTGGCCCCTATATTTTGGAGATCTGCAATACATTTATAAATATGGGAGAAGTAAATTATTGCTGACCCCTACATTTTGGAGATCCACAATACACTTATAAATATACTTAATAATACACAATCGGCAAGAGCAATCCAAAAATCTCTTCTTCCTACAAAGTTTTTTTTATCCCTATAAACTCTTATCAGTAGTATTTTTTTTTAATTTATCACTTATCTGACTATATGTACAAGGGCCTGTTTGCAATTATCTCAAAATAGAAAATCATTTCCATTCTAAGAATAAAAATAACTAATTAACAGCATTTTTTTAAAAAAATATTGTTTTTAGATTTTAACTTTAAATTATATAATGAGTTTGCCATCTGTGCATTATATATATTAATTCAAATCAAATTATTAAATTTCCCTTTTTTATATACATATATTTCTACTCGAGGGTGATTTTATATTTTTTTTTACTTCTATTTGAAAGAAATGTAACGGCATATACTTATTCTGTTACAAAAGGAAAAACATTTATGAAATAATCTCCAAAGGAAGACTTATACTTTGATACAATTAAGTAATGTGATATATTAAGGAAAGCTATTTAATTAACATTATGTTTATTAATTATCTGAGAGGAATCAGCATTCATTTGTGTAGTTGACTCAACAGTTTGGTTTAATAAGTCTATCATCCATGAGTGCATTTAGACATGTCAAAATGAGAGGGTGGATAGCTTAAATAAGCTTTACTATGACACTTCTAAAATAACAATTAAAAAGAATGGTTTACAAAGATCACTGCATCATGACTTATAGATAATATAACTTGCAGTGCTAACTATAATGATAGCATTAGAAATGAAATTAATGTGTGTTCTTGGACTGACAAACTTCATCATTTATAAGAATCTGCTTGTATCTGTGACAGAGCAGTGTTGGAGATATGATTGGTAAGGATGTCATGGTCCAGGCTTGCCACTGTTCTTCCATGCAGAGCCTCACCAATCTAACATTTGTCTGAAGTCAGTGCTACCAAACCTCATTCTGGGACAAGTTATTTGAAGAACATCAGGGACCTCTGGAGAATAAGCATGACAAAGCAAAATACAAGGTTTTCAATGCTATCATGAATAAGCAATGCTGAATAGGTTTTGATCTTTAATGACTGATATATTGATTAAAACTCCACAAGTAATATTAATATTTTGCATAATGCCATGATGAAATAATAACCCATTCAGAATAGGATGTATATGATCTGAGCAAATTAGAATGTCAAACAAAAGGTAGGAAAATATTATTTCCTCTATTTAACATGCCAATGTATACTCAAATGTTAAATAGATTATAAAACAAATTACAATGCTTGATGGCATGATAAGCAAATGAAAAATTATTACAATAAAGTGATCATCAAAATTTATTTAAAGAACATAAAACATATTTAAAATCAATAGTGTTAGAAAGAACAAAAAAAATATTTTATAATATCCTATGATATGATGGTTTAATAGTCTGCCATTAAGCATATATTTAGATATTCAATTGAGTGAACTTTTTGTTTAGTAAAAAATCTTACATTTAAGTATTTATGTATCCCATAATATTGAGATGGTGACTGAAATGATATAAGTTTGCTAGATTGAATCATTAGCATATCGAAATCAATTCAAAAAATATATAGTTTAAAAATAAGATGAACATAAGTTTGCTGCATGAAAATAGAAAATCTAATTAGAGCATGAAATTTACAAGGTAATAATAGATTCAAGATTCATAATTCTGTGCTAATGTTTACTCAAAGAGATTTAGAAAATTTACAGAGAAAGACTCATTCAAACTCAACATAGATATGATAACTGAGTTTATAGTCACTTATCAGGTAGACAGAAAATTACATCATGATTAATAACAAATTTTACAGTAAAGTGAGGAATATCAAGAATCCATTTAACAGTAAAGGATTACCTTCTACCCAACATGGGGCCATTTGGATTAAACACGTATAAAATTTAGACATGGAAAGCATAGTCAGCAATATGAAGTATGAATAAAATAATGGTAAGCATCTGTCAAGGCAGTTTTCAAACAGTGATGGTGTGGCAGAAAGGCAGCATGAAGATGATCCAAAGATTGGGAGAGGTGAACTTCTTCTCTCTACACAGAGATCAGTTTAGTTTTAATTTTTTTTAAAGACAAGTAATGGGTGTTCTGGGATTATTGAGCATGTGACTAGATCCTTTATTCCCCTATGCTCAAAATTTGGCAATATTTAGAATATACCAAACCTTCCAAAAAGTTTTTTACTTATGGTGACCAGATATGCTTGAATTTGTAGCTTGATTCTAACTGTTATCGTTCAATTTTCTTATTGTTGAAAGATGTAAATGGATAAGTTCCAGAGAGCATTATTTAAATCTATTTTTGAGTTGGAAATAGATTTAAAGATATGGTTTCATTATTTTAAAAATTGTTTAATTAGAAAAATGAGAATGACATTTAAACATCAATTAATGTACGTTCTTTTGTTTCATAACATTTTAAATTGAAATAATTACTCTCCAGAACTTTGTCTGATATTGCTTTAGCTTTACCTTAATCATAAACAAATAATATATAGAATTTCCCACATATTTTATTATATAAGTAATATGTAATACATATAATCATATACATGATTATTTGTAATGAAGGCAATTTAAGATGTTAAAAATAAAATCTACTGGTAATTAATTATAATGAAATTGGTTAAACATAACCATTTTTAATAAAACAGGGTGGAAGTAATGTTTTTATATATGTAAGCTTAACATTCCTGGAAGATTAGCAAATAAATATATAAAACAGGAGGTTCAAACCCTAATTTTAAGGTTTCTAATTTCACCAGGCAATGAAGCAAAATATGTACTCCAGACTTTACTGCTTTAATATATATATATATATATGCGTGTGTATGTGTGTATTTGGATGATGATGATCTGAATCAACTGGTGAGTTCTGGTTCAGCATGAAATACATATATTGGAGATTTTTTTTTTCAAGTGTGTGTGGGCATGTGTATTGTTTGTATGAGACAATGGATAACTGAAGAAAGCTTAAAGTTCAAATCTTCTATACTTATATATAGTGGAAATAGAATAACGATAAACATCCTGATTATTGGAGTATTACTACTATCTATAAAATCACTATTTCTTATTATAAATATAAATCTAAGAATATATACATGTACATTCAATGATCACAAATAAAATCAAAATTTAAATGAATAAATTTTCTTTGTGAAAATAAATTTGATTTACAAATAATAATAAAAAATGATGATAAGCTATATTTTATCTTTTCTACATTATGAATGTGAATCTTTGCTGATTAAAAAAAAATTATGTATGATGCTTTAGAAGCATTTAAAATTATATAGACTTGTAATATGAAAAATTCTTAGATATTTCAAAAATAAAAACACCACTACATATTTTTTTGATAATTTTTGAGCATAAATATAGCTCAGAAATACGTTGTTATAACTAATAGTAAAGGTGATAATGCATTATATTAATAATAGCTATAGTATATAAAGATCATATTTCTTGCTTAATAACTTATAAAAAATACTTTTTGCTGGTCACTAATCTTCCAGTCATAGAAGGCAAATAAATTATTTGTATCTCTATGGTAGTTTAATATAATCTTTAAATAATACATGAAAAGTACTATGCAATAGTATTTTTTCTAGCTATCTACCTATCAATATGTATATCTCTATTTATTGAATAATAATGGAATATCTCAATTAGCTATGAGTTCGCTATTAAAAATATAGATCCCAAATCTATTTACAACTTCCAAAACATTTTAAGTTTTACTCTATCTGGATTTGAACCCTAAGTCATGAATTTGACAAGCAGATAAGCTAACCACTTGGGCATGAAGCTTTTATGTTTATATATATATATATATATATATATATATATATATTGTGACCTTCTCCCAAGACCGCTGTACTATAAATGAATCATATCAAATTTTAGGCACCATAATCACTACTGTACCCTAGCTACAGCCAATCATCATGCCATCCACCTTGATCAGTATAATCACAACTGTAACCTGGCAACAGCCAGCTTTCATCTACTAAACAGTTATGTCATGTTGGCAAGCACCATAATTGCACCTGTAACCTAGCTTCCTGATCTAGCTGGTCACCAATGAATTATACCACACATTTTAGTGACACATTTTAGTGATTAAATTCTCTTATGGAACCTAACGTACTCACACGGTCAAGAAAATAAGCATGAAGAAACAAAAATGCAAAACTAACAAAATGATTCTTGGATTGAATAAAACTAGCATGAAACTGTCGATCTAAAGAAGATCACAAGGCGACTAATAAAGATAATAACTTCTGGTCAAACTAGCTCTGAAATCCACACAAACAAACGGTGATGAGTTAACTTTGATATTCAGCAAATTAACAAGATAACTAATAATGATATGTTTGGAATGATTATGAAATTAAACTTATAGATGAAATGATAAGTAAATTATGATGTAGATGACTAAATGGATGATGGAAGAAAGTAATAATAGAATAATGGAATGAAAGAAATCTAAGAGTGAAGAGAAAAGAATGAATATGTATGAGAATAATAATTGATTAAGAGGGTGATAGAATAATAATTAATGAATAGTGAAGATGATAAAAGAATAAAATTAATGTAAGATTAATCAATTATGATAATGAATTAATGTCAAATGAGAATGAATAAATAAAAGAATTGATCAAGATAAAATTGAAGAACACTGTCAGTAATGGAGACTGAAACCTTAAACTATAAACTAATATAGTATTAAGTAATAAAAATGGGGATTTCAAGCTTGACATAACCAGAATATTATCATGAAGTTAAAACAAACTATACATTTTATGCCAAAATAAGTAATTTGCATATTAAAGCTTAGCTAACTTTCATAAAACAATGAAAGTAATCTATTTTAAGTCTAACTATAACAATTGACTAAACAAAAATTTCTTTACAAATTTAAATTTTATTTTGAAATTTAGCAACTAATTCTTCTCAGGGTTCAAACACTAAAATCATTATACAAAATATATTTGGGTCAGTAAGAGGGATTTTACCACTATCCAAACATAATGCACATAATAACTCTCAATATAAACTCAATTTAAGAATTATATTTAGCAATTACCCATAAACTTTATAACTAACATAAACTTTAAAAATTTATGAATGGAAATGACCTTTTAATACTTAAAAACAATAACTTACCAAATTCCTTTTCTTAAACAATTATAAACCATGTGATCAAGATCAGTGAATGACAGCTCTGTGGATTTAACTAAATCAATTAAATCAATCTTATGTTTATATTTTAATATATTACTTAAAACAATCTGTACTACAAGTTATTAACATTTTAATTATTGTGTGATAATGCAATAAATCACAAGACTTACCAAAATTATTATGATACAGCATAATATTGTTAATAGTGCTATATTGGTTGATGATGATTTCAATTATAATCTTCTGGTAGGTTGATAGCAATAACAATAATAGTGTATAGATGTGGTAATTAGCAATAAGGCTACATGCAACTACATAAATTTTTAAATATAACAAACTTTATTTTACACTATGTACAAATTTTTAATTCACAGATATGGCATGAAATAAAACTAATCTATTGAAATAATTTATGGATGGGACAAATACTTATTATCCCCTTGACCATATTCTCAGCAAATGATACAACCAAATAGAAAATACTGTTCAAAATATCATTTGTTTCTCTTTGGCAGATTTTTAAGAATCAGATAATAAAACCTATTTAAGCTGCACTAGCACTTAAATTACATAATAACAGTATATTTAGAACTTTAGGATATGCACAAAGTTTAAATTTAGAATTCCAACATTATAAAGTATTGCATTATCCCAAAGCCCTATCTTTTATCAGAATATGATAAGGGCAATTATCACATTCTGTGCAATTACTAACTTATTTAACTTTGAAATGAATAAGTTTAGTGCATTAAATGAATATGATTAAACATTCAAAAGTCAAAGACACCTAGATCTCATTAAGCATTATCTATGTCCACAGCTCAACCCTTGAATATATAACTGATCTTACAATTTTATTGTCACATCATTATTTGATGAAAATGAATCCATTCTGCCAATGTGCATCTCTTACTTTTACATTTAAAATTTTCTACCATCATTAATAAATCCTGGTTTGGTCTGTCAACATCTGATGATGATCCCACAACATCATAAACACTATTTCGATTAAGAAAACACTATGCTAGATGAGTATTCCTAAATTTAATATTATTTTATACTTGCTATATGATCTGGACCTATTATACTTCACCATACACGGTGGAAAAACTATCTATATTATCATGAGGAATTTAACACTAAGATGGGAGACTTTATAAAACAACATGACAGTTGTATAATAATATATGGCTGATTCTATACCTCTCTATGGGTATACGTACGTGTGTGGGCCTTGCCTCACCATGAAAAGACTAGAATTCAAACCATAGATATCCTTTCTTTTTAGAATTATTTATACTAATGAGCATTAATTACTGCTCAGATTCTATCCATCTTTTCTTTCATGAAATTAGCCATAGGTGACTCCATCAACCTATGCTCCATATAAATATTAATATATTGGATGCCATTCAATTGGAACATCCCATTAACTAAAAACTGTCACTAGTCATTCTCAAATTATAGCAAGATAAAAACAAAACCAACAATAACAGTGAAAATCTACATATTCCATTTTATAATGTAAACTCATTAATGTATTAACAGCCAAATCAAAATACCTATGTCCAATGATCGTTAATCATTTTAGAATGACAACTATATTTTTATTAAAGAAAGCATGACGGATTTAAACAATAAAGATCAAACCTGTATTTATATTCAAAGTGGACATGTTCACTTCTATAGCAAATTACAAAATGAAAAAGGTTTATATCAAATTTTCTCTTATATCAGAAAATAATTCAGTCATGCCAATATAGATATTTTTAATAAAATGTCTGTACATTTACCTTTTTTTAATATACCTTAAAATTAGTTTTAGACTATGGGAGAAGTAAATATTTTTTTATCACTCTCTTTAAATAAATAACATATATATTCTCCGGTTTTCTCTTAACTAAAAAAAAAAAAAAAACATACATAAAATAGATATATATTTTACACATTTTTTCTTGAACTTAATATATATATCTTTCATGCCACAGTAAAACACATATGTTTTAAAAACAAAATTTTCCAAACAACACATTACGTAAGTGATATACATAACACAGCACTTATATAAACAAAATAAGTGTACATTTTTTTAGCCATTAACTTTTTATCCTATTTGTTCAAGTTATTTTATCCTGGTGAATTAGAATAATAAAAACAATTCTCAAGAATGAATATTGTGATTAACAACATTCCAGATAAACGCATATATATTTTATTCCTGTTGGATGTACAATGAGCAACATTCAATACTTATTCAAAAGCAAATAATATTTGATGATTTATGTACTGATAATTAACGAGACAATTAAAATTCCCATTTCCAAGTATATCATGCTTAAAGTTAGTTTATCCATTTTTCTGGAGATACTTTTCTTGAATAATTCTTTAAGTTATTGTAATCTTCAAAAATGAACTTTTTCAAGATCTTTATTAATTTATTAGGTAAGCGTTTCAAATGAAGTATAACAAAAATCATTTATTTACATTTAAATCAAAATAATTTTTCCCTGAAAACTTAGTGGAATTTTTATTACCTAGTATATTTATCTTTCCTTTTTCTTTTAAAACTCTTTGTGAATTGTATTCCTCTCAGCATGGCAATCCATATATGTGTAGCAATATTTAAGCAGCTAGTGTATATTCCCACATTGTAAACATTATTATAACAACGATATTTCTTAATAAAAATTTACAAGTAAATATTTATTTAATTCCATTCTTATTGGTAAAATATGATGTGATTTTTAATATTAGAACAAATTTATTCAATTATCACTATGACATTTTCAACATTTTAATGAATCTGTAATCATTTAACTTTTTAACATTACATAAAGTTGGCACGATAAAAATAGGCAGATGAGGAATGAGAATAAAATCATGCAATTATTTGTTTAAACTTTATTAACATTATATGATATAAAATGACTTTTAATTTTATTTCTAATATCTTCTGGAATTTCTTTTTAAAACTATTTTGAATTTATTTTCTTACAATTATGATTTTCAAATGAACATCTGTTTTGCTCTACATTTACTAATGGCATGAAAATATAAACATTATCAACTTTTTAGTTTATGACTAAATAATTTGTGCATTATTTTTAAAGATGAAATTTTAAATATATGAATAATACAAAAATAAAAGCTTACTTCTCTTTGAAATTTCCTGAGTTTGAAATAAGATTTATTCAAATAAAAACTTATCTCCATGGTTTTAATTTCTTTCTCCAGTATGAATCCCAGGAAATGTGCAGTCGTGGAAATGGCTTAAAATGATAGCAAGGTTTTTAAGATTTCTTATTCAAACATTTTTAGATAGCAAGGTAATCTACTTCCATACAATTAGATTTCAGAATTTTGCTGATTTTTAATTTTTTTTTCTTATTTTAAATCAGAGCTGAGGTTTGTGTTTACTTGGTTCTTGTTTTTCTTAATTAGTCCCTCCCCCTACAGCTGGGTTAGAACATATATAGCTTTTATTATAATGCATTCTGGGAGTGAATTAGCCAATGATTTTGGTATGCATAATTAGTATTACTCTCTCTGTCTTCATTTTTAATAATTACCCATTATTACTTAAGACAGCTTTGTGTTAAGTACTAAAAAATATGCTTAAATAATTTACTATAATGATTTATTTTACAAGACTTTAACAATTTGATTTAATTATTTATTTCAATTGCTATTCAAAACTAATAAAATAGCAATGTATTTATCTACCAAATAATACTTTTAAATTATTATTTTAGTCTAGTCAGAGCCTAGAATGGGTTTGAAATCTCATCTCTACTAAAGCAAATTTCCCAGTACATTCAAAACAATCTCTATTGAAACCACTTCAGTAAGATTTTGATGTTAAATATATCATAATTTAAAATTTTGGAATTATTAATTTAGGGACCTAACTAAAAGATCACAATATATATATACAGGAGGAAAAGTTTGAAGTAACGTGAAATGCATAAAATCTTAAAACGACCAAAATTTATTATTACTTAATTTGAAAAAAAAATGTTTAAATTATTCATATCATTTAATTTATTTAACACTGTGTATTGGTTTCTAATATTTTTTTACCAACTCCTATGAGAATTATTAAAGAATTTCTTATCAAGATTGGAGAAGGATAAAATTTTGAAAAATGAAAAATTATGTGCAAAAATATACGATAGGATTGGGATTAAAATGACTAAGAGAAAATGGAAAAGATTAATATAATCAAGTACGAAATTTTTATTTTATCTTAAAAAGTTATAATAATATTAATAAATATATAAAATGTAAAATGTTTTTTTTTTTCAAAATAATTTGATTATTTGACTACTATAAAAACAATAATATTTATATAATTTGCATTACTTGAGGTCTCGCATAAATTGTAGATTACGTATAAATGAGAAATAATTTAACTTTTATATTATCTATATATTAAAGCATCAATTAAAAATAAATATAAAAATATTCACAAATTAATTACTGCAGTTATATTAAAGTAATAGCGTTACAAAAACGATAAAAAAGCAAGATTATATATATATATTAAATTCTTACTATAATTAGTTAATTACTTACTGATCATTATTGGATTACTATCTTAAATTACTAATCTTATTACATTTTTTTTCATGTTTTTAAAAAGTTTCTATCTTTTCTTGTATTTCAGGCTATGTATTTGGCAGGCTATTGTTTTAATCAATAAATCATAAAGGGATTAATAAATATAAAAATTCAACTATAATAAAATAATTTATATTGTTTGAACTCATTATCTAATATATTATATTATTGCCATCATATTCAGACATTATGGATCCATTGCAATATTACTTTTTAGCTTATTAATTTCAGTTCATAGTCTCTCTACTCCACATTATTCTACTAAACCTTCAATCCATTTTACAAATGGTGTGTTTTTAGATCTCACAAAAGAGGATTTTAAATTTATGACTTCAATTGTATATCCATTGCATTTCTTTATAGTTCTATATTATAATTTTATTACAATTTATGCATGGGTCAAGTTTTTATCATTTTTCTTAAATCATACTAATAAAGATAAATGTTTTCAAACCAAAATATTTTTTTCTCAGTTACTTATTGCATATATCTTACTGAATTTTGTTATAATCATTGCAATTGATGTATTGTTTTTTATTAAGAATTAAAGTTTTAAGCATAAGAATTAATTTTATTTTTTGATATTAAATTTTGCTTTTCAAAAGTACAAATAATTTCAATAACTTTCTTTCTATCTTTATTAATAATTTATCCAATGAATTTTTTGTTTTTAATTTCCAACTCATTAGTATCAATCATTACTTTTTTTCTTTTATGTAATAGTTATTATAATACTTCATGCAGTTTTGTAGAATTTTGCTTTTGGTCAGATTTTTGCCAAAGCAATTAACATTCTTTGCTTACAGAATAAAATTAGTTTTTAGAAAAGTAATTAATTAAGAATATATATATATATATATATATATATATATATATATATTAATATATATATATATATATATATATATATATATATATATATATATATATATATATATATATATATATATATATATATATATATATATATATATATATATATATATACAAGTATATTGGAACAATTGCTTTAATTATTTATTTTACTAATATGTTCCAACATTTGATCTCTTGTTTAATAAAGTTTTCTTTTCTCTATTTAAATTTTTCAGAGAAAAGCAAAATACATAAAATAACATGTCATAAAAATATACAACAAATAAAAATAAAAATACATGAGTTTATTATACATGTACAATATTTGTGTCAATTTCATGTTACTTTAAATTGGTGTGTGTAAGTATTTTAATGCTCGGACCCAACTTCCATTATTAATATAGCACATTTATGTATTTGTTATGCTTAATATCTACAATTTTACATTATAGCAGAATTTGTGTAAGACCATTTGATAATGCCTGGCACAATATATATATATATATATATATATATAATAAATAAAGTTTGATATCTGTATTCGTTTCACAATATATGTAATTTATAAATCAATATATATATATCAAAATACAGTACAATTTATATAAATTATATTCTTTTAGTAGTACTTTTGACTATACACTTTGTAGTCTTTATCAACTATATAACGTAGAATAATCAAAACGAGACAACCCTTAACAATACCCATAGTTCAATTCAGATTTCCCACAATTCTGTTATCTTAACATTTGATGACTGGCGATTCATTAACATTTGATGATTTCTTGAAATCAACATAGCCTCTTTTATTTTACGTTTATAATGACAACGTTCAATTTGAATAATTTTCATATTTTTATAATCAAATTTAAATCCATATTGACAAGATTTATTATGATCAAATATAACAGATGATGAAGGTTTATTTACATCTGTTCCATATTGATTCTCTTTTTGAATTCTATTATATAAAAGCATATGTTCTTTTATTCTCTTCTCAAATGTACACTTAGATTCACCAATGTATTGTACGCCACAACAGAATTGTGGGAAATCTGAATTGAACTATGGGTATTGTTAAGGGTTGTCTCGTTTTGATTATTCTACATTATATAGTTGATAAAGACTACAAAGTGTATAGTCGAAAGTACTTCTAAAAGAATATAATTTATATAAATTGTACTGTATTTTGATATATATATTGATTTGTATATTATATATATATATATATATATATTATTTGATGTCTGTATTTTTTCAAAGCAATATAAGTAATTATATAATTGAATATTTATAAATACAGTAATTAGAGAATTAAAAATTTTATCCACTTAGGAGTGCTTTTGATTATCCTAGTAATCTAAGTGGATAAAAATTTTAATTATCTAATTACTGTATTTATAAATAATCAATTATATACATATATTGAAGCAGTCAATCTTAATCCAAGATTGAGCTTCATGGCTCCATCTACTAACCTATATTCAAATCTTACATTCCATCACACTACTTTAGTTATGCATATATATTTCATGTATATATGTCTAACAAGCGCACCTAAAAATTATGAATTTTAGCTTTTCAATATTTTTTTATGATTAATTTGTTTTCTTAACATTAAAATACATAGGTGCAGCTCATATATATATATATATTATAATGGTTGGGGTGAATCAGTATTGGATGGAGTCTTACTGTAACTGTCATACAAGGGCACCACCAGGCCATTCAAACCTGGAAAATTTATATAGTAGGCAGAGACGTACTGTTAAGATCCAACTTTATCTTATTAAGACCTTCAGCCCATGCCACTAGTTCATGGAGCAGCAGAGATAATTTATAATATAAATTCTTATAAGTTTTAATAAAGATTTATATTTTCAAAATATATTAATATTTAATAAATAAATAAATAAAATAAGCCATTGCCACTAATTAACACATAAAACATTTATTGATGAACATATATAAATTTGTGGAACAAATTTAGATATTATTTATTTTAAATTTAAATTATTTAGAAAATTCATACAGATGGACATTTAAATACCATTTTTACTTAAGAACTTTGCGTGTATATAGACTACATAGATTACTCAATTAAAAACTTTTTAAACAATCATTCAATCTCAGACTAAAAGTTCACAGCCAATCCAACACCTGCTTACAGATATATAGATGCAACCAATGCAATATGAAGATGCTACATAAAACCATGTTGATGGGAATGTGCATCTTACAGCATGATATTATTTGAAGAACATGACCCTTGTCCAGTACGAGAATGTGCATCTGTCTGATGAAGGAATCATGTATATAAATTTTCTAATGAGAAATGCTACATATGGGGGAGAGTGGTCTATCTGCCAACTTATAGTCCTTATCCATGGAGCTAAAAAGAAGTCAATGTTGTAGGAAATATGTCTACATCCATTGCAATGCAATGATTACATCTTTGGGTCATGAATTCAATTGAGCTTTGCCCTGTATGCTAAACATTCTTCACATTACATTGATATAAACACCCATATATTCCTCCATCAGCATTAACCTAACTATGAAACAAATAGCCTGAAGTTAAACCCATTCAAAATAGACACAAATGATTAAAATATAAAGTTATTAATGGAATTGCAGAGGGAAATTTACAATGAACCCTATGGCACTCATCATAGAGTGCCACATTGATACCAATAACTTAGAAGATATACAAATAAATACATTTGGACACTTAGCATGAGATGTCATATTTACTGATATATATATATATATATATATATATATATATATATATATATATATATATATATATATATATATATATATATATATATATATATATATATATATATATATATATATAATCATATAAAAATAAAAACTAAACATTAATGAATCTATGCAGCTATCTACACTCAATTTAAATTTAATACATTTAAATAATTTACTCAATAAATATTAATAAAGAAATATAAATGATTTAATTAAATTATCAAACTCAAATATATAAAATTAAACATTAACAACTGATTTTGAAATCTTAATAAGTCAGATAAAGATTCATTTTAAAAGTTTTGTTTAGCTGGTCATTACAAGCTTGTTAAATATTGACAGAAGTTCTTAATTACCTTTTAAAATGTTATAGTTCATACTTTACAGTAGAGGAGCTCACAGTTCTTTGGGGCAATTCCTGTGAAGACTTTATTTGTTATATGTTCATGGAAAACCAATCTGTTGTTCATACTGTAGTTAATCCAGAGGCTGTCTTAGCTGGTTTACTCCTGGAACTAAATTATTGTAGAACCCATATCATTCAGGTCTACAATAGTGCCATTCATTATTTAACAGTCACTTCCTTTGAAATAAAAGAGAGGGTGAAAAGTGTATCTTCTCACCCTTCTCCTCAAAAAATCAAGCTGGAGCTAACTTTAATTGGAAATTTTTTTCTTTTTATCCTAATCCTTCAGATTTGCTGAACATGGTTTCCTGTTCCAATGATTTTCATTAGGGTCTGAGCATTGATTGCTTTGTACTTGCATTGGTCAATCTAATATTTTTTATTCTCTTATCTGACTTTTTAATTATATAAGAGTTCCAAGGGCTAGTTTGCATTTCATTTAATTAATAAATCAATCATTTCCATTTGCTGAGATTACATAGGTATCTTAAAATAGAAACTAACATTTACTTCTATTTTCATTTATGTTCCTTTTTCACACAAAATATTTTATCTTTACTTTTTTTTATAAAAAAGTATATTCAAATGCTTTTAGTGTTTTCCATCTGAGTGATATATATATATATATATATATCACTACACTATAAGTATTTATATATATATATATATATATATATATATATATATATATATATATATATATATATATATGTTAAACATAACTCTTTTTAATTTTGGCTTTTAGTTTTTAATAAATGATTTTATTTAAGAATATTTTCCTCATTATTGTTAAATTCCAAATAACGGCATATATATATATTCTGTGGATTAAAAGTCTGCAAGGAAAATATTTTAATTTTCTATTAAATCTTAAAGGAATAGCAATATAAAAGAAAAGAATGTCTGTTTAAGTTTTTTGGAAACTAAGTTATATTAAAACTTCATTATATCTAAAATAATTATATATATAAAGAATATTCCAATGTGCTTTAAGTAGAACAGCATTATATTGTAAAGGTTTTGAAACCAACCTTGCATGTTATTTTAAAATATTTTGAAATATTGGATATATAGAACGTCTAATGATAATAGAAAAATGGAGAATAAGAACATCTACATTTGAAGAATATTTACTTTATTTCATATCAAATCATTGGATATTATTAACAGTTTATCAATTAAGGATAAATAAAATCATCATTATACCAATGGATTAATAATATACTTCGTAAAAGATTTTCATTAGGATGATGAACTATAGACTTCAATATTTACTCTCAACTCTAGAAAATAAGTTTTCTTTATTATTTATGTATATATATTATAATAATGCTTATATTATTTTAATATGTTTATTATTATTATTATTATTATTATTATTATTATTATTATTATTATTATTATTATTATTATTATTATTATTATTATTATCTTTATTTCAAATTTGGCATCGCATCATTAAATCTTAATAGGAAAATTATATTTAATATTAAATATAAGTAATTAAAAGCTTGACATAATTCATCAAATTAGATGAAGGATATAAAAAATAGTTATTATTTAATAGATATTTTAAACAGGATTATATTGTATTTACTACATAATATTGTAAATGTTTAATGTATTTTATTTATCAAAAATACATATAATATATAATTTATACAATTGTAAATAGTACTTATATATTAGTAATTATGAAACATATAAATAAGAACAGTAAATAAATTAATAAGTTACATAAATTATTAATTTTTGAATCCAGATATTGTTTTTATATATCTGTTAATTTAAACTATTTTCTTTAATTTTTGAAAGTTTATTATAGTATTGAATTTTATCATAGGTTATTAAATAAAAATATTATTTATTAATATTTTTTAAAATGGTAAAATTCATCCATATTTATTTATTAATATTTTATTTATTTATTATATTATATTTTTTATTGTTTATTAAATGTTGATTTATTAACTTGATCTTTTTGTCTAATCATTATTAAATTATATTATATATGTGCTAGTATTATAAATATCATATGAATGTCAACTATTAATTAATGCTTATATAAAGGCATATTAAATAATAACTTGTTTTGAAATTATCCCTGAAAAGAGCTAATTGCAAATTCTCCATGAGTTTGAATATCATGGCATAATGGTGACTGAAAGAGGGATGAGAGATGGGTGAACTAGTCTAAATTATATTAAAACTTATTTAAAAATTATTGAGCTAGCATAATAAAGATAGATATAATCATGGACTTAGTATTTCATCAATTCATTTCTAGCATTCTACCTGAAGACCCAAAGTCTGATTGTAGTGAAATGCATATCCTTTTTCTATGGAATTTAATCATCTCCTTATATTTAACAAGAGCAATTTAGATTTTAAATATAATTTATTCTGTTATATTTGGCGAACCTAACTGTGAAGCATTAAGTTAATGATTTCCAAGCATTAAATATAATCGATTATGTTATATTTGGTATATCAACTGGGATGATTAAATGCCATTCTGTTATATTTGGTGCCTCAACTAGGACTATCAAATATGCTGTCCCGTTATATTTGGTTCACAATGTTTTAGGCATTGAACATTTAAGTTCATCACAAGTATAAATTATATACTATTACATATTTAGTATATTAACTGGGGCTTTGAATCAATGATTTTATATTATTACATATAGTAAAAAAGTCATGGATAGATTAATTGATTATTCTTAGTAACAAGTATGTTGTTGTGATGGTTCATATGGTGTTTATAATGGCAAGATTAAAATATTATTAAAAATGATAATAAATATAATATGATTTAGAGAGATCAATATTTAAATAACTAATTATTAAATTGTGTTTTAAATAAGAGTTGAGTGGGATAAAGTTTTTATATAGACATAGACGTTTAAAAATATCCACATATATCATTAGAACATCATAAGTATATATAAATAGCATGAAGTGGTAAAGAACTTTACGATATAATATTTTGGTTATAAATATATATATACACTTGAGTAATATTTGAATTAAGTTGAAATTTATTATGCTTTGGAATGGGAAAATGTTTTCAAACCAAGGTACTGAATGCACTAATCAAATGCAAGATGATGTGCAAAATGAAATAACTGATGATATTGATAATATTGTAGAACAATCATCATTAGTACAAGCACCTGGGGGTTCTACAATCATAATTGAATACCCTCAACAAACACAGAGGTTAGATCAAGGGTTATCTCGAACACTAAATATAGTTGATGTAGATTTAAATCAATCATCTACAATTGGAATTAGTCAATCATTTAATGTTGATACAATTCAGCAAATGTTACAAATGTTTATGAATAAATTAAAGGATAATTTGAATAAAAAATTAGATGATAATATTGATAGTTTAAGTCAAAAATTAAATGATAATAATAAAAAATTAGATAATTTTAGAAATGAAATTAAAAGTGATCTGTATGATAACAAAAGTGAAAATAAAAAAATTACAATAGGAGATGGAAAATAATTTTTACCTGGAAAACCTTATCATCGGCATGATTGGTACATTATTTGTACTCAAAGTTATTTTTATATTTGGAATAAATATACAATTTTAAAGTTTTATAAAAACAGTAATGGATGGTTTGAAATTATTTTGGATGGAAAATTTGCTACTACGCATATTAGTGGTAACATTTATGAGAGTAGTGGTCTGGAACTATGTTTAAAGGAATTGCAGAGTGCACATAATCAAATTAAACCTGGTACTCCTAGTCAATCTATTTTATATTTAATTGATTCAACATGTTTAGCTATTGAAAATTGGTTTTTTATGTATGAAACAGATGATAGAATTGTTATTCGTAATTCACAAAATCAAAAACAAGCTATTATCTTACAAAAAGATTTATATTGTTTTATTTTTGAATCCAATCAAAATAATAAACATTCTTATAATGCTGAAACTTTACTTGACACTGAATTTTCTACTGGTTGGATATCTCAGATTTCCAATGATGGAATAGAAAAATATCCTATTAATTTTATTTTAGAGGAGACATTATCAACTCCACAAATAAATTCCATTAAACAATCATGAGTGATACAATGCAGATTAATGTCAACAATCAACAAGAAGAACTTCAAACCTCTTTTGAATGCAATGATGATATCCAGAGTGAATCATTATTAGTTCAATTGCCTACTACAGAATAAAATGATCAAAACCACTTTGATAATACCCAACAGAGTAAAGATATAAAGAATCAGCACAACATTTTTGGAATGGTTAGTTTAAATCCATTAAATTCAGAAAGAATTGTGGAAATGAATGAAGTAAAGACTTTCCAAAACACACATGTCATGGAGATGCAACAAACAGAGATGAGATATAGAACTCAAGATGATAAAAAAATAGAAAATGAATTAGTGAATAATTTGGAAATTGTTGTTAAAGATCTTGATGGGATAAATGAGCCTAATATAAAATCTATTTTTTCACATCAGATATTATTTGAGACAAATAATTATTCTTTTAAAACTAATATAGATATCTATGATAATAGTAAAAAACAAAGTCTTAGACAAAAACATTTAAAATTTATTAAAAAAGATCCACAACGAATAATTATCTCTAATAATAGATTACATTTTCAGTATTATACAATGCATGAAACTGAAAATTATTTTATTAATATTGATTTAGAAGGATTAAATTTAAATATTTGTAAATTTAATTATGAAAATCAATCATTAATCTCTCAGATGAATATTTCAGAAATTCAAAAAGGTCATACATTCCATAAGTTATGTAATACTTATGAAGGTCCATTTACATTCATTTAACACATGAATTATTGTGCTTAATGAAGATAAGCACATATTATGGAAGGACTTTCAAGGATTGTGACCATTTAAAAATGAAAACAGACAATGAGTAATGATTGAACCCATTATAGTTTGTTAAAAAAATGTATATATAGAAATTTTGATGACATAAACATTGATGAAGGACCTAAATATAGAAAAATTAAAATAAATAAGTATACACTTGAATAATAAAATTTAATCTTTGGTTACTTGATCTAGAATAGGAAGTAGACCAAATGGTTAATATGATAAGGTAATAAAATGCCAACATAATTTATAAATCTATAAAGTATAGATAAACAATTATAGATGTATATGTATATAGGTATGTATAAAAAGAATACTTACTAGTCTTGGAGAAATATTCTCACCCATGCGACTACATTTTCATCAAATTATACTTATATTATTTAAAAAAATATAAACCTATATTTAATGAAACCAAAATAAGTGAAGAAAAAGACGTTTTACAAGCTCATAAATGACTTGTTAAAATGGCAGGCTATAGAAATCAGAATAAAAAAATGTATTTATGAATTTAAAGTTGGAGATAGAGTTTTGATAAAGACTTTCCATCCTAGTAATCCATTAGAGAATAAATATAAATTTTACAATACATATGAAGGACCTTATACTATCATTAAAAAGGCAGGTCCAAATGCATTTTGCATTAACCAAGAAGGAGAGATTCATGGTACATATAATTCACGAATTTTAAAACCTTATTTTGGTTGTTTATAATGTTATATAAAGAAATAAGGTGAATATAAAGATAAGTATTGGGCAGTGTAAACAGTACGGTTGTATAAAAAAATAATAATAGTGATCAATGTAAAAGAAAATATATAATTAAGAACATTAGCTTTGATGAGGGTATTCTTTAATGCCTTGAGATAAGTAAAAACAATAGAGTCAATTCATATTAATAAATGGTTACTCTAGTATTTATTTAGTCCTTTTCAAATCCATAAGTCTTAAAGAAGCAGGAATAAGGCTAGTAAATATATTTGTATTGTCCAAGAAGGAAACACATTATTTTATTTATTTATTTATTTATTTTTTAAAATTTTAACCATCAAAGTCCTTAATTTTTGATCATTATCAAAAGAATAAATAGCCAAGTATAATGAAAGATAAAACAGTTAAAAAAATATTCAACTCTTCATAAAATCCAAGTATAAATGCAATTAAACTATAAGAATATACTAAAATATTTGTAAGTATTTAAAATTTCAACTTAAATTAAAATTTTAAATTTCCGAAGGGAAGGGGGAATATAATAGTAACTTCTAGTTATTAGTATTGGTCTAACATGCTTTTATCTCTTATGAAATTATTTATAAATATAAAATTTATTTGACTATTTTATTATGTATAAATAGTATATATATATATATATATATATATATATATATATATATATATATATATGAGCTTTAAATAATACATACCTTAAGCTTTTGAGTAAAATGCCAGATTTGAAGTTGAGTAATGAATAATTTTATATATATTTTATTATTAAATCTTAATGTTTATTGAACAATTAATATTCGAATTAAGCATGATCTTGTAACAACACACAAGCAGATTCATTCGTTCTCTTGTTTTTAAAAAGGAAGAAAAAAAATCATTTCTCTTTAAAATAACTTTTTCTTTTATAAATATTAATGTTCAACGATTAGAATTTAAATATTAACTTTTCTAAATTAAGATAATCTGTGGATTAAAAGTCTGCAAGGAAAATATTTTAATTTTCTATTAAATCTTAAAGGAATATTAATATAAAAGAAAAGAATGTCTGTTTAAGTTTTTTGGAAACTAAGTTATATTAAAACTTCATTATATCTAAAATAATTATATATATAAAGAATATTCCAATGTGCTTTGAGTAGAACAGCATTATATTGTAAAGGTTTTGGAACCAACCTTGCATGTTATTTTAAAATATTTTGAAATATTGGATATATAGAATGTCTAATGATAATAAAAAAATGGAGAATAAGAACATCTACATTCGAAGAAATTTACTTTATTTCATGTCAATCAAATCATTGGATATTATTAACAGATTATCAATTAAGAATAAATAAAATCATCATTATACCAATGGATTAATAATATACTTTGTAAAAGATTTTCATTAGGATGATGAACTATAGACTTCAATATCTACTCTCAATGCTGGAAAATAAGTTTTCTTTATTATTTATTTATATATATTATAATAATGCTTATATTATTTTAATATGTTTATTATTATTATTATTATTATTATTATTATTATTATTATTATTATTATTATTATTATTATTATTATTATTATTATTATTATTATTATTATTATTATTATTATCTTTATTTCAAATTTGGCATCACATCATTAAATCTTAATAGGAAAATTATATTTAATATTAAATATAAGTAATTGAAAACTTGACATAATTCATCAAATTAGATGAAGGATATAAAAATAGTTATTATTTAATAGATATTTCAAACAGGATTATATTGTATTTACTACATAATACTGTAAACGTTTAATATATTTTTATTTATCAAAAATATATATAATATATAAGTTATACAATTGTAAATAGTACTTATATATTAGTAATTATGAAACATATAAATAAGAATGGTAAATAAATTAATAAGTTACATAAATTATTAATTTTTGAATCCAGATATTGTTTTTATATATCTGTTAATTTAAACTATTTTCTTTAATTTTTGAAAGTTTATTATAGTATTGAATTTTATCATAGGGTATTAAATAAGAATATTATTTATTAATATTTTTAAAATGGTAAAATTCATCCGTATTTATTAATATTTTATTTATCTATTATATTATATTTTTTATTGTTTATTAGATGTTGATTTATTAACTTGATCTCTTTGTCTAATCATTATTAAATTATATTATATATGTGCTAGTATTATAAATATCATATGAATGTCAATTATTAATTAATGCTTATATAAATGCCTATTAAATAATAAATTGTTTTGAAATAATCCCTGAAAAGAGCTAATTGCAAATTCTCCATGAGTTTGAATATCGTGGCATAATGGTGAATGAAAGAGGGATGAGAGATGGATGAACTAGTCTAAATTATATTAAAACTTATTTAAAAATTATTGAGCTAGCATAATAAAGATAGATATAATCATGGACTTAGTATTTCATCGATTCATTTCTAGCATTCTATCTGAAGACCCAAAGTCTGATTGTGGTGAAATGCATATCCTCTTTCTAGAGAATTTAATCATCTCCTTATATTTAACAAGACCAACTTAGATCTTAAATATAATCCATTCTGTTATATTTGGTGAACCTAACTGTGAAGCATTAAGTTAATGATTTCCAAGCATTAAATATAATCGATTATGTTATATTTGATATATATCAACTGGGATGATTAAATGCCATCCGTTATACTTGGTACCTCAACTAGGACTATCAAATTTGCCATCCCATTATAATATATATTGTACTGGGTCATATATATATATATATATATATATATGAGTACATATATATATATATATATATATATATATATATATATATATATATATATATATATATAACAGGAGCAAACACACTAACAAAATATTAATTTGATAAATATTTTATTACACGTCATTTATAAAACTTTCTTTTTAAATTATTTTTTAAATCAAACTGTACATTTTATAAAATCCAAGATGGAAGATGCAACCATTAATTGTCCAAAAATAATTAAAGGGTAGAAACATAATATTGTTTTAATCTTGGGAAAGAATTTTTAATTAAAGTTTTACTGAAAATAAAATGGCGAATAAAATTAATAGATTATACTTTTGTTATAAACATTTTTGTCATATCTATTTGCAATCTGGAAATAAATTTGAACATATTTTTGGAACTTTATTTAACAATTGCATCTCTAAGAACAATGGACAAAGAAATGTAAGATTTTGTTAGATCAAAGATTCAATTTTGGCTAGAAATAAAAAATTAAAAGCATTCCACAAATACCTGAGTGGGGTATAAAATTGGCTGATTTTAATCACTAAGGGATACCTACTATTGAGAGAACTGTGCAGTTAACAGAACCCATGCTGATTTGAAATTTAAAAAATGATGATTGAGTAGAAAACCCATCACGTTTCTGACTTATTTTCCACTAGCTGTACCATCTTGTTGCTTAGGACTGACGTAAAAGCCCAATAGAGAACTTTGGAATGTTGATCAAAAGCCTGCTGTTACCTAAAAACTCACAAGGATCCTTGAATTGCTATGCATGAGCTATATTTTTTAGAATGGACTCTTAAGAAATGTGCAAGATAAATCAGTATGTCATGCCACAACTTAAACATAAAGCTAGTCTAAATAAGCTTGAATTCTACTATCAAGATTTCTCATAAACGTATCATTTAATTTTATTTCTTTCTAATATTAAATTTCTCTCAAATGATTTTTTTAAAATCTAATTCTATCTCATGTGCTCTAACTTTTTGACTTTGGTGTGGTCATTTATTTATAAGTATTAATTACTTGATTTCATATATATGTTTTAGGTATTATTAATATGCCAATTTCAAACAACCTGACAAGCTGAATTTCTAAAAATCTTTTCATTCCTCTTTTAAGTAAACCTCCATGAATTAAGGTTATAAACATTCCCTCAAAATATAATGTATGATTAATTAATATGCATACCAGATTGTTTTTACAAATCAACATTTTATATTGGTTTTATTATAAACCTTGTTATTTGTTCAACTCCAAATAGAATGAAGTTGTTCTACATGGGGTAAATCCATCATTTAGGCTAATTAACATTCTAAAATATTTTAAAATGTTATTTATTCAATTCTGAAAAGGTGACCTATACTTGTTTTTTATATGATAACTAGATTTTATTTTATTTTTCATACTCTTAAAATATCAAATATTCAAATATTCCAGTTCTTATAAAATCCATGAAGGTAGGATTAAATTATTTAAATATCAAAAAGGAGGGGGTCAAAACTTAACATATATTTTATTAAATGAAGTCTCTATTTATATATTATAGTGGTATAGCATATCATTTGTATAAATTATAGCATTAAAACAAGGGGTCATTTATTTTAAAGCAATAAATCCTATTCAATGCCATTAGTGACATTTATCCATATTGCATTACTGACATTTGGTTCATCTTCATGAATATATATATATATATATATATATATATATATATATATATGCTTCTAATCTGGGGGTTGCGACATGATGAAACCCATAGTTTTCTTCTTATATCCTGTCATGTGGATAGTTGAGCTTCTTGGGACCACCTTCATATAAAAGGCCTCTGGTGTCAGTGAATCCAGTATGCCTGGCCACACCATGCCTTACCACATTTCTCTAAGCACAATCCTAAGGGGAGGGGTATTAGATATTATTTTTTGTCCAGAAACAACTTTTTCCTGTTATTTCTTCACCATTATGTCAGTACCACCACTTTGTATTATTATTTGCTTCGTGATCTAGTTTTAATGTTATAATGTTAAATTTGTGCTCTGTTCAAATATATATATAGATGCTGAGTATTACCAATTTTATTAATTAATAATGTTATTTCAATCTTATTATGCAATCCCACCATCATAATTTATTATTTCTGTATTTAAGAGTATATGATTTGGGGGAAAATTACCCATTTTTCTTTTAAATGTTAATTAAAAAAAGTTTCAATAAATATTTTGTCATATAATCAAATATAATTTTTCAAATGTATTTTACTTATTTTTACGACTGCAATAGTGTGAAAATAGTTTTTCTTGTATATGTAATGAATCCCAGAATGTTCCTCAAAATAATATGTTAGTCACAACATTTAATAATTGATTGGCATATTAATATTGGACCCACCAAAGATGTGTGTTAATGCATATATACTATTTAGTTAATAATAGAGCATATGAGAACCCTTCACATGAATTCCAATATGTAATTAACTACAGTTTGGCAGACCACTCACTCATGCACACATAAATGTATATAATTAATTCATTATATTTAACTATTTTTTTAATGTCTAATTTGTTTGAGTAGTTTGAATTTCTTTTTTTCTCCACTTTCACATGTACAACCATGTGTATGCATATTTGAGTTTAATTACAATGTAGTTATTATAAGTCTCATTGTCTATTTTGCTCAGCTAGTGGGTCAGATTTTAAAATAAATTCTCATGTACCATCATTATATGTTATTCATTAGGTGTTTGGTCTGGGACTTGGGAAATGGGTTAAAATCCAGGTTGGTCCCTGACCTAAATCTCAGACTTGACAGGGTTTGAAGTACATTTTGTGAATCATAGCTCATGTTAGATGGATCAACATGTTTTGACTGGTACAAAATATATAATACATAATAAATCAAAACTTTCTTAAATTTGTCTTGATTAATGTCCATGAGTTTGACAATAATGTCTTTTATGGATACAGTCTATATCTCTTGGGATCATTTAAGTCACTTAGCAGTCACTAGAATTCCTTGGCAACATGCTTGAAATGATGTTTCCATTTTCTTCAGTTGCTTTCCTTCTCGATCCATTTAGACATTTATTGTAAAACATGGATGCTTTATTTGTCATTAGTCACTTAAGTAGGTTAAGTCATCATGCTTCTATGGTATGACAGTAGAATTCCAGTCCTATGGCAATGCTAATTTAGCCAGAATACATTACCCAGCAGTTTATAACAGATTCATTTTGTCTTGATTTGCTATTTGGCATTTAATGGCTTATATAAGAAAAAAATTAGTTCATTATTTATTTATATAAATGCTGGTTATGTTATATCTCTTTTTTCTCTCCATTTGAATAATAGCACAGTTTTTATTTTTGAATATCAATTTAAAATTAGTTTAGTTCTTTTGTTAAACTGTGTGAATTTATCAAACTTAAATATCCGGTTGTAATTTTTTTTTAGTTTGTGCTGTGAAAATTATATGAGTAATATAGAATATTAAACAATTCATCCATTTTCTCTTGAATTCAGACATTTGAATCTTAAGATGCTGGCTTTTACAGTTATTACATCATTTGAAAAATAACAAAGGATGATGGAAATAAACTGGGTTTGCTTTTAAACAATGCTTAGTTTCCAGTGTTTAGTATACTAACATTTCCATTTTATTTTCCATTGCTGTGGATGTCTATTGTTACACATATTATATTGGTTGTAGTTACAAAAATATAATTATGTAATTCTACTTTTATTTTTTATACTCGGTTGCCCAGAAATTGGCTTGACATTAGGTCATCAGTATATTTACTAAGTCTAAGTTTCTATTTGTCATGTATAACACATTGATAATTAACTCATTGATGGTATACATATATATGAAGGATTTTTAACTGGTTTTTTTGCTTTTCGTTAAAGAAGAAAAATTAATTCATTGTGGCATTTGTTTAATATAGAACTTAATAAAGCAAACATTTGTCGCATATATTAAACTTATTATTTAAATGGATTTGTGTGGATAAATAATGGCTGGTCTTGATAGAATTGTAAGCTACAACTTACAAACTAGTTTTCTTTATATTTGAATTTATAGTTAATAAAATTGATTTTGAAATAAAACCTACCTATTCCTTATTTTTTTTTGTAAAATACAGCATTTCTAACAAAGCTGCTTAAAAGAGGGCCTGTTAGAAAGCTCATAGAGTAGTTAGCCAAAGCTATTGCAATCAAATTGATAACTTAAAATTATTTATTATTATCTAATAATGTAGCTCTAAATAGTAAAGCTGATTAAAGTTAATGAAGTCTTTGTTTACAATGGTGTTCCAACAATAACAAATTACCTGTGATGATGATTGAGTGCTTTTGATTGAAGGAAGCATTCTATTGTGTAGTTATCCAAACATATTTTTGAGCTGAAAACTTACATTCTTACAATAAAATTAGTAATGGGTAAAATATTAATAAAACAATGGTCTATCTTAATTTTAGTTGTAAAAACAGTTTAATAATTTTTAAATTAGACACATTAAAAAAATCAACTATAAATATAATTTGTTTTTAGATCTGGGGTAATTCATATACTTAAACATTTGAAAAAACATTAGTACATTGGACTTTCAAATCTACTTATGTGATCTTTGGTATTCTTATTCAGTTTTGTTAATTGATGGATTTATTTTATGTTCCAAGGTACACATTTTTTATATGAGTATGATTGTCCTAAAGCTCATGAGAATACAGATTATTAAACATATTGTATTTTAATATTTTACCTAGTGAAAATCATTTAAGATAGTGCTTAATGATTTTAAGTAATGCAAAAATGATGAAGATTCATTTATATATCCAATTATGTATTAAATTGTGTATTTCATAAAATTGTATATTATAATAAAACAGACTTTGCAAAGTTCATCATATTCAATATGCTCCATGAATTACAATGCCAAAATTGTAATGGAGCATTTTTGAATAGGTGAGAGAATGGTTCTATTATGCCTTACAGATTTAGGTATATTAACTGGGAATAAAAATGAATGAATAAGTTGGTTCTTTAAATGATAATTTGTGTATAATAATTCTTTTATTAAAATGCCCTCTATGTTCTACACACCTGGATCATATTACATGAAAATGATCTTTGAATTAAATAGTAAGCAAACAGAACAAGAAGCTTTTTCACTTAAGTGTCAGACTCTACTGGCAATTGATATGGTATTGGAATAGTTTTTGAGAAAACACCATATAACTAAATAAATTAAACTCATAACATAAACAAAAAGAATGTATCCAACTATATTATCTCTCTCAAAACTTTCTTTCCTCCTCTTTGGGTCTAGTGTTAGACATAAGTAATGAGACTTAATTGCTTGCCCAAAATATAAAGTATAAACAAGGAAAATATTTTAGTGATTCTAATTTATACTTACAAACACCTAAATATAAATAATTTATTTATTTTTTCTAAATTATTAGTGTTATATAATATAACTGTTTATTGATGCATGTGCACTTATCATTATCATTTAAATATTCTCAGAGTAAAAATAATTATCAAAATCAAGTATTGCATCATGGCCCTTGTGTATTGCTAAGTGCCGAAATTTAAAACAAACAAAAAAATTCACAAAGCCACATTAATAACTGAAACACAGGCTTATTATATACCTGTGTCTATATATATATATATATATATATATATATATATATATATAGAGAGAGAGAGAGAGAGAGAGTATATGAGCACAGACTTTCACATGACACACCACTCTCCACTCTATCTTGAAGCCTGTTCATTAAAGTATGAGGATTGTCTATCTTAATATATATCTGAGCACTTATATTATATACGTGTAAAGATGATAATCTGGATCAACTGATGATTGCTGGTTTAGCATGAAATACGTATATTGGTGATTATTTATCTTTTCAACATATATGTCTTTAAGTGTATGTGTTATTAGATAGAGTGGAGAGTGGTGGGTCATGTGAATGTCTGTGCTCATATACCCTATATATTACATATATATAGACACAGGTATATAATAAGCCTGTGTTTCAGTTATTACATTGTAGAGATGTCTACCCATCCTTGCATATGTATTAAATCCATTATGTCCTGTACATGTGGGGTTCAGATTGACCTTAGGTCAACATGGGTGTGACAAGAATCTTGGCCTCAGGGTGGCCTTTGAGCATTCCATCATCATATTTTCAATTGGATGGACAGTTGAATAGTTGGAGTGTGGAGTAGATTGAAGCCCGTCCATTAAAGTATGAGGATATCTGAGCACTTATATTATATATGTGTAGAGATGATAATCTGGACCAACTGATTATTGCTGTTTTAGCATGAAATACTTATATTGGTGACTATTTATCTTTTCAACATATATGTATTTAAGTGTATCAGTGTTATTAGATAGAGTGGAGAGTGGTGTGTCATGTGAAAGCCAAATTAAGTAAAACAAATAGTATATCTTTTATTTATAATCTATATATTCTTTTTGATTTCAAGAATGGCAATAATAACAAGATATATTCATTTTTATTTTATAGGTTTTTTCACCTGATTTCACTGACATTCATATATGAAATATTTCTTAATAAAATATTTATTAAATTATATTTGTGTCTGAACAAAATCATTCACTTCCGAAGAATATATAACATATAATAAAAATATTAATAGTATAATTTGGTAAAGTCAAATGATTGAAGGTTAGAGATTCATTCTTTAAGATAGAATTATGTTAATTCTGCAATCTAGATTTTAGAAAAATATCACGATTCTCTCTCACGACTATATTAATTATAAATATATGTTACTAAATTACACTCCCCTCTTTTGGGTTGTCTAAATGCAGACTTCTTAAAGTAATCCCAATTATGTTACAAGTAGTCCTCAGTAATGGCAAAAGAATTGATACGTTCCTCTGTATCATGAGTGCTTCTTAATAATCTAGAAAGAGGTTTTATCACTATATTATACTAACTCTAACAAGTATCTTCCTATAATAATTTTTTTATAATAAAGGGATTTCTATATTTATGTGTATAAATACAAATATAACATTATTATAGCAAACCTATCACTTAAACAACTTACAATTATTGAATGGCTACAAATTATTTGCCAGCAAAAAATAATAATAATCATAAATAAATTTTGATAATGACAATCATATGTAAACATTTATATTTAAAATGGTCTTTATAACACAAATGTTAATAAAAATTCATATAGAACATCTATTACATACTAGGCATATATATATATATATATATATATACAATATATATATATATATATATATATATATATATATTAGATATGTGTATAGACAATACTTGATATATGGACATTGATCTGTTACGATGTATTAAATAAAGAAAAACAAACATTAATTATTCAGATTAATTGACCTTTTTAATATCTTTCTTATATATAATTTAAATTTATAATTATTTGAGGTATCTATGTTTAGCCTTTCTTAATCTTTTATTGACAAATGTGTAAATTTTCTGGCATTAAATTTGACATTTCATGAAGTCAGGCCAATCAGAGGAGGAGACAGGAGGGGCAGCTATCCTTGGGCCTCATAATACTAGGGGAATCAACTTGGCAACTCAATATGTTAAATAAAAATATAGGTGAAGGTAAACCTATGTCATACCTCATAGAATGGCCTCAATTTTATAGTTAAATTCCTTAAAAAAATATTAGAGAAAAACTTTTCCAAGCAGACATACCACAAGTAAAAAATGTAAGCCAGTTTATGGATGAGATGTCAATTTGATGATCCCACAATAAAAGTGACAGAAGCATTCAGCAACCAGCATAACTAATAGTCTCAACCTCTTGTCAGTCAGTTCTATGCTAACTATTTTATGACACTAACAGTTCTGGAGTGAATCTACCCTATCCAAGTGCTATCTGGATCTAATCTGCTTGCTCATTTTTGTGACTCAAAACTAAGTAAAAACTCTCATTCTTCTCTTTCTCTCCCCATGTTATTTTAAATTTGAAGGGCCTCTAAAATATTAGTTGCCCCAGGCCTAACATTTTTTCTGAAAGGCCTTGCTTGAAGCATTCTTTCTGTATGTCATGCTGATATCAATTAATAGAACTAATGAAAGTATTTGAGATGCTTCTACTGGCAAAAAGTTTTCTTTTTTTAGGTTCATGCTTACTGATGACTTATCCTCCTCTTTAGGTAGAAGTTAGAGGGGTATAACAAAAAGGAATTAACTCCCAGATAGCAACTTTCCTCTACCCAATCATTCTTTGGTACATACTTAATTAAGATGAAGTTCTTTTATTTTAGATAGAAAAAAATCTAGTGAGAGCAAACTTTGTTTTTACTTCTTTTCCAGTCAAAATGGTTGTCAGTAATATCAAATGAAATTAAAATTACAATTTCATATTTACTTTTTTTATTATATCATTAATTTCCATGGCATTTCCAACTTGATACCTTCACATGAAATATTTATTCAAATTCTATTGTTAACACACATGTCTGCCATTTTTTTAACTTTTTTTTAATATTTTATAATTGATAAAAAAAAGAAATATTACACATTTAAAATAGATATAAACAGTTTATTATACATAAAAATAAATAAACACATATTTTTAAATCATAAATCTTCTTTTCAACAAACAGATTTATATTTATATATTTTAAACATTAGCATTTTCTAAAGTGATTTTCATATAGTTACTTTATTTACTTTGCATATATAATTATCATTGCCAAAATTTACAATCATAAATAAACATATAGCACAAAAGTGGAAAAAAAAAGAAAAAATAATAATAAGAAAATATATACAACAAAATTGAATGAAGATAATAAATGAAAAAAATTGAACCTTTTCTATGGTAACCTTGAAACATATGATATGTATTAAATATTGTAAAAGTTATCACAATAAGTATTAAATAATTAATTCTATAAAGGAAGACATATGCATCTAACTAATAAAAGATATACATTATCTTTTACCAATTATAATTCAAATCATTATGCATTAAAAAAAATCTTTCCATTCTTTCATTCACTTCTTTTAGTATGTACGTGTATATATATATATATATATATATATACTATATATATATATATATATATATATATATATATATATATATATATATATATATATATATGAAAAACAAAAACAAGTTTTATATACATAAACTTGCTATTGCTTGTATTTATGATCAATAGATGGAGCTTTACCAAGACCTCCAAACAAGCATATTTTTGTTTACATAAACGTCAGAGTCAGAATTCACTGTCTCTTTCGCTGGCTCCACCTTCAGATCAGCTCATTTCAAGCTGATTTGCTATCATCAGGGAAGGATAGGATTTAGAAACTAGACCTAAACACTAACTCCAAGCATTTATAAAACAAGTTCCTATCAGTTTGCAAGCATGAATTTTTTAGACACGTAAATGTCTTCAAACTCAGCTTATCAAGCCAGATAGCTATATGGGTCTGATATCAGTTCAGTTTCACCACATAGTCAAAGCTTCTGCAATATATATCATTGCAAGAAACTTCAAAGGTACATTTATGGAAAACAAAAACAAGTTTTATATACATAAACTTGCTATCCCTTGTATTTATGATCAATAGATGGAGCTTTACCAAGACCTCCAAACAAGCATATTTTTGTTTACATAAACATCAGAGACAGAATTCACTGTCTCTTTTGTTGGCTCCACCTTCAGATCAGCTGATTTCAAGCTGATTTGCTATCATCAGTGAAGGATAGGAGTTAAAAACTAGACCTAAACACTAACTCCAAGCGTTTATGCAACAAGTTCCTATCAGTTTGCAAGCATGAATTTTTAGACATGTAAATGTCTTCAAACTCAGCTTATCAAGCCAGATAGCTATATGGGTCTGATATCAGTTCAGATTCACCACATAGTCAAAGCTTCTGCAATATATATTACTTATATAAAACTTGTTTTTGTTTTTTATAAATGTACCTTTAAAGTTTCTTGCAATGATATATATTGCAGAAGCTTTGACTATATGGTGAAACTGTACTGATATCAGATCCATATAGCTATCTGGCTTGATAAGCTGAGTTTGAAGACATTTACGTGTCTAAAAAATTCATGCTTGCAAACTGATAGGAACTTGTTGCATAAACGCTTGGAGTTAGTGTTTAGGTCTAGTTTCTAACTCCTATCCTTCATTGATGATAGCAAATCATCTTGAAATCAGCTGATCTGAAGGTGGAGCCAATGAAAGAGACAGTGAATTCTGACTCTGATGTTTATGTAAACAAAAATACGCTTGTTTGGAGGTCTTGGTAAAGCTCCATCTATTGATCATATATATATATATATATATATATATATATATATATATATCATAATAAATGGAAAAGAGGGAGTCTTCCAAATTTTATAATAAAAAGAGACATATGTAATTTAATTAAATTGCTTGTAAGAGATACAATATTGAATATTTTTTTATTTCAATGATAATGCAATTTTCACAATAACTCCACTTCACAAGATGTTAAAATTATACTATTTTATCTTCCATAAAGTTAAAATATAATAAAAAGTAATAAAGCCAAATAAAAATTAACATAAAAATTAAAAATTTAAGCAGTTTAATGCTACTAGATTTGAACTTATTTATAAGTTGTTAATTGTAATACCTACGTTTTAAAATAGGAGTTTTGTTAGTTAAAACAATCAGATTCCCTGACATTTCTATTATAAAATTAGTTAATTTCTCTGATTTGTTTTTAACACTACATTGATCTGTGAAAATCTATGTTTAATGTGTAAATGGGGGAGGGGTATTTTTTTAACAATGTAAAAATAGATTAAGTTTTAAAAAAAAATATTTATTTAATAATAACATCAATAAGTTTTAGATTTGGTAGTAACTGTACTGAGCAATATGCAAATATTCAAATACTTAATTGTAATGCAAATTGCTAAGAAAAATATTTATATATAACAATAAGCAATTCTAATTTCTAAAACGGATATTTTAAATAATTCATCAGGGAATTCCATTATAATATACATTTTACTACGATATCTATAATTATTTTAAACCTGCTCAAAAAATTTATCTAAATTGTCTGGTTCATATAAATTGCCCATAGATTCTTCTATAAAAATAGTTTTTTTTACCGAAAATTTTACAAAAAAAAAAAAAATTGTTAAAAAAAAAAACCCACATAATTTAAGAACATACAGTTTTTGCCGTCTTGACATAAAAAAAATTAAATTGTTTTTTTTTTTTTTTTTACATGTGCAGCACAAAGTAACAGAGTGCTTACAGGTTACATTATCTCAAGAACAACTAATCAGTGGATTTTCCTTAAAATAAACTAAGTTTTTTGTTTTTTAAAAAAATGTACATATCTTCTTAAACTTCAGTAAAACTGTAAGCTTTTAATAATCAATGAAAGAAAAAACATATTAAATATTTTTATTTTTCTACGATAAAAATTAACAAATTAATATTAAAAACATGTGATATCAGTAAAGAAATAATCAAAAAGAAAAGTACTTTTTTAAGGTGAAATAAAACAAATAAGATTAATACTTTTGATTATTAATTACTCAAAAATCTAAAGGGATTCTAATCCTTTCAAATTATTTATAAGTTCACTATTTTTTAATGTAATATTCATTTCTTTAAAATCACACTATTCCTACTTATATTTTAAAATTGTGTTTATTGATGAGAAAAATATTCAATGATTGAATTGCTGTCAGAAAAGAAAGGGAAAGAGAAATATTTGAAAAATCAGTAAATATTTAGGATTGAGTATACTAATTTACATTTGTAATAAAATGACTACATGTACATTAATATATATTATTATAAAAATTAAATTAATTAGTTTTTACTTTAAACATAACATAAAAATATCACAAGTTATTATTACTTGCATTAATGAATATTCCAAGTAACTTTAAATTCATTATACAAACAATTATAAATTTATAAAATAATACATATTTGCATAACAGGCATTACACTTACAGAAAAAATATAATTTTAAAAAATGTGTCCACATTATACTATCTCTATATATTAAATCAAAGCTCCACATGAAGTCTGTAGCTTATATTTTTTTCATTCTTCTACTATCTATGTGAGAATGATTAATTATCAATGCTCTAAAATCATTTATTTAAACATGAAAAATTACTGACTCTATATGTCTCTACTTATGATTAATTTTTGCATAAACAATCACTTCAGTGAAATCTAAATAATTTATCTCAATTTATCCTTATTCTCTTAACTGAAAAAATGTGATAAAAATATTGGAGATATGAATTCACTCTGTTACACAACCCTACTATTGATAATCTTTTTAATATCAACATATAATCTAATCACTGCTTTGCATTTGATAAAAAAATCTTTGTTATTTAATAATGTCTTGGATATATGTCTCAAAAAAAAAAAACCATTAATCACAGGGCAAATGTTAATAGATGCATATGCCTTTTTTATAATATATAAATCCAAACATACAATAGTGCTAATTCATACTTGTTGGTATTTTCTGTAACCTGTTTTAATTCTTAGATGTAATCTTGAAATCTACTGTATTAAAAAGACTTTTAAATCCTACTTAGTTTTTTTTTTTGGTTGGTTTGAATTTTTTTGTAGATAAATGATAATAATTTTAATAAAGTTATTATATAGAACTGATAAAATTAATATGTTAAAAATTGATATTTTTATTTTCACTTTTTTAAAATATATAATATTCACTATTGCAATCTCTTTTCATTATAGGGATTAATCTGTTATTTCTATTGTTTTTTAAATTTCAATTTCCTTTATAGCTTTCTTTGGCAGTTTACACTTATTTCCTTATATCAACAACAAACTCTCTTAGATTGTATTTTTTTTACAAAACTTTAGATATTTGTAATTTTCTAAATAATATATATATATATATATATATATATATATATATATATATATATATATATATGAAAAGTAAGTTACTGTTAACACTAACTGAAATAATTATAGAAAATATACAAACCATTATACAATTACAAATATCCAGTAACGCCCTCTGTTTAAAGTACTATATCTCAATAATAGCAAACCGTAAAATGATCATTTTACGGTTTGCTATTATTGAGATATAGTGCTTTAAACAGAGGGCGTTACTGGATATTTGTAATTGTATAATGGTTTGTATATTATATATATATATATATATATATATATATATATATATATATATATATATATATATATATGTCCCATTTGAAAGTAATACCAATAAATTACTGCTTCTTTATACTAGCTATCTGCAAAACAACAGTTCTTAGTAAAGTATAAATTATCTTCTTATTAATTTGGCAAGTCTTAGCTATTATCAAAGTCTAGTATACTTTAAAATAATTTATAAGTTTAAGTTAAATTCTTTTTACTTCTGAAGATTAAAAGTATTCATAGTGAATATTGTTTTTCTTAAAAGCATTTATCTTTCTAGCTTTAGACTAAAATGTATCTTAGATTTCACTAATCAATAATTAGTTTTTATTATTGAATATATTAAATACATTACAATCTTGAGATGTATATTTTTTTTAGTCAAAACATATTCCAGATTTTGTATATATTCATTTGGATGTTTCCATGGCATTTATTAATTTAAAATTCCACTAATGTACTTCTTTCATTGCTGAATTTGCCATCAATATTTATATTTCTCCATTGCACTTCTACCTTTCATTAATTTTTGAAATTGCAGCATAAAACTTCCATGATATTTTAAAAATATTATATTTTATGATCAAAAATTTTCTGTACTTTTAATTAATAATTCTTTATTATATCAGAATAAAAATCTGTTGTGGCATAAATGAAATTATCCATATTTACTACCTTCCACTAAGTTGAATAAATAATATTGCCATTATATCCAATATACTATAAATCTTCACAATGTTATTTTTCTACTTTATATTTATTTTAGGTTTCATGGTACTCATATTTCCTTATATATATATATATATATATATATATATATATATATATATATACATATATATATATATATATATATATATTGTAATGGGCACATACGTACGTTACATTATTTTTTATTAGTAAATATATAAAAAAGTTCGCCAATAAAAATTTCTTTTTTAAGAATTAAAAACTGAAAATTAAAAAATCATCTTAAACTTGCATATATATAAAATCGGACAGATAAATAATTATTAAAATAAAACTTTATTAAAAAAAGAGTAGTTTAAAACTAAATTTTCAGAAAAGATTTAGAGATAAAAATATATGTTTAAGTTTGAAAACAAATTAATTAATCTTTTGTAAAATGGAAATGATTATTTTAATTAGTAAACTAGCCTTTGGGCATTTAAATGTATAAGCATCGGTCAGGTAGGAAAACAATAGAAACTTTTAGCAAATGAAAGAAATCCATTGGGAAATTGGACCTCAACGAAAAGGTTTTCACCATCATGACGTAATGTTGAGTTAATCCACAAAATTATTATAAAAGGAAAGGTTTGAAAATAAAAGAGTTAGTAGTTATTATGAGTGGACAGATAAGTGTTAGTGCGGAGTTAAAAGAGAAGGGATTGAAAAGATGCACTCTTTAATCCCTTCAGTTCTGCTAGGAAGAAAGAGGAATGAACTTTCGTTTTCTACATTGAGGACCAGCTGGAGTAAAAAACCTTCGGATGAATAAATAAAACAGCCAACAGAATACCAATCTTTTTTTGGACGGCATGGGAATTCACATTCAAATGGCAAGCAACAGATAAAAATGAACTGTTTTAAACTGTAAGAACTTTATAATTAATGAACATTAAATTAAAAACTTTCCGTATTTAAAATAATTAAGAAATAGAATCCTATCTGACCAACGTTATTTATTAATTAGTTATAATTTTATTTAATAATTTACTAAGGCTGTAACCTTAGAAATAAGCATCTGAAAAATATGAAGGTAGGGACCTCTATAGGTCTTAAATCACAAGCTTACGCTATGAAGAAAATTCTCTCTTTTCTTCATAGCATAAGCTTGTGTTTTAAGACCTATAGAGGTCCCTACCTTCGTATTTTTCAGACGCTTATTTCTAAGGTTACAGCCTTAGTAAATTATTACTTAATATAATAATGGGCGTTTAATAAAATTTATAATTACAATTTTATTTAATGTATTTCTTTTGTAAAATCATTTCCATTTATTTATTTATTTGTTCTTTAAGTTTTATTATGATTTCTGTTTTTCATTAAACTAGTTATATAAATATTAAACTTAAGTCAGGTGTGAATGGCTATATAGATTTGTAAAGTTATATTAGGGGAGGATAATCTTAGGTTATTCATTTCATACTTAAATTAGGTCAATGGATTGGATATATTGGTGTAATTGGTAGATGTAGTACGAGATTCGCTATGGGCAGAATCGCAATTATATGCCGCACACACTCATTTTGTCTATGGGAGGAATTATAAAATGGAGACTGCAGTTCCTACCTATGGAGGTTTTTTTTATTGCTCTCATCATCAGATAGATGTAATATTCCTATCAGACGAGAAGCAGTTTCTTCTCTTAACCTAATTGTGCTGCCGTATTCGTATTACATTGAACACATCAATATATCAGATGGATTGAAGTTCGTTTGACTGCGAACCTTTGGCCTAAGGTTAAACAAGGATTGAATATTTTCTTTTCAAATGCAAATCTATGTAGTCTATTCATACTCGACACTCTAAATAAAGATGCATTAAATTTAAGTTGGGTATAGATGCTTGCATGGGTTCGTTACCGTTTGATTATGTTTTTGGTTTTCATATTCGATCAAAATATATATAGACATTCGGTAAATACTGATACCTTATGGTGAGTATCTAAAATGTATTTATTCAGATGTCTTTTAAGTTATTGGTGTTAATGCAAGCATTTTATGGTGAATGCTATTGGGTTACTTATAAATTTCCCTCTGCAATTGACGGTATCAATGATTTTGTATTTTGATCGTTTATGTTTATTTTGAAATGTTTTTGACCGTGGAATCTATGTAATCGATCTATACTCAACATTTTTAAACAAATCTGTGCGAACTTAATTAAAATGTAAACTTATAATATTATAAAAATTAAAATGTAAATTTAAATTATAAAATCAAATTAAAATCTAAAATAAATATACTAAAATAATAATGTTAAATTATATATATATATATATATATATGTGCGTAAATAAATATTTGTATGTTAATTACTGGCAGTGGCTTATTTTATTCTTTTTTTAAATTATTCTTAGATAAGAATTTTTTTATGAATATAAATCTCTGCTATTCCAATGAGCTAGTGACTTGGGCTAACAACCGGACTCAAAATTTAAAAAAAAAAATTTTTTTTTTGACTTACGTATTTGCCTACTTTATAAATTTTTCTAGGTTCAAATGCCTAGATGGTGCCTTGTAGTGCAGATTACATTAAGCTCTTTCTCTGAATCATTATAATATATATATTGTACCCTTTTTATTAGGGCTGAGTGTGCTAAAAAAAGCAATTTCTTTGAAAATTTTAAATTAGGGGAAGTACATGTATTATAATTGTAATAATAATATCTAAATAGACTTAAAACTTAGTAAAATAAATACATAGAAAGCTAGAAAATATTTTAAAGCTATTTTAAATGTTAAAATTATAGAAGAAAGCAGAATATGTTGATATTGTATGATTGGAGTAAATGGTTTTAGTTACATTTTTAAAAAATGTATTGAATATCTTATTAAATAAACCTTTAAAAACAGTAAATTTAATATAGTGTTTAATATATTTGAATATGTTATGAAGTTTATCTTCTAAAATTAAGTTTAAATTGTATAATAATTATTTAATAAAGTTTTGATCCTTATGATGTATAAAATGTTTTAATTTTTTAGTAATTTTATAAAAATGTCAAAATTATTATTCTAAATTTTTATTATTACATTTAATAATTTCTAATGTGTATTATTTTGTAATTAAACATTCATTTAGTTTTATAGCAGAGAGGAAATTTCAAAAAAATTGCAACACTATGTCTGAAGAGCAGATCACATGACTGATAACATATATGTATTATGCTTGTATGGTTTTAGAGAAAGTTTTAGTTACTTTCTAATATTATTAGTAAAATTGAGGTGTTTATACATAAGATAAATTTAGTAATAAATATTATTTAATTTTGAAAGACATTTTAAGCTAACAAATGTAGACAAAAAATTGCTACATTTAAACTAAATTTTTTTTTTTATAATTTCATAAATTATTAAAAATTAATAAAATATGTTATTTTAAATATTTTTGTTTGGCTATGAGATAAATTACTTATATTAAATATTTATTATATTTATTATTTAAAAAGATGGCTCATTATTTTATATCTAATTTTTAAAAGTACATAATTGGGAAATATATAAATGAGTCTGTAGTCTGATGACTTGATATCCAATCAAATTTGTTAAAAGAACAGGTATAAACATTGTGTGTAATTAAGTTGTTGTGGTTATTGTTTTAAAATTATTCTTGTGAACAATAATATCAAGTTATATTTCTATAGGTTAGTAATATATTTAAGTTAACAGACAATTATTAAAAATTTCTAATATTTTTTTTAAAAAGTCGAAAGCTTTATATATATATATATATATATATATATATATATATATATATATATATATATATAGAGAGAGAGAGAGAGAGAGATAGTTGAAAGGAAAAGTAAAAATAAACACAATCAAATGTTTTATAGATGTTTTCTACAATACATTGGAATAACAGTAAAGAATAAATAATTTTGAATTTAAATTATTTAATTATAAATTAAACATTTAAAAAAGGTCTAATTAATTTTGTATTAATTCTGATTTTGAAATTAAAACAATCAAATTTTTATGTTACAATAGATTTCCTGGTAATTATAAATATCCACTATCTATTTTATATGTCTATTTTAAGTGATTTTTGTATAATATATTTTAATAAAATTCCACTATCTGTTTTAAAAATCTTTTTAAGTAATGCTTGTATAACATATTTTGATAAAGTTCTATAAATATTTTTTTCAAAGAACCAATGTGAATTGAAAAGAATCATCAACTATTTTCAATCGACATAGGAAAAACATTTTTAACTAATGTATTTTTCCTCACACCCTGACTATAAAAGGGTTGAAAAAACATTACAGAATGGTTCTGGATATTTCTTAAGAATTCCAAGAGTTGGGCAAATTATGACAGAACTACCATGAAAAAGTAACTGAAGGCAAATGATAGTGGATCTGGCTGCTAAGAGTACACATTGAAGGAATTTTGATTCACATGGAGAATAGGGTCAGATTTCTGTGTTCAGTAGTCTGTACAAAGTGCATATTAGATAGATGCTTTCCCAAAATATATCCAGTCCTAGACTAAAGAAAATTATTTTATGTCATCAGTTACCTAAATTATACCTTTCTGCAAAATGGCAATAAGACAGTCTATTGTTTAGAAGGGAGCAGTTTAGCCAGAGAACCCAACACCTTGCTGAAAAAATTATTTATACATAGGCTGTTTTATCTATATGCAGAGAACCACTGATAAACATGCAGTGCATATATATATATATATATATATATATATATATATATATATATATATATATATATATATATATATATATATATTGTACCATATATATAAATAAATGCCTTCTGCCATATATGAAATTGAGAAGTAGTAAAAATACACAAAATATGGCAGAAGGCGAGAAAGAATTAAAAGAGGGCATGGAACCCTTAATAAGAAAACTATTATATGAATGCATGATGGAATCCAAAGAAGATATAAAAAAAGAAATGGCAGAGATGGTCAGAGTATTGAAAGATGAAATAAGGGTAGAGATTAAAAAAATGAAAGAAGAGTTAATAAAGGTAGTAGATGAGAATATAGCTAAAGGGTCACAGAGCACAGAAGTGGTAGAATTGAGGTCCAATAAACAAGAAAGCCAAGAGATAAAATTCATAGAAAATAGAGAAAATGTGCCGAGTGCAGTAAACCCTTTTTGAAATAAAAAAATTTCTATGGACAAATGGATAATCACCGATAGAACATCTAAATAGTCTGCAGGGGTACTTCATGATAAACTCCATGTCGGAGGATGTTAAGCTAATGGTGGCAGTTAATCATATACAAGGGACAGTGCAAGCTTGGTGGAAATCCTTGTTTAAGAAACCAAAGAACTTTATGCAGTATGGTCACATATTAATCAAATGTTAGTGGAACAAGAACCACCAAGAGAGAATTAAGAATAAAGTGGCACAAGAAAAATTCAGAGCAGAAGGGTGTTATGTACCATTTTTTTGGAAACAAGTAGCACAACTATGAGCGGTGACAGAATGCAAATTGACAGAGAAGCAGATTATCAAGATTATGTGGAAAAATTTTCCCGATTCCGTAGGGCATCTGTTGATAAGTACTGGACCTGTGATGGTAGAGAGAATGGCAGAATTACTTAGTGCTTTTGAGAATGACATGTCTGGAGAAGAGATGAGTCCTAAACACTTTGACAAAATACTGAACCAGAAGGGTCGACTACAACTGAACCCTATGGTGTTGACTGATAGTTCTGGAAATCAACAGAAAGATAAGGGGTCCCTAACTAAAATTAAAGAGATGGGAATCCATGCAAGACCTCCATCACCAGATAAAAAGTTTAGGAGTGAAATAAATACAAGAGAGAAGACCTTGATGTAAAATGGAGAGACTGGTGCAGCCAACACAGAGAGGGGGTTCGATCCGTATCACCTCTGCCATCAAATAGTTATAGTGATAGATAACATTGAGAGATAAATTGGGCCAGATGACACCCTGCAGATCTCAGATATGCCTCTGGAGAAATGAAAAAAATAATAATATGAAAACATGCAACTAGAATATTAAAATATGTATATATAAATTTACATGATTTACAGAAAAAAAAACATGATCGTGGCTGATGTAGATGTAAGTCACAAGTATTTGACCGGGTAGGCAGTTACTGAAGAGGGGAAAAAGCATAGCCCCGAATCCTTGTATGCAGTATATTAACATAAGACCATCTTTATATGCCCAACAGTCTATTTCTAGCAGGGATCCTGATAAAGGGGAGGGTGGACCAAGTTGCCGTGAGCCTATAAAACTCAAAATGATGAGCAATGCTCGTATGTGCTTATAACTTGGACTTCTTATCGTTACTATTACGCTTAAGCAAAAAGGATGCAGATGAATGGAGAAATGTTTCTCATTTCCACCATGTTACACCCAAAAGTGGGTTAAGGCTGAACTTCACTTGTAGAATAAGTCTACAAAATATATCAGCATGCTAATATATATATAAAAACAACAACACACGAATATGGACATAAAGACTTATGAAGAATAAAATTAGTTTAAACCCCTATTTTTATTCTCGTTCCTCTGCCCCGGTGGCATTGTACCGTTTATTTTATATATATGGTACAAATCACTATTTAATATTGTATTTCATTTAAATAAAAAAGAGAGAACTCGATCTTTAATTTTTTTTTTTGTAATATAATGTTGTTTTAAGAAAAACGTACAGTGAAAGTTTAATTTTTCTTTTTTTATATATAATTTAATTAAAATAAATTCGATGTTGGTAAATGCATAATGAATAATTGTTTCAAATAGTGAAAGGAAATTCCAAAGGTAAAAAATTGCTATCAGAAATGACTTTCTGATAGTAATTAAAAATTGCAGAAATTCATAATGAGAAAAATGACTTTGTAATAAAAAAATGAGAAATAATGTAGAAGTTTATAAAATAGAGCAAAAGGTAAAAAGGAATATGCACAGAACTTCTAAAAAGAATCTGGGAATATAAAAGGAGCCAACAGGTTTGAAAAGTGTCTTTGTCTTGTTGTTCCAGAGAGTGTTGAGCAATTTGAAGTGTCTTTTTTTTTTTATAAAAAAATTAATAAAATGTGTCCATTTAGATATGAATTGAAACTGCTCTCCATGAGTGAGTAGAACTCTATTGGTTGCCGACACTTCCTCTCAAGAAAAGTCACCTAGATCATTGTCTGACTCTACCTAAATATTGGTCGAAGATTTGGAAAAAGTAAAACTAAAAAAACTCTACTGTGGACTACCCACTGAAGGAATTGGACATCGGAGGATCAATGACCTACTTAAATATCAACTTACCGGTAAGTTAATGGCCATAACTTTATATAAAGCTTTATGAACTGAGATTTTAATGAAATGTTTATCCCATAATTTTTTGATGTAAAGATTTGCGAACTGAGTAGTGAATGAAATAGTACCACAGAAAAATAAGACACAAACTAGCTATTGCTTCAATATTTGAATCAAATTATTAAATTTGTTATGCACAATACTTTCCAATATTATAATTTTTCATTTATAATAACTATTAAATCTTTGTTATTAACATAACTTTCATTGTACGTGTATAAATTTAGAGTTATTATATTTAAGTTTTAGTTTTGATTATTTAGAATCAAATGAGAGTATAAATTACCTTTGCTAAGTAGATTTATTTTCTTAATAAAGTCAAAGGGGAATATCTTTTACTACTTTATGAGTTGCAATTGTTTGATGCAGACTCAGTGGGTCTAACGACTCTGGCGCCCTCATGTAGAAATTAAAAACTGATTCAGCTCACAATTGTACTTGGCAATAATTCTAGGCTGAGCTGATCAGGAAAGATAGTTATGTTTTCAGAATAATAATGAAACGTTCTTCTTTTGTTTTTGAAATAAAATAAATGAACATTTATTTTTCTTTTACATAACTTGATCAACTCGCACATTTATAATGCGTATAGAGGCCTAGAAATATGGAAAACGTTATAATATATATATATAGTGTAGATGATGAGTAGTGTTATATATATATATATATATTGAGAATGATATTTTAAATAATTTCTTTAGTGAAAATGACATTTAAAATCTAGAATTTAAAATTAAAATGAGCAAATAATTTTTGCTTGAGTTAGATGTCTCAAATAAAGAATTAACACACAGATGACTTTATATTTTATAAAAAAAAACAAAACTCTCAAAAGCATTTTTAGATTGGAAAACAAAAGAAGATGCTGGAGCATTTTTAAAAGATATTTATCATTAATCAACACTAATATCTCAAAGATTGACATTACTTTTAAAAAAGAAAATAGAAAACTTTTATGAATTTTATGTATATTTCAACATAAAATTTAATGTGAAAAATACATTTTTAATAATTGTATTATTTTGACAAATTAAATATATGTTATAAATATCAGTGTACTCATACATTTCCATGAGCACACACATATATGTTAAATTAGTCATTAATTAGGTATTTTAAAAATGAATTTCATATATAGATTTATGACAATTCAAATACATTAATAAATTATTTTACTGCCAATCTGTGTGTATATATATATATATATATATATATACACACATATTGTGCCAATATATATATATATATATATATATATATATATATGTTTTATATAAACCCATTATAAGATATTTGTACCATTAAAATGTGATAACTTAATTTTTTTATTATTATATAACAATTCAAATATGTTTATAAATTAAACTGCACTTCTGTGTGCACATATCAATGCATGTCAGGTAAACACATATATGTAAAAACTAATCAACCAATTATAAATATTCAAGTCTAAATGTGTAGTGGTACTTTCTGTTGAAGGATATTATGTGCAGATTGTCTGATATAATACAGGTATCATGAGTATAAATATAATAAGTATTATACATTTAAACTTATATAAATCTTGTAAATATATATTTCACCAATAAAGATTATTAGAAGTATATATATATATATATATATATATATATATATATATATATATATATATATATATATATATATATATATATATATATATATATATATATAAAGAACATGAATGCTGTTTTAGAATATAGATCAATCATGAGCTTAAAAATTATCAATTTAGAATAATCTAGAAATTATATTTCTTGCATTTCATCAACATTAATTTTTATCAAAAAAATGACAAAGAAAGATAGTAAATTGTCATTTGTTAATATTTTAATGTGTACCCTTATCTTTCACATTTTTTTCTAAAAGATACATACTACATCATGCATATGACAAATATTGTACAGTACATTTTATGGATGTGTTTTTAAATATCTGAATTATAAGTACATTTTATTATAAACATCTTTACTGTATAACAACAATGTATATTTTATGGTAGTATGAAAAGCAATATTTTACTAATTCTTTTAATATTCTTTAGAGGGCTGATCATTTTATTGGCTGAAAAGTTGAAACTTTTAATTAGTCAATTTAAAGTCAAGTGGCAATTCACAAACTCAAATCATCAAAATATATTCATCTTTTAATATTATATTCACTTTACTTTTGTTTGTAAAAAGTATATTAATAATTTGTCAGATTATGAAAATGAACGAGTTTTTTTTACAAAAATAAATAGTTATTATATAAATATATAAATTTTTGCTAGCAAAAAATGTAAAATGAAATCTTACTCACCAATCAAAACGTTTTTGCTAACAACATGATTTTCTTCCCCAATTTTAGTTGTAGAAAAAGGCAAATAATTTTTGTTAAAAGGTCTTAAAAATAATTTTATTTTTAGCATATTTTATCAAAATAATTTATAATTTGTCAAAAAATACTGTTAAAATGGTCTAAAACATTTGTTTAACATTTTCGAAATAAATCAAAAACAGATCGTGACTTTTTACTTTTTGGCAGCCATTTTCTTTGTTGTCAAAATTTAATAGTCAATAAGATTTAAAAAGGGGCATTATTTTTTTCTTTGTTTGACATATAAGGTCATCTTTATTGATTTTTTACTTGTAAAATAATTCAAGAGAGGGCAGCATCTTACAGAACTTTTTTTAATCTTTAAAAAAAGCCCAAAATCGTAATCATAGTATGAAAAGTGACCGATTTAAAGTGATATTAAGCCACTTTATTTTTAAAGGAATCGGGCATACAAAGTGATATAATTACAATTTCCAAGTTTTTTAAATAAATGTTCATCATAATGTGAAAATGTTTTAAAGCTTTTTCAAGCATTTATATTGTAGCAGTTGAAAAACCCACCACCTAAACGCAAGTCAGATCCAAACTCATCTGGTTCAAACTGAATTCAAACCCAACTCACCAGTTCAGATTAGTATAAATCAATGGCACAGTGCTATGCACCACGAAACTAGCTCAACGGTTGGTGAAAATTAGAGACCCCTGAACTGACACTAATATCGGATAATTAATTAACTTAAGATACTTTTTTTAAATCGAATCATATGTATATGTTTGGGTTGCCAACACAGACAGTGAGCATTAACATTAAAATAATTATGAAGGAATTAAGCACTAAGAAACCAAGTGTGTTTAGAAAATATTTAATAATAATAGTTGTTGTTTTAATTTTAATAATGATTATATTAATTAATTCTAGTCCTTAAACAAAGTTTATTGATTATGATAAGAGTGGCAGTCCTTATTATATGCCAATAAGTAATACGCAATATTGAAATTTTATGTCTATACCCCAACAAGAAAATAAAAGGCAGATAAAGGTATTCATTAGTAAAAGAAAATTGTTACTCTAATTTTATACGAAAGAATGTGAGATTTATTTTCACATTCGCAAATCCATTCATGAAGAGCAAGATACATATTTTAGGGCATAACTTTAATCTTGATTGGAAAACTTATTTAATTAAATATAACTGAGAATTTGTTCGACTTTAATTGAAATCACTTCATCACGAATTACGAGCATCGGATCGGGCTTTACTGGAACAGAGAGGTAATGGTGCTGACGAATTATGAGCTAGAAAATGAAAGATAATCACTAGTCAGTAGTTTAAGTCTCATGGCGCTTGTCTTTCACAAGTCTTACTGCCCTTTGAGATGTGGAACATGAGAGAAACCAGGCCGAGTTGTAACTACGAGCCCTTGGTGTTCCAATTATAACATGAACAGGGGAGGTGGTGCTTTCTTCCTCAATTATTTGAAATAACATAGATATTACAACTGACAAGCATGCGAAACAAACGATAGCCTTACGCCAGCAACATTGAAGATGATGACTGGACAGTCATCGTTTGAAAAATAAAACCCATATAGAATTGTCTATGTGATGACTTGATCAAATGAATTAAAGTCAAATGAGCTTTTAAGTAAAACTATTTTAAAGTATTTGTAAATCATATTAATTATGCCCCAATCATCGTGCCCTTCCTGAATCTTAACATAAAATGACAAAGTTGAATTAAAATATATTTATTTGATTCCTTTATTGGCCCTTTGCAAAAAACATTTTAAGATTATATTTGAATAATAAATAAATATTAGTGAAATGAGAAAATAGCGGTGGCATAGATTATAAATGGAGCTAATAATTTATTATTAGCCAATGATAAAAATAACAAACATTAATAATTTCTTTCGACTTGATGATTGATAGAACCGTATTAATCCAGTTCTAATGGGTGAGAATTAACTATCAGAATTAAGTTTATATTACTTATGTAAGGCAAAGAAAATGAAGGAGATCATCGAGTCAAAGGATTATTGGCATATAATTAAAAATAACAACATTAATAAATTTACTCAATAAATATACATAATAAAATAAATGAACCGCCATGTAATAAAGGAAATTTAAAGACTAGAGGTTGAGAGAATTACTATGAAAGTTAAAATAGCATAAATAAAAGGTTTTACACAGAGTATTATTACATTATAAATGAGAAGAGCTCTTAAAGGGAGTGTAAAGTAAAGTTCGGAACTGGCCAGAAAGTTTAAGGTTCATTGTAGAAATATAGTACCCATTTCTTCTGGGGCTGGTCTCCTTAGTTTACACATCCAGGTTGGTAAAGCATAGGCACCATTTGGTTGATTACTTGAACAGTATTTTAATGAATTTTCATGATTTTAGCAGCATGATTGGTCCAGAAAATATTCAGCAGCACCATTGAAGATTGTTAGGGGACCTCAGGAACCGATAGCCAGATTCCTGACATTTAGCCCCTTACCATGATCGAAACACTATTTAATTTTATAATTTAAAAATGCACAGAGTTGACTGCACTTCTCTACAACAAAGATGGCTTCTTTTTCTTCAAACTTTTCAGAGCTATATAGCTGTCCTCTGATACCTTCAGGCTAGCACTTCTTTCATTATCAATGTTATTAGATTTACTGGTTGTTTTTAGATACATTCCTTCAATAAGGCTTTCAAACTCATTAACTTGAATTCATTTTCTAATTAGAAAATGAATTCTTAAAATCAGAAAATGATTTTAATTAGGAAATCCTTATCTTTTTTCTAATTAATAAAACTTTAACTGTTGTTTTTGGAAAGGGAAAATCTGAAAGCTTATCGAAAGAATGTAGCTTTTAATCAATAAAACATTAATAAATTGTCAAGCATTGTTAGTCAAGAGGTCATCGCATCTGCCTTGCAAGCAAGTAGTTGGTTGCAGACAGGCGTGGGTTCACGTCCCGGCCGATGCTATGAGATATGAAAAAAAAAAAACTTTAATAAATTATTTAAAAATAAAATCAAACATTCCTGACACAATGAAACTTTTAAACAATTATGTATATTTAAATATTTACAAATATATACGCACAATCCACGCAGTTATAATATATAAATTCATGAATAATTCTATCATGAATTTATTAATAGAATTGATCAATTTAAATCTGAAACTAATTAATTTTAATATGCATTTATAAAATAAGTTATTCTTTATGGAAATTAGTGTGGATTGAATGTATAAAGCCCCATTGCATCGAAAATTTAAGGTTAGTACTAGGGTTTGAAGTGGCCTTATGGCCAGATGTCATGAAGCTAGGATCAAACTACGATCCGACTGCTTCAATATAACCTAACTGATAATGTAATGTTTTATTTTCCAGAATAAAATGCTTCTATAATGTTTTCTATGCTGATGCATTGTCTTTATCATCCACATTATAAATATAATAGAAGCAATTTTTAAATTGAATATATGATATTACTGCCTGATAATTCATGATATTATCAAAAAAAATACATAATGACATATGAATTATTTTGCATGTTTCATATAAGTGGTTTTAATTAAATTCACTTGACAATTAGTTATTTTAAAAAAATTTAACATGATATAAGTGAATTTACAGATATCTGTAATAGCCTATGTATGTATTTCCTATTTTCAATAAAATATACAATGCAAAAACAATTGCTGCTGTTAATAATGTTTTAATTAAAGTAATATATTAAGCTGATTTTTTGTTCATATTATGTATATTTTTGTAATATTCTTAGGCCCACTGTAATATTAAAATGAAAAAAATATATTGATAAATATTGCATCTTTTAGTTTTATTGATGAAGAAAATAATGACAAAAATTAAAATATCCAAAACCGTAAAATAAATAAATATAAAAATTAAAATCTGTATTTAAAATTTTAATTCTAATTACTATGACACTGTGCCTTCGTTAAAAAATGTAAAGAAAAAAACAAATTATTTTATTATAATGACTTTTCTTCGATCCATCATCAGATTTTCAATTGGATGGACAGTTGAAAATTGGAGTATGGAGTGTATTGGAGCCTGTCCATTAAAGTATTAAGATTGGCTATCTTAATATATTTTTCAGCACTTATTGTATATATGTGAAGAGATGATAATCTGAACCAATTGATGATTGCTGGTTTAGTAGGAAAAAAGTATATTGGTGATTATTTATCTTTTCGATATATATGTGTTCAAGTGTATCAGTGTTATGAGATAGAATGGATAGTGGTTACTCGTTTGAAAGTCTTTGCTCATATACCCTATGTATTACATATATTGATACATGTATATAATAAGCCTCTATTTCAATTATAATGAATTCAGTAATTTTAACTGTTTAAATAATTTATTTAAAGCTCAAAAAAGACAAAACATTATTAAGGCGTTTGAAAGTGATGATTTTAATTAAGATATTGTTTGTTTTGAGTTGATTGCACTACAAATACACAACACTTTAAATATTTCAATTTATAATGTAAAAAGTAAACATATCCCAAATAATTGAATATTTAATTACGAAAATGTGTCACATAGAAAAAATTGAATTAACTTTTCATAGTCTTGAAAAAAATAACCAACTCTGCAATAGGGGTGTGTTTGTTAATGTTGTGCATTTGTTAAGTAAATATAATGGGTTTTAGTACATTATTTAAAATTTGCAAGTGGATCCATCTGTAGACTTAAAAATCATTCCCTAAATGCTGCTGTGCTAGAGATTTTATCAAAATTAACATTAATTTAATAGAGATATCGTTATTAATCAATTTTCTCAATAAACACAAAGAATTGTTAATATAAAAAATGTAGTTAAAGATTTTTTAAACAAAAGTAAAGATTGGTCTATTTTTTAATAAACTAATTTAAACTAATATTTTACCTAAATATTAAGTTTAAATAAACTGAAATCTTCCTCTTTCATATCATGTCATTGCTGTTCCATATAAAAGTATATTTGTGAAACATGTCACTGCACATAATTCTATTTTTCTGCTAATTATTTTATCAAAATTTTAAATTAAATTTTATTATAAGTATATATAATTTAAATATACATTTTAAACATGTCTGTGACTTATTTTTGACTTTCAAAATGTCAGTATTGTACAGAGAATAACTACTACAAATGGGACAACAGCCTTTCCACAATATTATGGGTTTGTAGTCTTTTCTTCTTTTTGCACTAGAGATGTGGGAAAGCTTTCAAATGTATCCATTCTTGTATTAAAGCTTGAAAATTAAACTGTACATTCTTTATAGTTTGTTTACACATTTATGATTGTTTTTACAAAATATTTGTGTGGTATTTATTTTTTTAGAATAATATGATTAGATGCAGATTTATTTGAAAATGTCTACTTTAGAAAAAAAGCCATAGAAATCTGTAATATATAGTTGCACTTTATAATTTGCTAAAAAATCACATTTATATTGACTGTAGTAGAGTTTTGTTTATCATTATTTAAAACAATTATAAGTAGAATTTTTAATTTTAAAAGGAATTTAATTTGAATAATAATTGTTCAAGTTTTAAAAACTGAATTAAAACAAATCTACTTTTTTT